>CM076980.1:34861280-35016280 GCA_039105355.1 Benthosema pterotum | reverse complement strand
CAGAGAGAGACCACAACATCTAATAAGGTTGAGCAATAACAAGGTTATATTCATATTTGACATGAGACAAGATATATTCTGGGATTCGGAATATCAGTATTTTGTGATATGGCTTAAGTCTAACTGGTTTTAATCACTTGAGCCGCACTTCTTTTTATATAATTATGTGGACTATATCCGATCTACAAGCTCACACGTTGGACTGTGAGCTTGTACTATAGAAATATCTCTGCTATTTTAAAGAAACGATGAAGTCACACAACATTGCTAGTCACGATACGATAAAAACACATCGCAATAAGGCGTCGTTTACACCGTCGATCTCAGCGCGTTCGCTCCAAAACATAGTGACATTTTGATTTCATCCACATATCACGGTTAGTAGCCACCTATGACCGCGTTAGCAGTGCAGACTGTGCACTGGCAGGCAGGCAGATGTCTGAGCGCTGTGCTACGAGGCTACGGTAGGCCTCTCTCTGCCTCCCTCCGGCACTCTGCACAGCAGAGCTGTCAGTCAGCAGAGCACATAAAGGAACCGTGCCTCTCTCAGTCAAGGTGTAGTGACAACTGTTAAATCAAGAGGCCGCCTGGCCCCCTCCAACACCTAATGAGATTAGCAAAGGCTTCGCCGCTCATTAACACCACATGACAACGTCTTATTAGAGACGCCTGGATGCCCAGCGACCGTCCGTCCGTCCATCCGTCCGCCCGCGCCGTGACTGTACCCAAAAACGGCTCTTTCTCCCCCACCGGCTTCCCCCTACCTCGAAACGTAGATGGATATGCAGTACAATCACCTTTCTGGAAGTTCATTTCATGTTAATTTCTGTTCTTATCAGAGTTACAGATGCGCGGGACTGAAGCTTTAGGCGTTCACAGCGTTCACGCCTCATAGCGTGCCACTCTGTGGCGCGCTATGAGGCGTGAACACCTGCTATTTTTGGGGAGAATGTGAGAATGCAGCACAAATCTTTCAGTATGTTCTTTCAGAGCGAATGTTTTGTAGAATCTACAATGTCAGGACAAAATGGGTTGATGTCAGATATGTTCGCACATGCAAGTTTTTTGCAATTTTTTACACATATTTCCACCAACCATGAATCTAGAAACAATAATCATATTGTTAATGCCAGGTGGTAACGTTGTACCCATGATTATTTATTTATTTTTCATGGATCAATCCCCAAAATGTCTTTCACTGCCATAGATTTGGGGCTGCACAGCTAAAACAGTGTTTTATTGAGCTTTAAGCACAATAAAACCTCAACAGGATCTCTATTTTGTTAACATGTGTTAACATGTGTGTATTTGTGTTATTAATTTACATTTCTTTATTTTATTTTTTTATGTGATGTCAAAGTCCTGTAGGTTGACAAGGTGAATTCTCCCCTACCTTGTCGTCCCTCATCAGTGGTATATAGGCCAGGATCACTGCTGCATATACTGCTGGTTTCACTGGAAGAGAAAAACACAGACATGGAACATACAGTATAAGCTAATGGCACACAAGTGGGCAAGTGAAAATCTCAAGCAACACACACAGTATAGTGTCTCATCTAATAAAGAAAACAAAGTTCTATAATAATGCCTTTTATCACATGCTCAAAATATTGACAGCAGGTTTTGGACAGCATAATTTAGGAGTGGATTTGATTTAGATCTATTAGAACCCCATTAGCTTGCATACATATACTGTACATGACAGCAGCATGACTCATCCTGGGGTCTCAAAAACTAGGCGTGTAGATTGCGCCTCATAAATTGGGAAATCAGTTTAAATTACAGGTCTATTCAATTAAAAGTTGATGATATAGTAGTTGAATATATTGTCACAAACTCCCAAGGCACACATGTTCAGAACCACCGCTCTACGTCAGAGCCCCACAGCTGCCCCGCGGTGGACCCCACATTTGACCCCTACATACCATGGACTCGCAAAGAACCCTGTTTTGGTGGTTTCTTGGGTCGCGCCACCACGCATTTGAAACGTCAACGATGTGAATCAAGACCTCACACAGGCCCGCAGAACACGGCGCTCTGCCATGTAAAACATTCCATAAGACAAATAATGAATGCCAGCGGAGGTAGAGGTCGACGTAAATGCAAAATGACACAAAAAGACAGAGCGCGCCCCGTTTTCCACGGCAAAACACAAAGGCACGGGGGAAGGACTCTGATGGAAGCCACTGAGTGACATGCACAATCTAATTGAATATCCTCTGCTGTCAGCTCCAATCTAATCTGGCCTGCGTTGTGGAGGATGACAGGAGAGGAGTGCCACCCCCCCAAACACACACACACACACACACACACACACACACACACACACACACACACACACACACACACACGGAGGGGAGGAGGAGACCCACACACCCACCACCACTGGACAAAGTAGAGACAGGCCCAAATATCGGTTTAATTGACGTTTTGGATAACATCTGCACATATAAATAAGAAAGGACATTTCTTTTGCCACTTTCAATCTGGCGTGTCTGTTTTTGGGCATGTACTTATGAGAACATTAAGGCTTAAGTGGCTAATTAGACCCTCCAGAAAAACGCGGGAAATATCCTTGATTATGCGGGCTAAAATCATGATTGTTGCGGGCAAAAATCCTTGATTATGCGATGGAATATGCGGGGGTTTTAGGTGCAATTATGCGGTGAAAATGCGGGAATTTGCAAAAATTGCGGAACAAATGTGAAGTATGCGGGAAAATGCAAATTATGCGGGAAAATGCGAAATATGCGGGGACATTTTCAAAAATGCATTTTGATTAAAATCAAGGCATTTGGTTCTTAATGTGCTGTCCTTGAGGGGGTTCCAGGGGGTCCTTAGCAAAATCTATAAATATAAAAATATATTTAAACTTAGGGATATTTTCAAATAGGCCTAGGCATTTGCCTAGGCCTATTTTTGTGTGAGCTTGTACAGTAGATGCCATGGGCTATTTTCAAGCCCATCTACAAGCTCACACAAAAATATATTTCAGATGGGCATCCACACAGACAAATATATATAGCTGGTTAACCAGATGTAACTCTTTGAGAGCGTAAAAATGAAACCAAATGGACCCTTGCGGGTCCATTTAGTTTCATTTTTACACAAGAGTTAAAATATTCATCATGTGAATTAGCCCAACTTAGTCTACACAACTAGAGAATGTAGAAAATTAATGGTCATTTTGATCTGTATGTTCCAGTCGAGCATCTAGCTCATTCTAGTGCATTTTGGAAGTGCCACTAGTGCATTTTGGATCTTGTCCAGGCCACTAGATGGCGCAGGCCACCGGGAAAACTCCCTGTACTCCAGATGGCCAATCCGCCCCTGGAAATAGGCTACGATGAGAACATTGAACCAGCTGTAAACTTTAGGCTATAACGACTGCCCGTTCAACGGAGCTTTTTCATGCTTTAAGAATAGGCTACACTGATTAGCATTGCCATCACCTGGGGTGAGTCTTGGAGCTTTCCGAAGGTAATATAAACTGCGTATGGATGAATTCCACAATACAGAGACGCAAAAACAGCTAACGAGCCAATGCGATATCAGGATGTGTTGAAGCAGCGCAGCGCAGCGCACACACACACACACACACACACACACACACACACACACACACACACACACACACACACACACACACACACACGTGCGCGCTGCACAATGCTTTGCGAGGCCGAGAGCGACAGAGAGAGAGAGAGAGAGAGAGGCGCGCCGCGGGCGCTCATCACCACGCGCTTCTGTGTGAAAGTGAAGAAATGAGTGAGGTTGTAACTTTATAAACTTTATGCGAAAATATGCGAGGATTATGAAATCATGCGATGCCGACATAATGCGCATATTTTGCGCGGAAATAGGCAAAATATGTAAATATGCGTGAATTGCGCGCCCTTTTAGAAATAAATTGATGGTCGCATAATGCGCGCCTTTTGCTTGATTATGCAATGGATTCTGCGATCGCATAATCGCGTTTTTCTGGAGGGCCTAGCTAATTGTGGTTAATAGAGTTATTTGCACTAGCGTATGGGTATACAGTACACTACATTACATGCTTTAGGTTGTTATTAGAAGAAAATAAAAGATTTAGAACATGGTATCGCATTCAAACACGGGGCTAAATATACATTTTCTTTTGCAACATTTTATAGTGATTGCTATGTTTATTATTTACTATAGTCCTAATAAACCCCAGGAAATTACATCTGGCCACGGAAGATAACAAGATCTACTGAATGTGTCAAACTGACATACTGAGCCTATCTATGACTTGTGGTTTCCCCACAGTATAGGTCTCCTTCAGTAGATTCTGTGATTTTATTTTAAAAAATTTGGCCAGATGTCATTTCCTATTAGGACTATGTTAGACAATAAAAATGAAATCCAGCGAATATATAAGAAAAGAAAAGAAAAGAAAAGAAAAGAAAAGAAAAGAAAAGAAAAGAAAAGAAAAGAAAAGAAAAGAAAAGAAAAGAAAAGAAGCAGTAAATGGAGAAGAAAAGAAATACGATGAATAACACAAACCTTTTACTTTGTCTAATAACAACCTAAAATATGAACCTTCTTGGAAAGACTACCGTTGTTCTTTAAAAGACTGTTACATTTACCTCTTTCCTCCTTTCTATTTTTTTGAACAAATATCTGTCAGTGGGTGGTCTGGGAATCTCCACAATCGGGATCAGCACCCAAAAATGTGGCATGGGTCGGGCCCCAGGCTATATGGCAGCATCTGCTGCTGCTGCTGCTGCCTGGGTTGCTCCGTGGCTGCCCCTCTGCACAGCACACCCCCAGGGCAGCCCCTGCTATATACTCCCTCCACTGTGCACCCCAGACTGACCCCCCCCCCCCCCCCCCCGGACAGGCCTGCTGGGTTTCGTTGCTTCTGTCACACCTTGAACTGGGGCTCCAGACACTCCAAGGTCACAGAGACCTGGAAGGAAGGAGAGAGCCATGATGTTGACAGTGGCTGTTTCTCTGTTTGTACCACTAGCCTTAGTGTAGTAATAATGGTATAATGAAGTGTGTATACAGTATATAAAGCCTAGAATAGGGATGTCAGGGTTGGTGACATTTTGCAATCAAAGCGAAAAGTACTACTTCTATCTTATGAAATGATGCTCTTGTTTAAAATCCATGCTAGAACATCACCAGTGCAGGCGGCGAACTTCAGACATTCCCCAAACCGTCTCACGCCTGCCAGCTCCAGCATACAGCGAGTAGAAACTCTTCCACACACGTGTGGTCCTTCAGGACCACGTGTGTGTGTGCCGCTGGGGAGAGGCCCAGGACGCTCTTGACTGCCTTGCATTTTGCTTTGCTGTGTGTGCGTGTGCGTGTGTGTGTGTGTGTGTGTGTATGGTGGATCAGCGCTGACCTTGGTGGACGGTGCGGGAGCGGCTGGCGGAGGTCAGATACACGCTGATATGGTGTTTTGCCATATTGCGGAGGCGTAGCCTCCTTGATGACGGCGGCGGCGGCGCGAGACCAGCGGCCATCCAGGCCGTGTGTGTGTGTGCGTGTGTGTGTGTGTGTGTCTCCTCTCCGGCCAGATGGTGCTGCAGCATCATCTCCCCTCAACACACACACACACACACACACACACACACACACACACACACACTTAGGAGCAGATGTGAGAGGGACCAGGCCTCTCTGGGGAAACCTCGGGAAGACGTCTGGTGGAGCCAAGCAGTCCTGGACACCCCCCCCTCTCCGGACTCCTGTTCCCCAGGCCCCTGCTCAGCTGTGCCAAACCTCTGGACACATGGGTCAACATCTGGAGCGCACCACACCGCACCGCACCGCAGCGCTCCCTCCCTGCGCAACATCAGCAGAGGACCAGACGCAGCCACACGCGCTGGCGCTGCTCTGTTAGAATAACTAGTAATGGACCTTTTGATTGTCGGCTGATTATTCCACAACCTTTTACCGCTGTCCTCCAATAAGGACATTCTTGATCAACCACACAAACGAATGAATTTGTCAACTAACCGGCTTGTTGCTAATCATCGAAATCTGAAAAGTAGTCTTGGCTGCTTTCCAGTTTTGTGAAGTTAAGGACTGAACATTCAAACTAAACTACGCTGAGAGTTTCCAAGTGATGTGCATGGAAAAAAATAAAGAGGACAACTCAGTCTACACCCTTCAATCTGTCGTATCTCTCATTCTCATGCAAGTACACAGTAAAATCCAGAGTACTAATGTAACTGTAAAAGTAAATCTGTGTGCGTGTGTGCGTGTGTGCGTGTGTGTGTGTGTGTGTGTGCACACGTGCGTGTGTGTGTGTGCGCGCGTCAAAACAACCCCCGTCAAAACAGCGCTACAATGATTAACAACGTTGTCGCTCCGCCATTCGCTCGGTTGAAAAATGTGTTCGCTTCTCATCGAAGGGATTTTGTGCAAAGTTTGAAAAGGAATCACAGGTATAAACAATTAATTAGAGCTCGCCTATTAAGTATTTATCCGTATTAAAGGTGTAATGTGATGTCGCTTGGAGCAGCCCAGGGCCGACGTGAGACCGTTTCCATTAAGTACTGCCTAATTAATGCCTTGCATAATTGATGCAGCCATTTTTCTCGGGGACCAACAGAAACACCTCTTCTCTTTCTTCTACAGTGACCTTTGTCAAGTTAAAGTTGACAAGTGGGAACTTGGCTCTTTGTTGCCGGTTACGGATATAAAGCACGCAGCGCAGGGCTGGCCGTGTTTGTGTACTACGCGCATACAGTAATTAAAACGCATGCCAAAACACTCTCCCCCTCCCGCCCCCGTGGAAAAATAAATAATGCAACTAACTTATTGCGCATTAGGCCTCCATAATAACAACTAAGTCTTAATTAGCTAATACGCCACAAGTGCATGGTGCAACAGAGACAAGGGCAGAAATAAGAAGTGCATTCCAGTGTTTTGGGGGAGCTGAACGAATCGATTCCCCACACGGCCTGCGTTGTCTCAACACAAGCCAGGGAGGTGAAGCAAAAACATAGTAGCCAGATGAGCACTAATCATTAGGATATAATCCCCAGCTCCTGGGAGAAGGCAGACCAGTTTGCACAGAGATTATGGGCCAGCAACCATTTATTGAGCCCGGGCTCATTCTGCAGAGGAATAAAGAAAAAAGAAGGGCTAGAAGACGAGGGAGGCTGGGAGAGGAGAGGAGAGGAGGGTGGGGTGTAGTGCGGGGAGGCAAAGCGCTGATAACAATGGATCTGTGGGCTCTTCAAACAAGCCACCCCAACCCAAATCCATGCCCTCTTCCATGGGCGTCTGATTATAAGGTTATCCCACCCTCCCTGAGCTGCGGTAATTGGATTAGTCGCAGAGATTTATGAAAATGAACTTCGGCAAATGGAGCCACGCAAGCTTTAACCAAAGAAGAAAAAAAAAACTATTGAAGAGTTAAAAAAGAAAATACAAATCGCGACGGAGGGCTCGGCGCGGCGAGAAAAGCATCGCGCAATGACAATGCTTTTGTTTTAAGCGGCTGTGGGGGGGCGAGAACGCGTTTCCAGTAAACATGCACCGCCGCCACCCCGTCTGAGGACAGAGGAGAGGGAGAGAGCGTCTCCCCTTCCTTCCTTCCCCACAGGTGAGGCCTGCTGGCTGGGGCCAGGCTGCTGCGCCAGGTGGCCTCCCTGCCAGCAGACCGGTCCAGGGCAGGTCTAATCAAGGGTGTGGACCCCAGCTGGAGCTGCCAACATCTGCTCTCCCCCCATGATGCACTTGGGTGGCTAAAGGCTAAAGCGTCCGTGTGCACAACGGGGAAATGACCTTGAGGGACGGGACGAGTTTTTGCTTAATTTACAGTTATAAGCGTGGCGAAAATAGCTGCATCTACGATAACAACGCTGCACGGAGCGCTTGTACAGTACGTTGGCGGATTTTGACGCGCCATCGCTGTTCAATGAAGTGTAAAGGTCTTTGCGAGGCATCATGCACAAAGGTTAAAGGAGAATTCCACCCCAGGCTTTCTTCATTTATTTGCAGTTGATTTATTTCCAAAAAAACTGGTCCAGTTGTTGTCTGGAGAAAAAAAACATTATTGGTTGTTTCCCCTACACCACCATAACCTTAACTCTTTGACAGATTAGCAGAAAAGCCCATTAGGCTCAATAGTTAATAAATGATTTATAAAAAAGCCCTGTTGTGAATTTGTGAAAATGAATGACATCCAAAGACAGCTTAAGGTGTCTAGTTTAAGGGAAAAATAAGATGGGTTGATGATTTGTTTCAGTTTTTTAAATAAATTTAACAAAACAGCCTGTATTTTCACAATTCACTGTTTCCAGGGCTTATTCAGAGATATTTATTAGTTATATCATTTATCAATTATAGTTGTAAAGTGAGTGAGGTGTTTTCTGGATTTCGTTATCACGTCAATACCTAAAATACCAAAATATCAGATGGTGACCAGCAGTGCTGGACATAACGCCGTTCAAATAAACGGCGTTGCGTAGTGGCGTTATTTTTTCAGCAACGGACTAATCTAACTAATTATTTTCCCCAGATCTGCAACGGCGTTGCCGTTGCTGACAGTCGAATACTGATCGTTACTAGGTACTGCCGCGCAGCACAGCGCAACGTCCCTCACACACACACACACACACACACACACACACACACACAATCCCTCTCCTTTTACTCTGTGTGCGCCGCGCGCAGAGAGAAAGACACACGGAGAGGGAGGGAGAGAGAGAGAGAGAGAGAGAGAGAGAGGGGGGGGGGGGGGAGACTAGAGAGAGAGCGAGAGAGAGCGACAGAGAGAGACAGAGAGACAGAGAGAGAGAGAGAGAGAGAGAGAGAGAGAGCGACACACACACACACACACACACACACACACACACACACACACACACACACACACACACACACACACACACACACACACACACACACAGTAGCTCTGCCTCCTACCTGATGTCGTAATGTCCTACTCTTCTCTCCAATCGTGCATGGCTTTTAAAAGTAATTTCTTCAGAAAAGTGACAAGTCCTAAGCGAATTCTCCATGGCTGTAGCTAGGAACTCCAATTAAATCCTCATGCAAAGATCAAATGCATCACTGTGAACTAACTTTCTGTTTCCCTGTCGCAAGTTAACACAGCCAATTCCTGGCCCCTCCCCCCTCTTCCTTGCTCCATGCGATATAGCATAGGCCCATAGGGTAACTGTTTTTCCCTGTAAAAAATAACAAGGCATAGGCCTATTCATTTGTTATTGCTAATACATGATTAAAAGGGTAGTTGTATTGTTATTATCCATAATTTGAATCTGAGATATAACTGAGTCTGAGTCTTAAAGTCAACAACAAACAAAAACAAAAACAAACTAAAGTAACGGAAATAGTTACTTTCTTGGTAATTAATTACTTTTATTTTAGAGTAACTGGGTAACTAACTCAGTTACTTTTTGGAAGAAGTAGTGAGTAACTATAACTAATTACTTTTTTAAAGTAACGGGACCAGCACTGGTGACCAGCAAGTCAATCTATGCTTACAGCTAAAAAAAAAAGTACAACACACGTTTTCGCGTGATAAGCGGACAACAGAATAATCAATTATGCCAAAATGTGTGTGTAAATCTGTTAAGGAGTTAAAAGCGACTATGGGATGTAGTTCGAATTCACCCATTTCCATCGCTCCAAAATGCATTTTTTTTGTTGCTATATATTGTCTCTCCACCATGTAAAAAGTGTGTTGACACTCACACTCTCACCTTTTGTTCAGCTAAGGAGCAAATACAAGCAAGAGAGCCTTCTGGGGTGGGATTCTCCTTTAAGTGACTAAACAGAGACGATCAGAATGCTTCATTACAAACATCAGCGGTTGTTCGACTCTCAGGGTCTAAACACTGTTGTTGTACCACTGTCAAGCGCTCATCACGGCCACCGTTCTTCCATATCCTTTTTGCCCCCCCCATCAGGGCCTGGCCGTTCGATCGGCGGCCCTCAGTACCGCGGGTGGCAGGCGTTCCACCGCGCAGCAATCAAGAGTGTTTGTATGGGCCGTGCGAGTGTGAAATGATTGACAGCGTGCCACGGTGTTCCCATTTATTTCTTTCTCCGGAGCTGTTTTCTGTCACAACGGCTATTGATTTTTCCATAAAGTAAGAAAACAAGTACCGTTAAGAGGCCAACGGAGGTCAGCACAAATTAAACCAGAAGATGTAAAGCCCTCCGTCGACCACATTATCGGTTACCACACACACACAACACACGCGTCTTCTCTTCTTTTATTTATATATTATGGGTCGGCTAGATAATGAGATCATCAAAAGGGGGAATACCCAGTGGAGGGGAGCTGGCAGGAGCGACCCACCACACCAACAGCCCTGCGCTGTGTAACCACATACAGAGAGTGTACACAGATATAGGGACAGAGCATTAGGTTTAGAGCAGGGGTTTTCAACCTTTTCGATACCAGGGCCCACTATTTATTCAGCATTTTTGCCACGGACCACCATTTGAGGAACATTTTAGCCCCCATAGACCCCAAAACTAAAGATTTCTTTTGTTTTTGTCCACGATACCAGGCTAGATTTGGAAAACAAAACAGGCAAACATACTAATCGAAATGACCATTAATCTTCTAGTTGTGTAGACTTGGGCTAAGACAGAAGCGTAAACATGAAAATGGACCTTTGTGGGTCCATTTTCATGTTTACGCTCTCAAGAGTTACATCTGGTTAACCAACTACTTAGCTGGGGACCACCTGGAACCCTCTCAAGGACCACTGGTGGTCCCCAGAGCACTGGTTTAAGGCCTATAGACCATTATATAACCTCTTTGGCGTTGCCGTTGCTGTCCTGATTTCTTTGTCTTGTTGCCCTGGTGACCTTATTTTGACCATGTCACCACAGGCCAACATTATCACAGGTATGAGAAAACATATTTCAGGTCATGGCATTATTAATTCAGCCTGCAATACTAAAGGGGGTGTAAGAGTTTGTAAATAATAAAATGAAGCTAACTTTATGCTACTTTTGAACACTTTCTTGTATGGGTTCTTTCTCTTGGATCTCTCTTGGATGCGATCGCCATACCTGAAAATGTTTTTTTCCCTGTTTACTGAAAATATAGTGCCATTTCAAAACTTACTTAACATACCATAATATTAATGCAACTTACATGCCACTTACATCAATTAACAAAGTAGTGCTTGGTGGATCCAGGGTTTTAAACCAACCTAAATATTGTCCCTCATTCCCCTCTATCTCTCTCTCTCTGTCCTTGGTTTGTTACCTCTGCTCTGCTATCTAAAATAAAGCAAGTAAATGCCAAAAATAAATCTTTAAAAAAGAGGGTGCACTGCTGGGACAGGCAGAGCTTTAATTACCTGATTCCCATCCCCCCTCAAAAAAGGAATTCATTTAAAAAACAATCAATATCACACCTAGTCACTTATTTATTTGTGACAATATTTCTGGAGAGAGTATAATGAGCTGAGCTCCTGCCCTGAGGCAAGACTATCAAAGATCCCTCCCTGGTGATCATTTCAACCACAGAAGATGAGGATGAAGGGACCATATCATTCATTTTTAATGTCAACTCAATACTTTAAAGTGGGGAGGCATGATTGTGATACTTTTTCCTTTTTTTTGGTTTAGATGAGGACACGGTGAATATTGACAACTAGCTAGATGAAGACAGGCAGCGTAGATCATCTTAAATGTCGCCTTGTTTAATTGGTTCTGTCTGATAGTAGTTATGCCCGTGACTTTTATATCATGGGTTTAACTGCCTTAGTAACTTTCTATTTAAAGGGTAAATGGGGCTTTTAGGATTTTGTGCACAACTTCCGAGCCTGACATTAATGCGGTCTCTAAAAACAATGGCAAGGTTAAACTTTTTGTTGCTACATTGCCAGTGGAACGTAGACCTTAGTTTGAAAACAGAAATATTTATCGTACATGGGAAGGTTTACATGGCTGTAGGATCTTAAATCCCATTGTTAGTGTACTGTACAGTAGGACACTAAAAAACATTTTCTAGGGATGCACCGAAAGGGACATTCTTGGCTGAAACGGAATACTGAATATAGGAAATAGTTGGCCAAAAACTGAACACTGTCATGGCTATGGAGGCTATGCATGTGACATCATGGTGAGGGAACACCCACTGAGTGGCAAAACCACTTGCTCTCCAATGAAATACGCTGTTGTGGCACCAGTTCTCATTGACATACTCATTGACATTGAAATACTGTGAAAAAATGTTTTACATGACAACATTATTATTATTATTTTCCAATCAAAGTCCTTGTTTTAGTTATTAGTAAAGTAAAAGATGATTTATTTTTTATTATTTACTGATTTCTTGGCTTTAGGGATTCTATTTTTTTTCACTGGCTTTAGACTGTATGAAAACCATTGACACAACAGTGTATTTCTATGGTGAGCAAGTTGTTTTGCCATTCTGAGGGCAGAGGACACGCCCCAATGTGCATAATCTCCTCCATAACTTAAAGCTAGCTGATTATCGCACAACTTAAATTAGATAATAATCACTATTATAGGTACATACAACATGCATTCAGCACTTTCAGCACCGAATAGGCAGTTTTCTTAATTCTATGCAGCCCACACATTTTCCTAAATGTACCTTGATATACATACTACAGTATAAAGACCCAACTTGGTGACTTGGTACTAAATTCACCACCATGCTGACACAGTGGCAATGTTGCTCCTAGTAAAGATCTGTGAATATATGGTCATGTTAGTGGCACACATTACCCTTCAGACATGTTCTCGTCGGACGCATCTCGCTGCTCCTTGGCCTCCAGTGAGATCTTATCCTTCCAGCAGCACTCCTTGGCCATCATGCCGGCTCCGTCGGGCTGCCGGTCCACCACTCCCACCCAGTGACCGGACGAGCCTTTCTTCAACCGCGACAGCCGCTGCTTCTTGGTCGCCTTGTGGCCGACCCCGCCGGCCTGCTCGCCGGCGCCGTCCGCCCCGGAGACCGTCAGCTGCTGCCGCAGCCTGACCGTCACGTCCGAGGTCATGCGCTTGACCTTGCGGCGCCTGCGGAGCGGCCTCCCCGGGGTGTTCTCGGTGAAGGAATCCGACTCGGGCCAGGAGTGCTGCTTGGGCCCCGCCGAGCCGCCGCCACCGCCAGAGAAGGAGGGCCAGCGGCCGCCGCCGCCGCCGGTCACGATCATGTCGTCGGAGTCGCTGAAGTTGGCGGCGGAGGCGGTCGACGGGGCCAGGGTGCCGCCGTACTCGCGGCGGTCCTTGGCGTTGAGCTCGTCGAAGCTGGACTCGGAGGCCTCGCTCAGGCAGCGCCCCTGCTGCTCCAGGGCGTGGTGGAAGGAGGTGTCGCAGCGGCGCTTGCGGCCGCGGCGGCGGCGGATCTGCCGCCGCTGCTGCAGCGGGCTGAGCACCATCTCCTCCCAGAGCTCCCCCAGCTTGGCCTGCTCCGAGGTCTGTTCCAGGGCTGACACCAGGTCCTGCACGAGCTCATCCATCATGGTGCTGCTGTGCACAGGGGGAGAAAAATACACATAACTGAATGGTAAATGGTCCATTTTACGGTATATACAGTAGGACCTTTTATCCAAGGCGTTTTTTTCTTTTTTGTTTTTTTACATAGATTGTGCATCACATTCAGGGCCATTCACACACACATTCATATGCTGATCATAGTGGAGGGAGCAGGTTCAAGGCACCGACCAGCACACCATCATCAGGAGGGGTTCGGTGTCTTGCTCAAGGACACTTCGACACTAGCTCTGGAGGATGAATTAGATTAATTGATGTCCGGAGTCCCGTGGTGGGAGTTCTGCTCTGGTTTTGGTGAAATGTGAAGTAGTTCCCGTCATTTTGTTGAGACCAACGTAATTTGTATCGCTGACCAATTTCTAAAATATTAGCCCATCCTTTGTTTATTTTTTAGTTTATTTCTGTGTTCATATGACTAAGCTTATTACTACTGTGCCAAAACTAGAGCACCACGGGACTCTGGCAATCAATTAAGGCAGGTGGCACCAATATATTAATGGCATGTGTATAAGATCAAGAAATCGGCAATATCCATTTAATGTAAACCCAATCCCTATGGAAACAAAATATAGTCCTACTCCTGCAATCTTGGGGACCAAACTATGGCTCTCAGTGTAGAGACCAATGGAAACACCTGTGTTGGTGAAATCAGGAGACAGGACTACTGTACATCTGAAATAGCAGGCGTTCACGGCTCATAGCGCGCCACTCTGTGGCGCGCTATGAGCCGTGAACGCCTGCTATTTCAGTGCAAGCAGCCTAAGAGGCACGATTATGTGACTGTGAAGGAAACAACAAGAAGTAAAACAAACAAATGACTTCTAATCTACTGGGGATAAGCGAGAAATCAAATGTTTATTTGACCAAAATAGCTGAATGTCGATTCGATATTATGACTGCTTTGCTTTCACAAAATATTTACACACTGAGACAGAGTAAATATACCGTAATAACCAATAACTGAACAAAGGCAAATAATAGAACAGCTAGAACATTCATTACATTCACTTCACTGTAATGCAGCCTTTTAAACCAGGAAAACACAATATACACATATGCGTGGTAATATACTGCCACGCAGTAAAAGTGCCTTAATCCACAAAACTAATGACATTTGTATTGTTTAATTATTTCTAAAAATATTAGGATCTCATTCATGCATTTTTGTCCCCTGTAATCACAGGGAACTACTTTTTGGGTGTAGTGATATGGACACAAAAAACATAGTTCCCTGTGACAGAGGGGTAAAAAATGAACCAAGGATGTGCTAATATTGTAGAAACAGGTCAGCAATACAAATGTTAGTTTTTTTTATTCATTTACTTTTACTGCGTGGCCCCAGTGATGCCCACAAATTGACCGGAACTATTTAATATTCCACCAAAACCAGGGCAGAACTCCCACCACAGGACTCTAGACATCAATTAGCACAGTTGCCACCACTATATTAATGCCAAGTATTTCATGAAGCTTAAAGGGGAACTCCAACCATTTTCAACATTTTAATATGTCATTTATATACCTTAGAAGTGCTGGGTAGACATGATGAAAAAGTTCCCCGATTCTGTGTTCCCAAGACATGGAGGTCTGAAGAAAACCACTAACATGGTGAAACATTGATGACATCATCAAGATGTATTTTCACCATGTTAATGGATTTCTTTAGACGCTTCTTTTTTTCTGAGAGCGTACAAATGGAACCAAATGAACCCGTTAGGGTTCATTTGGTTGCATTTGTACGCGCTCAGAAAAAATGTTGAAAATGGGTGGAATTCCCTTTTAACTTCCAAAAATCTGAACTATCCCTTTAAGCACAGTTATACCATGGTCAATACTCAGTACAGCAGTTAGGCTACTAGTAGTTTGGGCTCAGTGGGCAGGTGTCAAATCGGACTGCAAAGGAAAATTAGCGTCTCTATGAAGCTTGTCAACATACTAAAGCACAAGGTACTCTAAAAAGATGGCTGTGTTGAAACCCATGTTAAGTTTTGACTGTTGAGACGATAACATGGCCTAAATCATGTGTTTTGCCATGTCCAATCTCAACACAACAATCTAAAATTATATTTTACAGCATTGTGTGGCTTTGTACATTGACAAGCGTTGCGTTGATACCTACACTGACTTACACAGTAGTACTCAAATTACTCGAGATGAACCTTGCTGAATCCACTTGGTTTATTTTTAATGGAGGTTTCTTGTGATCCTCCATTAATTAATGGCAAAATGTCAAACTTTCCTCTTGCCAAAAAACCTCCTGCATGTGACAGTGACATGTTAAAGTAGGACGTTTTCATGATACAGAATCCATTCCAAACACCCCCTTGGGCTAAGACACTGGCCCAAAATTTGTGATGATGAATTAATGTGATAATCACATTATTTGTCATAACTTCTATGTTCATTTTAGCCCAAGGAGTCTATTTTGTGCGAAACTAATGCTTTGAATGCTTTGACGTGTCACATGATACTTAAAGCAATAGGAAAGTTTGATATTTGGGGCATTTTTGTCTGCAATAGGATGTTAACAGTACGACCAAAGGAGACTTCATTCATGAATGTAAATACAGTATATAGACAAAGACAATATAGGTCAATAAAAAAATACCAGATGTCCCACTTCAAACAAAGGAAGGCCTGTCTGATGCAGGACTAAGAAGCTTGCTGGTTTGCCTGTGGTGGCTACTAGCTGACATAAGATGACAGTGACACGGACAATGACATAACCAGCAGCCTATAGCAGGCTAGTGCTTTCACTGTGTATCCCACAGTAAACAAGATGGATATAGCTGCCTGCCTGCATGAGAAGCAGCAGCCATCGCATAGAACTATAGGACGACCTGAAGGCTATAATACGACATGTTCTGTCCGTACAATGATCAACAACGCTTCGTTAAATAACACGCCGTGCACAAAACGCTGCACGTCTTCGTTTTGAGTGCATTTACGCCGAACATTTACGAGTCACGGCACCTAATTCGTTTATGTAGCGAGTGATCCTCCTCATCCACACAACAACAACAACAACAACGCGATCAAATTAATCATAGCTGTCCGTCTGCCGCATCCATTGTTACATAATAATAACATCCACCAGCCAGCCAGCCAGACAAGCACAAGGAGATCAGGGATAGAGTAAGAAAGGATTACGACAACTCGGTTTACTTCATGGGGCCAGTCTCTTTAATGGACTTATATTGAACGGGGACAACGAATAGGGACAGCCGGAAGTTACAGACTGCATGGCAGTCTGTGGGCTTGCGCGACTACACAGACCACGTGACCAAGCTGTTTTCTGACCCCCTCGATGTCGTGACTCTGCCTTTACCCTATGGCTCTGAGAGAGACGAGGAGACATTATGACAGCCGCATTTACATGCAGTAACATCTCACACGTAGGTAATAGTGCGCTGCCTATTACTCGTGATAACAGTGTGGCACACGAGCGATCATCATAATGTTGTGTAACAGTAAAGCGATGTACGGTGGTTGCTGTTGTGTTTCCACTCACCAGCGCAGCAGATCAACATCCAGCTTGTTTTGTTTTCACAGCTGCTGTGACGACTAGACGCACTTCCGCCTTACTGCTGTCAATCCGATGAAGTCATATCCGGTCACTTATTTTCTTTTTTTTAAATATAATAACCTGCCATAGATGTCTATGGTGGACACTAGGGACATCTGTCACTGGAACTGTGGCACATCGATGTAAAATATTGTCCAAAATATCTAATAATAAAGAATAAGACAAAGTAGTAGTAGTAGTTGTTGTAGTAGTAGTAGTATTGTTATTATTACCCAAATAATTAAAAACAAATCTGGAAACTAAATTGCTACAAAGAATTTTCTTCACCATTGTGTTTCTAATAGTGTCTAAATGAAATTCAACTCCTGTGGGAAATTTCATTAAAAAAAAAAAAAAAAAAAACACAGGCCAGGGCACTATAGTCAATAGAACCAATAGAAGGCAAAGGGTCTAGCTAGGGGTTTTTCATGATGCTGAATCCATTCAAAGCATTAGTTTTGCTCAGAAAACAAAACACTCCACTTGACTAAATCAGACAAACCCGTCATCATAAATGTGCTTAGTCAGCACATTTGGCCATTGTCAGCCCAACAAGTGTGGAATAGATTCAGCATAGTCAAAATTAGTCTACTGTGTATATAGTATGATGATGCTTTTTTTTTTGCCTTGTATAGGTTGTGATTAGTAGCCTACCCTGACTTTGTCCAGTTTTTTTTTCTGAGGTTTACCACTGGAGTTGAATTTTGTTGTTATTAGCAGTGTTGGGCAGTATAGGCTTTATGCATTACATATTAGGCTACTGTAATCGTATTACCTGCAAAAGTATAATAATATTACTCGCTTGATTCTGTATTAAGATATTTGATATTCATTTTGGAATGAATGTCCCTTTCCTACTACATTTTGTATAGGCCTACACAATTAATTTAACCATTCTGATTTAGATTAATCAAAAACGTGCATGCCTTTTGTCCAACAATCATTGGACCAATAACGACAACCTACCTACCTCAGCCTAACCTTCCAGCACAGCAGGACACCTCATTTATTTTTAATAATTATTTTCTATCTTTCCCTGATGCGTTTGATCCAGAAGAATAATTGCAAATAAATGAATAAAGTTATATTTAAAAAAACAAAAAAACACAGGCACCTCACATATTACTACAGGGCAGTGTCCTGCAGCATTACAATTTAGGTATTTAGCAGACGTTCTTAATCGACAGCGATTTACATCAAGTGGAGACATTGCAATGCATTATACGGATTAAAGTTTACAATTTAAGAAGAATTTACAATACACTTTACAATGTACAATGTAAGCACTAAAACACGGTAATACATTAGACATCCTTTATAAGTCACCGCTGCTACTAGTACTATGGGTTATATGTAATGCAAGTACTAGGCTATGGGCTGAGATGGAGTCTGAAGCTTGGGGCGTGTGGAGCGTTGTCCATGCGTTTTTAGTGGGGGTACTGCCAGCTTCCCAGTGTCGGCTGGTAACTAAGGGATAGTATTGATTGAAGAGAAACTCTTATTGACTCTTTATGATTCGGGACCGGTTGGGAGTGCAGGATGGACGGTAACTTATCATGTTGTAGTCACTGATTTGTGAAGTCATCAGGCCGGAAACCAGTAGTCTTGCCAGAGCAAAACAAAATAGACTTCTGGCAATAAATCAATGCAGGCTAACTTGGTAGACCAGTAAACCACAACCGGAAATAAGAACTAACCAAAATGTTTCCTTGCATCATAATTATAAGGCCCATGTTATCACAGGGGGAAACTGTATATTATCGAGTAGACACTAAAAATACAATCGCAGGGAATTATTATAGTCACTGTCGCTGAAGTGTAGTCCTCAGTCAGGAAACCATGAACTCTAATGAATTCTACCCCACCCCCACTTGCTATAATAATTGCAAAAAGAAAACAAAAACTAATTATAGCACTGACAAGGCTTATCAAATACTCATCTTGTCCATAATGGGGGATATAGATAGATATTATAATAGTAACATTTCGTTAATTTTCCATGTCCCACTTGTGATCAGTAACTTGTAGAGCACACTACAGCAATGCTGTCACGTCCGCAGCCTGTTTAAGACAATACTGACCTAATAAGTGTTTTATGATGTGTGACAAACTCCCCATAATGAAGGGTTGTCTCAACACTGGTGTGCGGTTGAATAAAGAGAAATAAGAGGGAGAGTGAGAGTAGGGGGGAAAAAAAGTCATTTACCACTTCTTTCATCTCTCAGATGAAGGCAGACCAAATAATAAAAAAGGAAAGTCTGTGAAAATGAGTACAAAAGCCATTTAATCTCTCTCATCTTCCTCTTAATAACTGCAAATTTACCCTTGGGCCCATGGGAGCCTAGGCCCTCTCTGTGCTGCTGCCACCTTATCTGTCGCCTCCATATTTCAGCATGCTGAACGGCTTCCCCTCAGTACCCAGCCAACCCCCCCTCGCACCGGGCCTGTGGGACGGCCGGGGCTCCAGAGTCCGCCATTGTTCTGGCCTGGGAGGGGAGGCTGTCCGCGGAGACCACCGAGAGACCCGGAGAGTGGGAATATGAAGGGAAGGAGCGAGGAGAGAAGGGGAAAAAAAACCTCAGCCACTGCTTCATTAAGCGGCAGCCTTTCACAAGCAAACATATCAGAAACAGCCCCCTTTCAGAGGTTCAGAGGTAGTAATTAGCAATTTGGAAACCTTGCCCCCTCAGGATACGCGGTTTCAATTTAGTCAGCAGCTTTAGTTTCTTGGGCACTTAATATTCATTGTTTCTCCACTCTTCCCAATTTCTCGAAGTACATTGTCTAGTCTTTCACTGGTGATAAAGTGTTTTATCTGTCGTGTAATTCTTCTTTTCAATGAGCCCCCCTGCAAGAGAAGTTAATTTTTATAAATAATTTTCCGAGGGATTTGCGAAAAAAGAATGTGTCGGATACGATAGCAAAGTGCTCTTGAAGAGGTGCCAAGTGGAATATCATGCCTACGGTAGCTTGATTGATTTTGTCAGGCAGTAAATAGTGCGCGTGCACAACTTCCTCCTGCCACTTGCCGGGAAGTTTTATTGCAAAGCACCTTATTTAATTTAGGACATGGATCAAAAACAGCAAGGATATTAGGGTTAAAAGAATAATATCACATCAAAGAAAGTGGTATCCGACCATATCATGACAAAAGTATAGACCTTCAATGTGACAAATCTCTCTTCTCATCTCTAATGTCTGCCTTATCATTGCTCAGACACTTTGGGAAATGATACACTGCTTTTGTCCTAGTTTGACAGTTATAAATCTTGAGTATTGGTGCCTTGTTTAGACAGCGAACAATATAAACCCTTGCATAAATACCAGGGCAAATGTTTGCAAACTACTTAATAAGCTAAACCACATGTCCCACCTCAGGGGGCGAGACTGACACTTATCTCTGCCTCCACGGAGCCTTTGTTTCCAAATGCTATACCACTTCCATTCATTTGTAATCAGCTTTGTCTAATGGAAATAATTGATTTTTGCCTCTTCTCCACGAATGGAAAAAAAAGAATTGTGATTAAACATTTTTGTCTCAAAATCTAAATTCATCATCCTCATCAAACACTTCACAAAAAAATATAGGCAACTCATTAAATTGGAGAGAAAGGGGTAAGAAAATAGCAACTATATGTGAAAAGAGGGTGCAGGGAATGAAATAATGAATGGGAGTCCAAGTGAGCTATCTTTGCTATGCAGAGCGTCACTAGGGATGCAAACTCTCAGCCACCAGAAATGAGCTACCTATCTGTGAAAAGAGTGACTGCTCCATCCTATTTGATTTGGCTCTCCTATCATCTCTTAAGAAGATGTCAGCCTTGCTTCGTCTATTGCTCTGAGCCTTTATCAACCCGGGGACGCTCTCGCTGCGAAAAGAGGAGGAGGGGGGGGGGGGGGGGGGTAGACGCATTTCACTGCCTTTCAGGGAGCAACACTAAAGAATAAGTGTTATGCGATAAAAAGGGGGTTGTTAAATAGATCTGTCTATTTGTATGGTAATAATGATCGCTTAAAGACCCAGACCTCCGTGACTTGTAGTACAAGGAAACAAATCTGTATTCGGGTATTGTGTTAAAACGTCTCTCCAAATGACCTTGTGAAACTTCCATGTACAGTAAAAAATGGCTTTAGTTCATGAGCTCTCTATCGCTCTTGTTTTCTTGTTTAACTTTGTATGTACTATAGCATACAGTATAGGAAATCCGGTCTGGTCTATACTAAACCATGTTTATTTTGTATGTAACGCCATCTCACTCTATCAAACATTCCTTGACTTTTTTAAGGTAATTAAAGGATTAATATAAATATTTTCTCCTGGACACTACTGTGGTTATCAAGTCCTCTCATGCTACTGTCTTCATTCAAGTGTTACATTCTGACTAGAGCAATTTGTGCCTGCACACACACATGCACGTGTGTGTGTGTGTGTGTGTGTGTGTGTGTGTGTGTGTGTGTGTGTGTGTGTGTGTGTGTGTGTGTGTGTGTGTGTGTGTGTGTGTGTGTGTGTGTGTGAAGGAAGGGGGGGCTTGGCTCAGTCATGACTCATTTGATCCTTTATCTGTCCTTTAGATATCTGCGTGGCACGTCAGTGCAAACAGCAAACAGGCCATGCATGCCGGCCTGGTGCTGTCTGCCATGCAGCGTGTGTGTGCGTGTGCGTGTGCGTGTACGTGTACACGCACGCCGGGAGGAACATGATTGATTCTCGGAGTACTGGAAGACAGGAGGCGAGGAGGACTTCTCCTCAGATGCACCGCTGACATGAACACTTGATTGAAAAGCCCCCCGTCCCTCTGTCTGGAGCAAATATATACGCTCTGGAATCATCCTGTTATGGACACACAAAGAACATACTGTACTGTAATCCGAAATTACAATCGGCTCATGGAATAGATGCACACAAACAGGTATAAGAACCCACACAGAGATGACAGACAAGAGCAGAAAATAGACATGTATAAGAACCCACTCAGTGGTGGACTGGGCGAAAAAATTGGCCCGGACATTTTCAGCGTGATTTGACCTAAACCGGCCCACCACAACCAGCGCATGATGGACCTATTCTACCTGCTATAGTTGGTTAACCAGATGTAACTCTTTGAGAGTGTAAACATGAAACCAAATTGATTAAAATGTCATCAAATGGTGGTCTGTGGCTAAAATTCTGAATGAATAGTGGCCCTGGGATCAAAAAGGTTGAAAACCAGTGCTTTTAATCATACTGTGATACCACCGGCCCCCTACGGGTCGTGGCCCACTGGAAGACCTCCCTGTACGCCCAATGGTCAATCCGACCCTGTGTCCACTCCACATACAGATGCAATACGACAAAGTTCCCATATAAATGTGTTCTTCTTTGCTTCTTTGTATTCTATGTAGAACTTCCGCCGTGTCAATTAAAACTCATTCCGTTCCTCAAAATAAAAATACAATCCAGGACAAAGTATTGCCCTGGAAATACACAGTAAAAATCTTCTGTAGTTATGATTTGTAACCAAATGGTCCATGTGGTTAATCCAACTGCGCATGTGTACACACTGTCTATAAAGCACTTAATTAAATAACACTGATTGATTGATTGATTGATTGATTGATTGATTTTAGAGGTTTTACTGATTATAAAGAAATGCTTCACCAGCATGTGATTCCACCTGCCATAAAGCATTGCTTTGTGCTCTAAATTATTGATTACAATATACAATACAGATTACAATGTGGAGGCTGTATACACACTGAGTTGAGTTAACACAAACAGTGGAGTTAAATGAACACTGAGGGTTGTGCTGCATGCAGAATGTGAAGGGGGGTTCCAAGCTAAGGTGGAAAACACTAGAGGTAGATTGTTCAAAGGGTTTGGCTTATTAATCAGGGCCGATTGAGGCCTTTATGAACAAATGATAATGTGTGCGGACGTGGGCACTGATTAGGACTGATTAGTCTCTAGAAATCTCAAAGGAGAATTCCGCCCCAGAAGGCTTTCCTACCGTTATTTGCAGTAGATTTCTTTCCCAAAAAAGTGGTCCAGCTATAGCAAGATTTCAGCTTTGTCTCATTTATCTCTCAAATACAGCGGTAACAGCCAATGGAGAGATTCAGCTTTGCCTCATGTATCTCTCAAATACATCTGTAGCAGCCAATGAATGGAAAGACTTCAGCTTTGCCTCATTTATGGATCCTAGTATTCATCTTAGGAGCCATAAAGAGGCATAGGTGATCTTTAGGTGATCTTAAAATGAGAAATAAACGTGGGTGTCTCAAGAGACACTTCTGAGCTTAAACTGAGAAGCATTTTTTTCCTCTGGGAGTTATTTTGTGACAAAAGAAAAACTCATAAATAATGGCTGTTTCTCCTAAACTTCACATATTGCCATCGTTCCAAAATGCAATCTTTTGCTATATTTTCTCTCGCCACCACATCAGTAATGTGTTGACACTCACACTTTCACTTTTGGTTTAGCATAGGGTCAGCCATAAACCGTGTGCCACGCCCCCACCTTTTGAGACAGCTAAACCAGTGCTGTTTAAGCATCCGTAATCAGAGAAAGCCATATGATTCTATAGTGTAACTAAATGAGCACTTCTGCAGGATTTTGGCTTGATTGAAAGATTGGATTCATTATTTATCAATGATCAATAATGGTGCTGTAAACATTTTGCTGGCTGCTTAGCACAATTCAAACTTAGATTTAGCTGTAGATATACGGTATAGAAGTTTGAAACTAAAGGCCCTAAAATGAGAGGTGGAACCAGTGACCACCACCTTGGATCTGCTCACTTACAATCAGTGCAAACTTTGTCAGACACATTCAAATGACCTGCATAACTGTAATGCTGACGGTTTCAAATCTAAATTGAACTCCCCATTCCCACCGGACCTGAAATATCATCCTGCCCTTCTTTTCCAATTTATCTTCTACATGGTATGGTAGAAAATATAGTAACATCGAAAGATGAGAGAAGAGGACAAAGTGCCGTGGTTCTCAATGTGGGTCCCAGGGACCTCCAGGGTCCGTAAGGGGGTTCCAGGAGGGTCCCCAGCTATATTTGACAGTTAGCCTCAATATGTGCATCATAGTTGCAAACCAAACAAACCACATCAGAGCAAATCATGTCTAAGATTACAATGTTATTTAGACTGAGGTGAGAGATGAACATTTTATCAAATGTGGCGTCTGTGCTGTGGCTTTAAGCTTCTAAAATTAGGGGATTTGAAAATTAAAAGGATTGAGTATCACTGTGTATAATTAAGATTTACTACGACTCTTGGAGTGATTGGTTTACAACCTGTCAACTTGTCTGCTTATCAGTACAAAAGGCTTTTTTTTTTATTGATAACCACAGATTAACTCACCACACACCACCTCATGAAGTCCTTTAAGTAGTAATTGCACTATACAAAAGAAAACCTCTTACAACTTCAATTGATAAATGATGAATGATATAACTTAAAATGCATTTATCTCAAAACAGTAACATGTGAAAATGCAGGCTGTTTTGTCAAATATGTAATGTATAAATGTATGTATAAAAAATCCTGAAACAACTTTTTGTTGATTATATTTTTTCCCCTTAAAGTAGACAACTAAGCTGTCTTTTGGATATCATTTGTTTGCACAGATTCACAACAGAGTATTTGCTATAAATGTTTTCATTAGTATATTGAGCCTAATAGGAACAAGCCTATCGAGCTACAGTACTGTCAATCTGTCAAAGATTGAGAAGTAAAAGATTGAACTAATTTGGTTGCACCTGTGATGTGTTATTGTTAGTCTCCTTAGAGTACACCGTGAAGAATAGGAATGTGATGTTTAAGGGGCTGCAGGGCTCAGTTTCTCATTGTGAACCACCCTGGTTGACCCGTGAGTGTTGTTCACGTTCTATTGTCCAGCCATGTGCCCCTAGCTTGACTCCGGCATGGCCTCCCCCAGCCTGCATGGTCACCCGTTTCCATTTATCTGGTGGGATAACTATAAAAATCTGTCAGACGGCAGGGTGGGTATTTTTTTTCCCTTCGCTCTCTGCTCAAGCCCAGCTGGCAGATTGAGAGCCCCCTGTAATGCACAAGTCTGTTTTTATTATTCTTGCAGGGGGAACACTATTTCATCAAGCGCATGATTCCACAGAAGAGAGCAGATAGCCCCCGGCTCGGCCATATTTCTTCCAATCAAACATTCCAAGGGGAAAAAATGAGCGGGTGTCATCAAATCCCAGAATAATGCTGCCAGATTTTATGTAAAAAGAAGGACTGATGGACAAATACAGGAAGGAAAGACAAGTTTAATGACGTGTGTTCAGGGGCCGAGATTGGAAAACTGACAGAGAAAAGCAGCCTCTTTGCTGGAATATAAATTGTTGTGCGCTGTAAAAAGGCTTTTATCTGGAGTGAATATGGGACGTAATACACGGGTCAGGGTTAAGTCATTTTCTCCGGCAAGTTAAGCGAATAATGAAGGCGAGGCTCCGCGGCAGAGAGGAGCCCCCGCGACTGCCAGTTTGTCTTCATTTATTATGCCAAATCTCATGATTTTGGCGTTGGCGCGGCGAGTGCTCTGGCGCGCACCGGCGGACGACATATCGCTTAATTTACACAAGGTAATGAAAGCAGGGAATGGGAGGACAAAACAATTTACCTGCTGACACGGGAAGAAGTGATTTGCGAACGGGGGGGGGGGGGGGGGGGGTGAATGAAAGAGCAGACAGTGGGCCAGGGCAGAGGGTGCAAGAAGTGGAGGAGGAGGAGAAGGAAAAGGAAGAGAAGGCGATGAGGAGGTGAGAAGAACGGGACGCGCAAGAGAGCAGAGGAAAGAAAAACTGATATATCAATTATATGGCATCTGCTGGCGTCTAGTGAGAATATAGTTCAATTCCACACTACGTGTTCCACACTAAGTGTTACCTTAGTATGGACTGTTTTTTCCATTTGCAAAAGTTGTGCGATGGATTACTACTACTAATGAACTGAAGTTGAGCTGTGACTAGCCAATCAGAAGTTGTCGGCGGTGCTGAGATACGAGATAGCCAACCACATCGCCGGTACAAAGCTTATCCCATGGCTCAGAGGTCGTGTTGGGGCATAGACAGAATTCTCCGTTCACTTAAGGTGTAATGGCAACTGCTTGCGCCATTACACCAATTACGCCAATGCATTTCCAGTTCTGTTTTCTACTCCGTCAATGTCGCAACAACCTCTTAGACAACGGGAATCTCCCCATCTCGCAGACTCCTGACGATCGAATATTAGGCGCTCTGCTTTTTAAATCAGATGCCAAAAAACATGAGGGGAAAAAGAGGGTTGTCTGTTTTCAGCCTCTGATCTCAGGTAGGATGATGTCTCTCTCTCTCTGTTTCTTCCCCTCACTTCAGCCCACCTGCTGCGCGCACACAAACACACGCACACACACACCCACATGCACGTCGTACACACAAATACATGCAATCAAGGCGTAATTGACCTCAAATCTGATGGAGGGCCTGTGTTGACAAGGCCCTTGTTATCTTTCACCTTCTCTCCCAATTGTAATCAGTTTTCACAGAGCACTTGTATGGAAGGGTTTGGGGGTGGGGGGTTACTTGCAACAATAATAATCACACAGGTTCCGCAACAGGTGTTTTCACGCACAGACCCCAAAGCTCTTATGCTATGCTGTTTCAAACCGATCTTGTTGATCATGGTCTATAATGTTTACCTCGGATTATTGCTCTCTCTCTCTCTCTCTCTCTCTCTCTCTCTCTCTCTCTCTCTCTCTCTCTCTCTCTCTCTCTCTCTCTCTCTCTCTCTCTCTCTCTCTCTCTCTCTCTCTCTCTCTCTCTCTCTCTCTCTCTCTCTCTCTCTCTCTCTCTCTCTCACATCTGAAATCTGTTTTTCCCATAATCAATCAATTTGTTATGCGCTTGTATGTTTCCTCCAGTTATGACAGGAAGGAAAGATAAGATTCTTATCATAGCGATACAAGTGTATTTGTTTGTATACTGCCAAAAGTATTCTAAGAAATCCTTGGTGGGAATATGTTAACCTGCAACTTGATAGTGATTATTAAAACACTTTTTTGATCTTTGTATAGGTAGCTGGTGCGAGACATTTCAACTGTATACAGTAGAATGACTATATCCTTGGCACTGGGCATAATATAATTCATAACACAGTCAAATGACTTAGATCCAAGTCATTGGCACTCAGGGTGTTAACATATTGATTGTCCTATATTCAGGGGCTGTACTATTTGACATTCAATGTTCTTTTTTTACACAAATGAGTCTTGAAAAATGTTGGTCGATTTAGGAACAGAGAAGTCGGGACAATACGGTAATAATAATAATTTCATCCTTTGAAATTTTCTAAACCTACGATGAACCTTAACAGCAAAAAAACAAACAAACAGTTATATCAGGGGCTAACAGGCCAATGATGACCACCATACTTAAAAACTGTAGCTGAGCGGCCTCAGCCAATCACTCCACCCCAGTGCTGATGAATGCAGTGAGTAGGTTCTAGAAGACCAGCTGCCAGACCACCACTGTAATCGTCCAATCAACAAACAGCCCCTTCAGAGCGTGCGGGGCAGCCAGGTCGCTCCTCAGGGCGGGCGAGATCAGATGAGCCGCGGCGCTTTCCTTTGTAAGAGGCCAAACTCGTATTTGTACACTCTCAAGAACAAAAACAATTAGGGGAGGAGAGAAAGAGAGAGAGAGAGAGAGACGCTCTCCCCTCTCTCTGGAGAGGGGCCAGAGGGACCGGTAGACACAGAGAGGACTGAGGTGGGGTTATAGGGTTGGGGGGCAGGGAGGGGCTGGAAACAGAGAGCCTGCATGGACCCTCCAGCCCGCCGCGGGTGACTCTGGTGATGATAAACGGAGTCGCGGCTCAATACCGGGGCCCCGCTGGCGCGGCTCGCCGCAGGACGAGACAGAGAGAGGAAGTGTCGCTCTCCGCGGGCCCGCTGCGCCAACCTGGACTCTGCTGAGTCCTGCTGCTTGAGTCTTCACAGCAAATCAAACACCATAACACCCCCCCAACCCCCTACGCCCCACCCGGTCCATCCCCCCACCTCTCCACCCCTGCCAAACATACTGCTTAGGAAAAGGACCTCTGCTGTCTGGAAGAATGTGTTACTAGCAAACAAAAAAAAACAGCTCATCGCCAATAAGCAGCTGCACTGCAGCGTATCTCTACAGCATACTGGTCCACAACACTGCCGTGTCCAGGGACCACCAGGCAGGCAGGGGGTCGACTCGACATGGAACTCTTTGAGAGTGTACACATAGTGCTACCATTTGTTATGGGTCCATTTGGTTCCATTTGTGTACACTCACAGATTTATTGTAATAACTTTACAATGTGGATTAGTCACAAAGAAAGAAAAAAGATACATTTGAAGACTCAGAGTTACAGACCTGTCGGAGTCCATGAGGTTCCGTTTGGACCACTGGAGGGTCCCAAACTAGACATGGTGAAACCGTGTCCTTGCAGTCCCTTTTTAATACCTAAAAAGAAAAGGAAAAAATATCATTACTAATCAAAAGACAACAATGTATAAAACAATCTCCCAGATTGTCAAATATTAACGCAAAAGATGCGTTGCGTTGTTGCAAGCTTGTAGAACTGCTTTTATCACATTATTTATCAGTGTAACTGAGTACAAAACTGTAATGCCTCAATGTGCAGATGTGAATGTTGATCAGACATGTGTTCTGGTCAAATGGTCAAATCAGTGGGAAGAGTTGGTTGAGGTCATTTACATGATGGAAACATTGACTTTCAAACTGAGGCTACAGGAAGACCGAATGGAGGATTGTTGGTGGAAATGGAGATTATACAAGGAGAACCAATGGGAAGACCTGCAGTATGATCTGTGGACTGTGTTTTGTTTTTCGGTAGGCCTATAAACAAAAAACAAAGAAATGTAATGTCTGCAACAGTATAAGTTGCAGGCCTGTTTTTATTATTTTGTGGGCTGTAACTTGCAAGGGTTGAGAACCACTGCCCTGGCAGACAATGCACAACAAATACTTTGTGTATGTGGACTTCATGGTGACAGTATAGGCCTTATACAGGTAGGTGTCCTGGTAGGACTGTCGTTCCGCCAGGGGCTAAAGGAAAAATGGATCGAGACCTACTGTACTCCTCTAGTCTACCACCTTCCTCCACCCTTCTTGTTCCTACACTCATATCCTCCTCCTCCTCCTCTGTCTCCACCCTCCCCCAGTGGTCCTCCACCCTCCCCTGGTCACAACTCTCACTATACAGGCTTATTTCCCCTCACAATGAGAGGTGACAGTGAACAGCGGAACTCGTCAGTGTGAATAACACGCAGTCACGCTTGGTGAAACCCTCTCACACTCTCTCACACGCACACACACACTCACACATACAGTATGCGTGTCACAGAAGCTCAAGGGCCCCCAGCAGTAGTAGGCATGCTGTCAGCCAACACGGCGGGGCTAGCCCCCCCGTCCATTACAGCTTAACCAGGGACAAATTGAGCAATTTGATGGGTTACATTTGACGTGTTTGTCGGAGTAGTGACTGTAGCGCGTACGTGGTTCTCTCGTACAGTCAGTCACCTCCACGGCGCGATCGAGGAGCGGCGGCGGGCGTCGAGCCGAGGCGGCGGCGGGTTCTCGGGGGCGAGGAACGCGCTGGAAAGCGGAGGGGGGGAAAAAAGTGCCGCGTCGAGGATCAGCACCAAGGTCAGCCGAGCTGTCCGTTGTTTACAAACGCAGCTCGGCTCACATTACTGTAAAATCAGGCCTGTGGTAGTCGCATGTTCGCCCGCCACCCCCCCTTGCATGCGATGTCCTGTTGTTCTCTGGTCAGGGCTACTCACTCACGACGCACGTCCTTCACTGGCCAGCCTATGAGAGTGGTTCATAAACATGACCACTGGACAGGCTTAATTTACCCACTTTCTCCGTCCACTGCCCCATCAGCATATAGTATCACATAACTGCTAATGGGATAATGGAGGAGGGTGTGCGGGGGGTTAGAGGAAGCGAGAGAGAGAGAGGAAGACAGTGATAGTTAGGGAAATGGAAAGCTCAGGTTCATCCAAACATTTAATAACTTATCCAATCTGGAGCCGTTTCACCTCTTCCTCGGCTAATTATACCATTTAACTGGGCCCCGGACGAGGTGCCCGGCGCGGACCGCTCCGTCTTACGCTGTCATCACATAATTATGACTTATGCCGGCGAGAGCCTGGCAAGCTGGATGAAGTCAGCCCGCCATAAATTTTAATGATCGCTTTGACGATATGAACATTTGCGCCGGCTTCTACCACATTAACAGGAAAATATGGACACCATCAGAGGCCCCTGCCTGCCGCCACGCGAGAAAATACAGGGCGGGGCAACGCGGCATGCGCGACAGGCAGCGGCGGGGAGAGGAAACGGAGGGTTCGGGCGAAGCATGTTACACGTTCCGGCCCTGGGTGTGTGCCTTCGTTTCTAGTACCGAGGCCCAGATGATGCATCCTCCTCCTTCGCCTCAGGGGCGGATGTAACATTTCCCAATTGGGGGGACAGGTGAAAATGGTATATGGGAGTGGCTTCATCGCCCGTGTTGCTTCACTCCACGTGCGATGAAGTCGCGCCCATAACATTTTTGGTTACAGGAAAGCAAAAATGGCATGGATAGCATGCATAAAGCTAAAGGTCTGACTCAGAGTGTTTTCTGTTTTCAATGATGAAATGCTGTTGGTTTACATGTACATGTAGTGGTGACACAGTTGTAGTTAGTTAGTACCAGTAAGCCTAATAGTTTTTCAGCTAATTTTAAGTATAAGCACTCTAATTTGAAATATCTTTGAAATTTGGGGTTTGTTTTACATGCCATCATGTTCGGTGGTGCAGTCAGGACATTTAGGGGGGCATTGCCCCCCCATGCCCATCATGCCTAGATCCGCCCTGACTCCTCCTCTGGTGGGGATCAGGTTCTGTGGTCACCGGCGGACTGCTGGGGAGTGACGACGCTCCGCGTCAGGGCCTGTCAGAGGGCTAAACATTGGAGTAGTCTGTTTCAATGGAAAAACAGCAGCTGACACTCAACGCTTGTGGTACAACTGCTGACCTCATTCAGAAGAATGAAGTGTGCTTCACGGCGTCTGTCCGTCTGGCACGCTGCGAGGAGCACGAGGAGGAACGAACGCTGCAGCTCCGGATGCTTCAGAAAGTATATATATAGGGAAGTTTCCAATAACTTTCAAAAGGGTGACAAAGAGAAAAGGCCACGGCGGCTGTGTTGAAAATAGATTGGGTCTAATGAAAAAGGGCTGAGTGTCTTTTTTTTTATTTAATAGCTGTAAAACGGCTAATTAGTCCTCCATGATGGATCATTTGTGAGAATGTGCATTTAGAGGTTTGAGACCCTGTGGTTTTAATAGTTTTCTGGTAAAATAATTTTTACATTTCTGGTGTAATTAAAGAAACGCTCAACGACCTCCCTGACCTTTAACTGTGAAATCACGGATGTAGTTTAACTGGAGTTTAACTCGTGCAAACGGGCGCGAAATTTGAACCCGCAAATATGCATTTTTCTTAGTAGCTCATGCCAATATTTAAGACAGGTATACAATAATGCAAGTATTTGTATTATAGCATTTAGCAAAGCTTATTACAAAGTACAAGGTAACAAGTTAATTTAAGCATGGGCAAATAATGACTGTTGAACTGTTCACAAACTATGTTTAAAATGATGTTTTATCCAACTATACATGTCTTCATACAAGAATTACTGCACTAACAGAAGCTAATCGCAGAGTTATTTAAATTACAAGCTACTATAAAGTGGCATGAATGCTGGTCAACCATCAAAGGGAAACACACAGTGAGATATCGAGTGTCCATTCAACTTAGAGCTAACTGCACATCTGCTGTGTAAGTAAGTACTCACTTGTGTAAGTGGTCTAGTCATTACAGTTCTACGAAAACAAATATGTACTACAGCAAAAGCATGAAAAATAACATGACTCTGAACATAAGAATTGGAGAATAGTTATGACAGATTAGAAAAGCCTTGACAGACTCCACATACTCCGCGCTCATGATAAGAAAAAAATAAATAAAAAGAAAAGGCCAGAGTTGGAGAGAGACATGTGCTCCCAAAGAGAAGTCGATCCTTGCACTTATTATTAATGTTTGTTTTTGTGGCTATCCCATTTCAGGAGGACCCGGGCACTGCGGTGGAGCGATTAAATGACAGAGATTACCTGTTTGGAAAGCCCCACGAGACACTTGATTGATAATGCATGACACAAAAATGTTTTTGTTTACCCAGTGATATGGCGTCGAGGCGGGTTTCAATTTCTCCCCTTTTTCATTTTTTCCTTTTTCCTTTCTCCTGGAAATCTGATTCACTGAACTGAAGTCAGCGCCGATTCTTCCTATACGCAGACTACGCAGCCTGCGTTGGGCCCCCGATTCCACAAAGGGCCCCCGCCAGCTCTGAGTAAATAACTAATTGAAAGAACTGTTATTTACGCAAATAGCGTACATCGGGCGCATGTACGTTTATTGAATCGCGAGCACTTACGCAAATAACGTACAGCGGCGAACGTAACCACTCTAGTGCATGGTAGTTCTGTACGTAGAAGGGAAATTTTCTTCCGTAAACAGCGTTACTTGAATCATGCCCGCTGTCGCGTTTTTTTTTACACCACGCAGAAACGCCCCCCCTTTTCTTAGCATGTTTGGTCAACAACATCATTACTTCAGGATATGAAAAAAGGAGCAGCAGCAGTCAGGTAGGCTGGCAGGCTAACGCTATGAATGACTGCAGTTTTCAGTTGTGCTGTTAAATGCTGGGCTGTCGGTAGTGTGTTGTTGTGTTGTTGTTTTTTTGGTGGCAGAGATACAAGCTTGTAGTATTTTGTCAATAATAATATCTCCTATGCGGCATGCCCAAAGCTTAGAGTATTATGGATATAGACAGTTATGTCAACTCCGTTCACTTCATGAAGCCAGTCACATCATAGAGTCTCTGTGATGTGTATGTGGCTACTACACAGAATGTGTTGGTTACTGTAGCCTACAATACTTTGACAGTGAACAAAGTATTTTCAACTCTTATTTGTCCCTATTCTAGACCTGCTACACCTCTACATAAGAGACAGTTTCATAGTTGTTGTTTCAACTCTTATTTGTCCCTATTCTAGACCTGCTACATCTCTACATAAGAGACAGTTTCATAGTTGTTGTTGTTGTTGTTGTTGTTGTTGTTGTTGTTGGTCAGGATTGAAGTAGCAATAAATACATTCATTTGAAAAGGAAACATTGGAGAGAGAGAGAGAGAGAGAGAGAGAGAGAGAGAGAGAGAGAGAGAGAGAGAGAGAGAGAGGAGAGAGAGAGAGAGTGTGTGTGTTAAGCTATCTATAATGTATTTCCCCGCAAAAAATGGCCAAAATAACAAAAAAGCCAAAATCAGCGCCTGAGAAGCAGGGCCCCTAGTAAAAAACCTGCTTAGGGCCCCTAGGAGGCCAGAATCTGCACTGAACTGAAGTGGACTGTAGGGGGGAGAGAGGAGATTAATTTGGGCCTTTGTCTTCTTCACTTGAGAGTCCGTTTGGTAGCCCCGCTGCTGCATTGTAGGTACATACAGTATGCCTCGCGTGGAGCATAGGTCAGGCACATCATATCTATCCGATTCAACCCGTGTTGGAGGGCGGTGGGGTGGGGGAGTGGTATAACACAGAAAACATAATCTCGCACCACAATTCCATTCGTGGCGGCCCGGCATTAGATTAGATTGAAAGTTGCACACGCAACACACTTTCCCGGGGCTGTCAAATGAGCTGTCAGTCAATGTGTCACAGTCAGGCCCCCCTTTGCTCATCTGTTCTAATACATCACAGTCTTTTATATGGATCACTATGAGTGTTTGCTTTTTCTTCACAGGGCGCACATGCAGGCAGGCAGGCCCCCCTCCGCCGCCGGGACTTCAGCGGGTGATTGATCACATCTCCTCGGCTCCTCACCAGTTGTGCCCATTTGTATAGTTGGTTGGAGAAGGGCCCCTGGTGTCCGTCCGTTGGCATCTAGCGGTGCCCATCATCACCGCCCCGCGGAGAACATGACATCAGCCTGCTAAAGCGTGTCTGGAGGCACCGTAGGTACTGTCTGGAACAGCGTCTCCATTCATAAGGAAAGGGCGTGACAGCCGCTAGATGGATCCAGTGTTAGCAAGGTTATGCTTTTAAAAAGTAAACCCCTAACGTTACAAGTTACCTGCTAAAAAAAAATGTCGTCCGTAACATAATCCTGGTTACCCAAAAAGTAAAGGAACCGATTACTTTCAGTTGCTGTTGTACTTTAAAGAATGTTTGTTGAGAAAAGGCTGGCAGAGCGCAGTGGGCTGATCATTTGTCATCATGCATGCTTTAGCTTGACTGGTTGTTTTGTTGATGAGAGAATGTGGAAAAATGTAATCTAGGATGTAACCCCTGTTACAATACCTCATTACTGTAATCCAGATTACCCCTTTTAAAAGGTACTCTATAATGTTACAGTTACTGTTGTTTTTTTAATAATAATCTGATTACGTAATCCTGTTACAGGTAATCCATTACTTCTCAACCCTGGATAAATCGCATTTGTTTACCGGATGCTGATACCACCCTTCTCTCTGGAAATGTACAATAAATACATGCAATATGATATATACCATGGAACCAGATCGGCTAAAAGCTAAATAAGTAAATGAAATGACACCCAAAGTGGACTTTAGACTATATTCAATCAACTATCCGATATTCAGAGCATCACATTTCATGAATATTTATCAGTCCATATTGAGAGTTTTATATCTTTTTTTTTACTTCCACCCTTTGAATACTTTATAAATGCTGGAGTGATGAATGCAGTTGAGATTAGCCGGGGAGAATCCCGAGGCTGTTTTGCGGTCCTATTGGCATGTGGTCGCCGTGCCAACCTAATGGCCCCTTGGCACATAGACAGCTATCCATCCCAATCTGGGCTTCAATAATCCAATTGAGGCGACCCTGCTTGGCATGAGAGCTGCTCATCTGTCTTTACTGTTCATTAACAGACCCTCAGAGCTCCGTCTGTGGCCATTCACATTCCTCTGGATCAGGAAATCCTATCCTGGAAGAAAACTGGACCTGGATCTTAACCACTTAAGACCTATATTGTGCTTCTTCTCCGACAGATAGTAAAATGTGATGCCAAATGCGATGCTTTGGACATCTGCCCTTTTTCTTACAATTTAAAGGGGAATTTTACCAACATTTTCAACAATTTACTATATCATTAACATACCTTTGAGATGATGTGATGTGTGGAAATAATAAGAAAAAAATAATAAGAAAAAGTAATGAGATGTGCACATGCACACACACTACAGTGGGGGAAGTACAAAAGACCAACAGGACACACAATGAGGCCCACCCCTGCACTCGATCCTGATTGGAGGAAGGCCCCTCTCATCCTGATTGGACGAAAAGGCTTTTCTCTCAAAGCCCCATACTGAAAATAAGGTTTGTTCGTTTTTGACATCAGGGGGTCAGGGAGGGAGGAACTATTTATATGGTCACCACATTCTATAGTAGGGAGGATTATAAAAAAAAAAGAAAACAACAATATTTTAATATACAATATACAATAGTGAAATCACTTACTCTACCTTTAACATGGCGAAACACATCTTGATATCATGTGATATCATGAAGATGTGTTTCACCAAGTCAATGATTATTGACAATGATTATTTTTCCAGGCCCCTTTTTCAGAGAGTGCACAAATGCAGAGAGAGATTGCATTTGTGCGAAAAATGAAATGGTTGGAATTCCCCTTTAATTCTAACCAAATTTACAAATGCCCCTTTTCCCAAAAATGTTCGAAAAATAGCAGCACGGCGCAAAAGTGAAGTGCTGAGCATGTAGATGTGCTGTAGAAGTTTTGAATAGCCGAAGAGTTAAGGTTGTAGAACTTCAACTTGTTTTTTTTTTCCCAACTTGTGAACTAGAATCTTTTTTTTTTAGGATTTGCTGAAAACAGGCCTGAAGGGTTAAAGGGGAATTACACCCATTTTCAATTTTTTCCTCAGGAAAAATGGGTCTGAAAGAGAAATCATTAACATGGTGAAATACATCTTGTTCTGTACATCTCAGATGTACAGAATTGGGGGAACTTTGGGGGAACTTTTTTATCATGTCCACACAACATCTCTAAGGTATATTAATGACATATTAAAAATGTTGAAAATGGGTGGAGTTCCCCTTTAATGTGGTTATGGGTGCAGTAGGAGATACATCATCATCAGTCCGTTGCGGTGTAAAAACTCCACAAATAAACTCCAAGAGATTCAATAAAGTATCAAATACGGTAACTCCAGAAATATCAAATAAAAGTATCAAAGATACACATTTCCACAAGATCACATGATGAAAGCATCCACATTTTTATGGACTGTGTGTGCTCCCTCGCTGCAGTCACTTCAAGCACACACACACACACACACACACACACACACACACACACACACACACACACACACACACACACACACACACACACACACACACACACACACACACACACACACACACACACACCGCTGGTGGGGTTTGATGTCGAGTGCTGGAGTGATAATAATGTTTCTAATCTTGTTACATTGCACACAGAATTGTCTCCCGTGTTAATGATGGACCAGCCCCCTCCTCCCCTGCTCCACTGCCATGCTTACTTTCAATTTGTGTACTGTCATCTCCACCGCCACGCGGCTGAAATTGATGCGCCCTCTCCCTTTTAATTAAATCAAAAACAGTCGGGGGGCCTGCCTGGCGCCCGGGCAGGTGGGGGTCCATGGCATGCATGCGCCCATACAGCCAGCCCACAGTCACAATGACTTGGCTGACTTCAAGACAAAAATGAGACACGGTTAGCCCCCTTATCCTTCCCTCAGTGTGTGTGTGTGTGTGTGTGTGTGTGTGTGTGTGTGTGTGTGTGTGTGTGTGTGTGTGTGTGTGTGTGTGTGTGTGTGTGTGTGTGTGTGTGTTCTTGTATTAATATACTTACGAGGCCCAAATGTCTCGACAAGTACACTAGAATTTGATGAATAGAGTAAATGGTCCTCAGAAGAGAAACGGCTGTTTTCTGGTAAAAAACAAACAAACAAACAAAATGAAAATGTTAGTTTAGACTTGTAGATCTAATTTGTCAGCTGTTCTCGGCTGTTGGTTTTCGATGTCCCCTCAAATGATAATTTGTGTGTGTGTGTGTGTGTGTGTGTGTGTGTGTGTGTGTGTGTGTGTGTGTGTGTGTGTGTGTGTGTGTGTGTGTGTGTGTGTCCATATTATACAGTACATCTATCAGACTCCTTGTGTTGTTGTAGACTTTTGTTCATGGACTTTTGATCACTTGAATTATGAGCATATAAAAAGGGTATCAATCATAAAAGTAGATTTGTTTTCAACCAAGTACAAGAATCCTAAACCTTGAACTTATTTCCTCATATTGTAACTCATTGAAACCATTTTTTAATCCTGAGAACTGATTATACAAATGGCTACTATTGACGGGGAAGACTTTCGTCACTTTGAGCGGTATGTCAGTATCACATAAAAAAACAGCAGAGCAGATCTGCTGCAGCTAAAGTAGAACATGTTGCGGCCCAAGATGTGTTAAATCAATAGCCAATCTACATTTTTTTATTTATGATATTATCTTATAATATTATAAGAACAATACGACTACTACTACTACCAATAATAATAATAAAAAAAATAATATTAATAATAATACCTGAAAACTCACTTATTCCAGGACAGGTATAGGCACAGCTAGAGATGGGACAGGAGCCTCGGGTCTAGAAAAAGAAATGAGAGCATAAAAATTCCCACACATTAGGAGCAGGATAATTGGATTCCTGGTGTCCTATTCGGTGGGGCTGTACTATATGGTGGGGTTTTACTGTATGGTGAGGCTGTACGGTGGGGCTGTACAGTGAGACTGTACGGTGAGGCTGTACTGTACAGTGAGGCTGTATACGGTGAGGCTGTACAGTGGGGCTGTACGGTGGGGCTGTACTGTACAGTGAGGCTGTACGGTGAGGCTGTACTGTACAGTGAGGCTGTACGGTGGGGCTGTACGGTGAGGCTGTACAGTGAGGCTGTACGGTGAGGCTGTACTGTACAGTGAGGCTGTATACGGTGAGGCTGTACAGTGAGGCTGTACGGTGAGGCTGTACTGTACAGTGAGGCTGTACACGGTGAGGCTGTACAGTGAGGCTGTACGGTGAGGCTGTACTGTACAGTGAGGCTGTACGGTGAGGCTGTACTGTACAGTGAGACTGTATGGTGAGACTGTACGGTGAGGCTGTACGGTGAGACTGTACGGTGAGGCTGTACGGTGGGGCTGTACGGTGGGGCTGTACGGTGAGGCTGTAACAGTGAGACTGTACGGTGAGGCTGTACGGTGAGGCTGTACGGTGAGGCTGTACGGTGGGGCTGTACGGTGAGGCTGTACAGTGAGGCTGTACGGTGAGGCTGTACGGTGAGGCTGTACGGTGGGGCTGTACGGTGAGGCTGTACAGTGAGGCTGTACGGTGAGGCTGTACGGTGAGGCTGTACGGTGAGGCTGTACGGTGGGGCTGTACGGTGAGGCTGTACGGTGAGGCTGTACGGTGAGGCTGTACGCCACGTCTCCTGCAGCAGTGACATTATCAAGGTAACAGAACCTGAAGGCTGGGGGACTGGCGGGGACGGCCCCAGCGCGGCCTGTCCTGATGTTCCACCTCGCTGCCTGCTTGGCTATTCATCCTGTGGACCCTGCAAATGAAATTATAGGAGGAAGAGCAAAGGACATTCTTTAGGAATTAATCCCATTTATGCCTAAACCCACTTCAAATTTTTTATGGCGAGGCCCCCTGTTTTAGATGTAAGGTGCATTTACAATTAGACAAGGACTGGGGAGGGAGGATTGAAAGAAATACAATGCTCTGTGGATTTGATCTTTCTCTCTAGTAATCTTCCATCGAAAGACAAGACTCAATGAGTTCTTTGATATTATGGAGTGGATTTCAGGCAAAAAGGAATATGATTGTTAAGTGTGTTCTTTATGGAATGTATATGTAGTGTATTGCAAAGTGTGAGAGCACACACACACACACACACACACACACACACACACACACACACACACACACACACACACACACACACACACACACACACACACACACACACACACACACACACACACACTTCAATAGATCAATATAGCTATTTAATAATTTTACTGGATACATTATGAGCAATTCTATTTTGTTTTATTTTTGTTTAGGATAATTTCCAATTAGGGGTAATACCTACAATATATACATACCATGCGTTTTGTTTCATTTCATTAGCCCTATTTAACTTTTGCCAAATCAGTGTATTAATGCACATTTCAGTGTAGCATCTGTGCACCAAAATATTACAATAAATAACCAGGTGATACGAGTGAGGGATTAAACAACATAATTGTGATTTTTGAATTGTGACACACTAATGCACTGCCCCTGTCCAATTGAATTTCAAGTTTATTTGAGTCAATGGTTTAAGAATAATTGTACATTTTATACTTTCTTTGTTTGTTTTTTTTTTGTTAAATAAATGTATACATACTGACCTATAGGTTACTTACATAATTAAATAAATACATGAGTGCCAATGTGATCAATTCAATGCAGGCCAACTGTTCAATCTTATTTTCTGAAATTAGCCCAGGCCCTGTGAAATAAAATAAAAATAGATTCATTTGAAGTCTATTGTAAACCGTCTATTAAGTGCACTGCGTGGTAGTTAATATCACATCACAATATTGTGCTACAGAAGTCTTTGGAAAGCGATAGCACCATAAAAGCTCCTGATATCAATAAGTCCCGTCCTGTTAGTTCCACAGATCACAACGCTTTGCAGATAAACACTGCCCCCAGGTGGTCAGAGATAATACCATTCAAACACGTCTGATGTGCTGAATACAGGGGCTGAGAAGTCTTATTAATACTCAATTATTAAAGGGGCTTTATTAGTTATTTGTTTTTACAGTGTTTTACAAAACACCTAGTTCTTTTACTACACGACTTATCCTTGATTAGAACCCTTTCGCAGCTAAAAACAAAAAGAATGGAAATCTTTCTAGTAATATTGAATATGGTCTAATGAGCACATTGTTATTTTCACTTAAATAATGTGAATATTACATAGGCTAATGAAAGTGAATGAAATTCTCACCATTTGTCATTCAACTGTTTATCACTGCCTATATGTGAAGTTGTGAACGCTGAGCAAAGAGCCACAGCTCCCTTTTTTCCACTGACAGATGAATAAATACATTTATTCAGGAAAAAAGTAGGATTCCGAAATGTCAGAAGTTGACATACATACAGTATGGAAGCAGTAATTAAAGTCTCCGGGGATATTAAATTGTGACCGCAAATTGTAACAATATATAGAGTACATCATGGTTGTGGAACCTAATCGTGTTCAACTAAAATCTGCATATTCATGCAGGCATGCAGCATGGCAAAACACTCAGTGTTAAGCCATTGGCTTTAGCTATTGAAAGCAGCATTAGCTTTAGCTATTGAAAAACAGCAGATCTAGCATGCCACTCAAGCTTGAGATATTTTGAAGAAAAAAAAGTGAAAACAATGCACAAATCTTTTGATATACGTTTTCAGAGCAAACTTTTTTTAAACTCAAATCTTTGCTTCTGGGGGATCCCTAGAACAACATGTGTTCAGGCAGGGGGTCTGTAGCCAAACACAGATAATTATAGGGGTCCTTGGTATGAAATATGTTGAGCATCACTGACACAGAAACATAGTTTTTTTTCAGGAAAAAAAAATAGAATCTAGGGTCAGAAACTACAATTGAAGGGCAATTCCACCCATTTTCAATTTTTTCCTGAGAGGATACAAATGTGAACCAAATGGACCCTAGTGGGTCCATTTGGTTCCATTTGTACCCTCTCAAGAAAAAGGGGTCTGAAAGAAAAATCATTACCATGGTGAAATACATCTTGATGATGTCATCAGATGTATTTCACCATGTTAATGATTTTTTTCAGACCTCCATTTTTAGGAAATACAGAATTGGGGGAACTTTTTGATCATGTCCACACAACATCTCTAAGGTGTATTAATGACATATTAAAATGTTGAAAATGGGTGGAGTTCCCCTTTAAGTGTCAGGACAAAAGGGGTTAAGGTATCCATCTGTAACTCTTAGAGTGCACTACTAATACGTCTGGTTAAATCAACAGTAAGGATTTGACTGCATGTGCATAACACTGTTAGCAGTCTATTAGCCGCAGAGCTGTTCTGATTACTGGGAGCTCCTTCACTGTCCTCATCAAGAGGACTAGCCAGAGATGAGGGGTCACACACACACACACACACAAAACACACACACACACACACACACACACACACACACACACACACTAAACAAACAAATACAAACGACACATGGACACGTACACTTTGGGCCTCCGCTGTCATCTACACAAACACACACACACACACACACACACACACACACACACACACACACACACACACACACACACACACACACACACACACACACACACACACACACACACACACACACACACACACACACACACACACACGCAGCTCAGGCAGGCAGGCGTTTCCCCGCCATTATCCTCCTCCTCCTCCTCTACCCTAAACACGCAGTTTTAATTTCAAAGCTCTGATTAGCTGATGATTGCATGACAGCCGCCGAAGCAGGTTCCCCGTTCGCCCGGCTCCCAGACTGCAACTCAATCACGGCCAATTAGCGGCTCCCCAAACACTCTCTCTTATTAGAGGACTCATAATCGACTCATTGTGTCCTGATTTGGCAAATAAATCACTCTGGAGGCCCGCTCACTCCAACCACCCCCACCTACCCCACCTACCCTGCTTTCCCCCCAAAACCCGCTCTTATTTCCCCTCCATCTCACTACTCTTCCTCTCTCAAGCCTAAATTATATATTTTTTGCGTCACATACCAGTGTGTCACCTCCCGGAAAATAAAAGGATTGACAATCTTAACGGATCTGTTCTTTTGGACAAAATACAATTTTAGGCTTTGTTCTCTCCTTCTACATCTTTTCTTTTTACTGCCCACTCCCCTTCTTTTCCCCGTCTGTCCGTCCGTCCCCGTCTGTCCGTCCGTCCGTCCGTCCAGGCGGGTTCAGTCAGTGACAATGTTTTCGGGCGTGCATTTTCATTGGAGCTGACAGGTTGAGCAACGCCCTGACTCCTTCCACCCCCCCCCCTCTCCTCCATCCACCCCCCACTCCCCCCTCCTCCCCAGAAGAATGAAGAATAATTTAGCGGCGGGCTAAGGCAAGGCAGCCAGCAATGCGGGTGTCCTTGTCCTACAAGGTTAAGAATCCATTCCGTCTGAGCAAGAAAGGAGTGAATTAAAATAAATGATGGCTAGATATTTATTGCGAGTTTGTAGATGAAGCTAAGTCACTCCAGTGGACCAGCGGGGCCCTGGGCTGCCAGTGGGCTTAGCGTAGACGGGTGACCTCCCCGTACCTCTCCCTGCCTAACCGGGGAATAACACTCAATGTCACATTACTCCTCTCCTTTTGATATATTTATTTATATCCATATATATATATAAATAATATATCTATTTATTTATATCTATGAATGCATGTGTTGGGGACGTCGGGGCAAAACGTCAAATGAGACGGCGGGTACATATGAAATTATCTACTGGTGGTGGATGCTAAAAATATTTGTAATTTGATTGAATAGCGGAGGGGGTAAAATATTGAGAAATGTGAGCGGTGGCGACGGACGGCGCTGTTACAAGTTTGACGCAGACGAGGAAGATCCTGAGCGACCGAGGAGGATGAGGACAGGAAGGACGTCCAAAGACGAGCGGAGTCGTCCTGGGAAGTCCTTGAGTCCTCCTCCCAGAGACAGGAAAGTCAGAACGACCCGTGTTTGGCTCAAGGAGATCCAGGAAGCAGGTTGGAGACAGCGCTATAGTTGGCGGTTCGAGGCACTATTAAGGCCCTGATACACCTAGCAATGTTTTGATCAACATCAACAAGCAACGTCAATTATCAACGTTGACTTTTCACTTTTCTATAGAAAATGATCAACTCCTGGTTGTTCAGAAAAGTCAGATCATTCTACTCTACTGGTCAACATTTTGGAATACCCCAATCACAGCCCTCCTTGGTGTCACATGATCCTATCTTAGACTTCCACAGATAAACTTTTTCTGAAAACAACATGGCTGCTGTTTCTGCTTCACTGCGGTGAACAAAAACAAGGACTTTTTTTATTCCGCTAAATGATTTTTTTTTTAGTTGGGTGGCAGTTGGGAGAAAATTATTCAATGCAAATTAAGGCTCCTTTTTTCTGAGAGTGTATAAATGGAACCAAATGGACCCGCTATGGTCCATTTGGTTCACATTTGTACACTCTCAGGAAAAAAATGAAAATGGGTGGGAATCCCCTTTTAATGGGAGGTGTTGCCGGTTGCCGTGTGTCTCACCATGTTGCCCGTTGATGTTGACATTGCTAGTTGATATTGATCAAAATATTACTAGTGTATCAGGGCCTTTAGATATACTGTTCTCAGTGTTCTGGTATCTCTGCCAGAGAGAGCATTGTCAGCCTCAGCAGACCAGTGATCACAGCAAAAAACACAGCGGATTCTACCGAAAATCAGGCACTAATTCTCAGTAGTTTCCTTATCATGTTGATCTTGTCACATGCTGCCGCCGAACGAGTTGATATGCATCCTCAATCCCGCTATCGTCCCGCCCCCTGACTGCACTGCGAGCAGCACGTCTTGGTGCGATCCGTTTCGATGTACATTCTGCTACTTTAATCCAATCGATTTGGTCGGTAGCCTATCTACGAAAACAACTACCCTCCTCTAATCCTAACCCTAAACATAACCGCAAGCACGTCTGCACTGATTGAAGATTTCCAGGTTTCTGTCGTCCATTTTTGGACGGCAGATGAGCTGATCTGATTTGAACTCACCAACGCGCCATCATCGCCGCCCGGCCCCTCCACTGCTGTGCTACGTCAAAATTAGTCCAGGCTTTCCGTTTTCGCACAACCTGGGACGGAAATGAAAGCCTGGGTGTCGAGGCTACAGATCAGTTGAACCAGCGATCATACGCAGCAGACCAGTGGAACCAGAGATCACAGAAAGCCAGGGGAAACCGCAGTGGCTGGAGATGCTCCATCAGCAGCAGAATGCCCCGTTTGTGACAGCTTCTGCCACAATCGAAGGAGTTTGGCCTGGTAGCTTTTCAGAGATGTCGCTGAAGTTAACCCCTGGAACTTAAAAGACACACACTGTTAATTTTCCTCTGTGACATCTACCCGCACATACAGTAGTTACTACTGTATGTTTTCTTCAAGGAAAAGGAAAACTGTGCACACAGCTGAATCTTCTTACCTCCCCCACGTCATTCCTGGGGTTGTGTGTGCGCACGAAGTGGTCATTAGTCTCTGTTTATGGTGGAGTGAGTCTGGCCAGCTGGCATGTGATGTGCGAGGCGACACGCTGCGTTCTACCACTGTGAGACCCCCATGGCAGAGTCACGCAGGCCCCGGCACACCCCCCCCCCCCCCCCTCAACTCTACCTCCCACCACCCCCACGTACCCCCACCCTCCCTCTACCCCAGGCGGGCCGTCGAGACCCACTGCGAGCCCTCGGCAGATGGAGCCTCCGGCTCCTACCTTCTCTCTCCTCCACGGGGCAAGGAGGAGGAGGAGGTGGAGAGAGGGTGGAGGTGGGAGCGGCCCGTGTGCCCCCCACCCCCCACCCCCCATCGCAGATGCCAGAAGAAGCCGGTAGAATGGTAGCGGAGCCCCTGCTGGGCAGGTGCTGCGCTGCAGCAGGTGTGATCTCAGCCCCTCCATATCCCCCTCTGTCAGCGCCTCATTGGACGGGAGTGTGCGATGCGTGCTCGCTTCCTGCCCCCCCGCCTTTCTCATTCACACACTTTAGAGGTGCAACGGGGGGGGCCTTACATCCTGGTCCACCCTCCCTCCCTCCTGCCCACCAGCTCCATGGCTCCATCTTTTCACCCTCTCCTTGATCCAGCCAATCATCCGTTTCCTGAACCCGGCCAGCACTTTAAACACTGAACAGCAAACTTCTCGAAGAGGTCGCCGATAGCCTCGCGCCCCTCTCCGCCCCGTATAAGAAGAACCCCCCGCCCCCTCCAAAAAAAATGAAGTACCCGCGAGTTCAAAGTGTCACGTACGACGGGCCCGTCGCGAAGTGTTTGGATGTTGCCGGCGTCCACCCTCGGAGGGCAAACGGCGGAGTTTGTGTTGACTCAGGCGTTTTCTTCCCCTCCGCCGGCCAACGGCGATATAAGCTCTCCCTGGGCTGACCTCACCAAGGGCGGGGGCGGGGCGGGGGCACGCCACCCACTCTCCCATCAGCCCTTGCTTTATCGCCAGCGGCTGCAAGACAAAGAGGTTCTGCTGCACACATGGCTGCAGCCAGCGTCCCGCGTGATGGAGAGAGTTTATGACGGTGGGAGTGGAGGGGAAGGAGGGCGGTGGGGGGGTCGGGGGGTTGGCGCTGCTGCTGCTGCCGCTCGCGGCCGAAACGGCCCACCTTGACCTGTCCCTGCTCATAAGGCTTCGGTGATCCCTGTCCCCTCACCCACCCACCCCTCCCGCTGCCCCCCCCCAGCCCTCCCAGTGCCCCGGCCACTCCAGCCACCACTGAGTTATTATCATAATTTCCCGGAGAGGCGTCGGGGAAAGGGCCTTCCACGCGAACGAGAGAGTCGCCCCCTCTAGTGTTTTACAGAATGTTTTGTGTTTTATTGCCTTTAAGTCACTCGTAGGGGCCGGCGAGCCGGAGAGCGCCCAACAATGATAAGAAAACCACTCATGTGAAAAATGAAGGGCCCTCGCACGCAGGACTGAGAGGTGAAGAGAGGAAATATAATAAAATACATGACAAATGTGGAGCCCGACTGTATTTCATGTTAGATCCCCCCCACCAACACGCCCCACCGTCTCGCCTCCTGAGCCACCCCACCACCACTGCGTGCGCCAAAAACACACGATGCGATGGGAAAGAAAGGAGGAAATAATAATATTATAACGGATTCATCCGATCTCATCGTCTAAGAAATCTCCCGCTCTCTGGTCTTCTGACAACATGGCGGCTGGACCGTGCCCCTGGGCATTCCACACTGCCACTGTCACTCCATGCACTGGCCCACCTGGGGTACACAATGAATGGACTTATACAGTTTCCAACTTTTTTGATCCCAGGGCCCACTATTTATTCAAAATTTGAGCCACGGAACAACCATTTGATGACATTTTAACCCCAAATACCCAAAACTAGCTTTTGTCCACAATTCCATGCAGGCTGAATAAAAAAAGCATACAGACCAAAATGACCATTAATCTTCTACATCTACATTCTCTAGTTGTGTATAGACTTGGGCTAATTCAGCTGGTGAATATTTTAACTCTTGAGAACATAAAAATGAAACCAAATGGACCCTTGCGCCCCGCCCCCTTGCGCCCCTTCCTGTACAAACCCATTAAAACTTAAAACTCAATTTTAACCGTGACAGATTCATCAAAAACATTTGTCTTTTTTCTGGTGAGTGAGAGGGCTGTGCTTTTTTTATTTACGGTTTTCATGTGTTCTTTTCTGCTCGTCTAGAACATTTTGTGGACGTTTTCCAAAACAATATTTTGAAAATATGTTGTAAATGAAAACGGAAAAAAAATATTGGGTGTTTTTGATGAATCTATTGTGGATAAAATTAAGTTTTAATGGATTAGTTATAGTTATAATGGATTATATAGGAAGGGAGCTAAGATGAATACATTTCTAAATACTGAATCAAGCAACTTATAAACATCCTGCCTGAGTAGACTATAAAAAGATAAATGACAAAAAGATTTTTTTTTTTGACAGTGAAATACCCCTTTAAATGTACAGCACCACTGCCGTTGTGTCTGGGAGCAAATCGTCATTCCTAAAGCACAAACATCCCCCCGGCGGTCTTTAAGCTGCAGTACACTGATCCATCCTAAAAGGAAAATAAAACATCTGTTTAATCGACTTATTTCAAAGGCAAATCCCCCCAAAAACGATATCGACTCGGTGCTCTCGGTTCTGTGTCGAGGACTTCTCCTTTAAACTTGAAATAGCAGTCTTTGTTACAAATCAACAACTAAACTACTGCTGTCGTTTTTTTTTTTTTTTTTAGTTTGTTTTCAAAGGACACGGAATCCATTTGAATACCGGTATGTTTGCATTCATACCTGCTACACCTACAGCCAGAATTCAAATCGACCGTACGTGTTGTTATACACCTATACTGTATACCCTGAAATCACAGAGTGATAGCAGTACTCCCTGCAGTACTTCTGAGTCCTGGCCATTGTTCAGGCCCGGATTAACATTAACAACAGACAGGAAGCATGCATAAAGCTAAACGTCTGACTCAGAGTTTTCTGTTTTCAATGATGAAATGTTGTTGGCTTAGTGTTGCCACAATTGTAGCTAGTACTCAGTAGTAGCATTTTAAATATAAGCACTTTAATTTGAAATATCTTTGAAATCTGGGTTGTTTTGCATGCCGTCATGTTTGGTGGGGCAGCCAGGGCTATTAGGGGGGCATTGCCCCCCATAGCCATGCCTAGATCCGGCCCTGCCGTTGTTTGTGGCACCTGAGCGACAGCCCTGTTGGCCCGCTGGGTGACATGGGCCTGTGACAGGCACGTGGCCCCTGGTTGGAATGAGCCACTCCTCATAATATCCCGTGAGATTTGCCGTGTCTGTCCTCACCCCTCACTCTGTGTCCGAGGGGCCTCCTCGCCACGGGGCCCCTCAGCTATCTCCCACCACATCTCCCCCATTTTCTTAACGCTTTAATTACACATCAGCATATTGCTTTTGGGACCATATGGAAGGCAGATATTGAGACCAGATAAGATGTATAAACCTCTGTCAACGCCGCAGCATATTAGGCCGAGTTGGACGCATATTATCGCTGTTCTACGCGCTTCCAATTAGCGCCCTGTATCAAAATACATTAGAGCCACAGAAGCCTCCTGACAACTAGAAGGGAAAAAATATTTTTTAAAAGGAGGTCTGGGTCAGTTTTTTTTATTAAAATTGTATTACTTCCCCCCGCGCTTGTTTTCTTTGCCACAAAATGAAAAGTCATTTCCACTAAGGGATCCAATAAAAACACAGATAAAGGGCCCCTTTAAACTACCACTGGTCTGAGAACTGCCTGAGCCTCAGCTGGGCTGACGGTTTTACAGATCAACTTCAATAGAGAAATGCTGCTTTAAAAATAGCCAATAGAGAGTCACACGAGAAAGCCTTGTTTCCTAAATAAATAAAAAGGTCTCAGAAGTCATTCCGGCACACAACAACAGCGTCTGTGCCATCAAATCAAAAGTACTTGGTTGGAACGTCATGCCAGTATGATTTTTGAACATTCCGCATGAACGCATAGTCATAATCTAGAGATTTTACGGTAGTAGAGGCTTCCTTCTTTAAAAAGAAAAATAACAGCAAAATATATGACACCGTCAACAAAGGGTGAGACATGTATAATCCGAACCGAAAATTACCCATTCAAATCGCGCCATTTTCCTGGGTCTGGGTAGCTCAGTCGGCAGAGTTTTGGACCACAAGTCCATGGGTTCGATTCCGGGCGTGAGTAAGCACGGGTGTTGTAAGTCATGCGGGACGTAGTGGGACGTGCTGATGGTAGGTGTGGCGCTTAACCTCACAATCCATCTCCCAGGGGTCTAGAGCACTGTAACAGTTCGACTGATACTGACAATAAGTCACTCCCAAAGCTTCTAGAGCTCCGCAGTGACAAAAAGTATTTATATAAAGACGCTTACGCCACAGAAAAATCTAACTCGGGTGAGGACAAATCATGAGAAACACACAATGAAAAACGGCAGGTTACAACTGTGTGGTTTTTCCTTGTTTAATTATTTGTTCGGTTCATAAATGTGGTTTGTTGGCACAATTTTGGAAGATGAATGGGAAAATATCTTTCGGAAGATGCAAGGGTGGCAGGGCTGCAGCGCTCTATAGCAGATGTACAAGCTCCCAACGCTTCTCTTTGTCTGTGCTGCAACGTGAGCTTATACATCTGCTATATTTTAAACTTTAAAAAAAAATCACTGGCACAAAACTTTTGCACATGGGACTTATCTGAAATCAATTTTGGGAGGGTCAATGTGGGGGTCATTGGTACGGAAACGTTTGATAACTACTTTTAGAAGGCATTTGCCAAACCGGCCTTCAGTCTTAACGGGATCAAATAAAAAAAAACGAGCCTGGGACTCAGTCGTGTCTCACCTCGCGGCGGTGACACCGCGTTCTTCTCTAGGACCTTCTAGGAACAAGACTGTCGTTCTCACTTGGAATAACGTATATGTTACAGTTGGTTTGACGTGATTAAATTGGCTGCACCCAGACGCCAAGAGGTCATTCAGAGCCCCGTGCGCCGCCGCTGCTGCTGCATCAGGAGATGCAAGCGGAGAGACGGGAGGAGGAGGAGGGTAGGAAGGAGGAGGAGGAGGATGCAGGGGGATGAGAGAGGGAGAGGAGGATGAGAGAGATGGAGGATGAAGAGAGGTCACTTTGAGAAAGCTTGGATGCAGACACATGCCAAACAGAGTGTCTGCCTGGAACCTCTTTCCCTCTCTCTCTCTCTCTCCCTCTCTAATCCCCTCTATGATCTATCGCCGGCGCGGCCAATAAGCCAAGCCTGGCCGGCCGCGGACCCGCCATCGCCGGTGCCTTAATCTGAGCCCCCTCGGCCCGTGCAGGCCTGTCGTGCGTGGGACCACCTCAGACAGGCGTTAGCGGCGGCCCGGTGCCAGCGGAGGAGGAGTGGCGGTGGCTCAGCCAAGCCTCCACAGAGACCGCTAGAGGTTGTCTCTACATGGATGGGCACTTCGCGGCTCGGCGGGGGCGGGAGGAAGGGGCAACGCGGCAGCTGCTCGGGGCATATGGGCAGAATTCATTAAGGCCGGCTAAATAAGCCAATTGTGGGGGACTGTAAAAAAAAGTGTTTGTATGTACGTGTGGCGATAGAGAGACGAAAAACCCCGAGCCCACACTGCGCTTGGAGTACCTGCATGGGCCTCTCCAATAACGCCATCACACTTAACTGCAGACAGATTATCATATGTACGCACCGATATATCCTTTGTGACAAGTTGGGTTCCTGAGGTATAACGCGCTCCTCGTCGCCCCGTCGTCCCGTTCCGCGGCGTTGTGTTTGTGATGGCCGGTAATTGAGCTGTGAGATGCATGGATCGCAACGTCCTTGAGGGTTTGGGGGCGTTGCATCCCCCCACCCCCACCGAACGTCTTGAGACCGCCCTGTGCCTTCACGAAATAAACCTAATCACAGTCTGTAAATGTTACACCTGTTTCGCTAATAGGCCCCGGCCCCTGCATTGTTATTCACACACATGTGCCAAAGACAATGCTGAATGCTGATACGGATACACCGTAGATAGAGTAGCCGCATGTGTTGTTAAACTACATAGTAGAACCACCGGGAGACGGGCAATAATACATTCATTATAGAAGGGGTGTGTGTGTGTGTGTGTGTGTGTGTGTGTGTGTGTGTGTGTGTGTGTGTGTGTGTGTGTGTGTGTGTCAACAAGGGTACATTTTAAATGGGATTTAAAGGTGCAGTGAAATGGTTAATTTGTTCATTTTATTTTGAAGTTTAAACCTCAAACGGAAGAATCTTACCGGTAGTTTCAGAACCAGAGCGCCACGTCCCTCCAGGCTATGGGACCTCTGGGATGGGATTCCTCCCGTCACTTCCGTCGTGAGACCCATGTGCATTTTTTGTTTGTAAACTAAGTGACCGAGAGATGGGAACAACGGCAGGTATAACTTATACACAACATATATACAGTACATATTTTAGCATGGTGATTAAGTTTAAACAGAGCAATACACTGTCCAGATGTCATTGAAGGGGGTTTCAAAACAGACAACTTGTTCAGTCAAACAGAGCTGTGTTTCAAGGCCAGTGATTGGACTCAAATAGTGAGGTGCTTTTATAGCTGTAGGCCTCTCGACATCATCAAGAAGTACGTTTTCATTTTCAGGAATTAATTAAATTTGATTTTTATGGACTTTTGATATAAAAAAATACACAAAAGTGAACATTTTCTGTTTTTTTGGCATGCATTGAGTATGGCCATATAATGGCCGCCACAGATGTGGCCTAAAAGTGTGAAAAACCTATTTTTTATTTCGCTGTGGGCTTAAGTTTGACCAGCACACACACCTGCCACCGGCGGCCATCTTAGTCCAGACGTAGATCCATACCTCCTTATCCAGTAAAAAAAGGTATAATGTATGCTAATCCCTCAGGTGTCAATAGGAACCCTGTTCAATGCATTTGAGATAATAGAGAAGTAAGGGGGGCTGCTGCTTCTATCAAAGAGCTGCAAGATAAAGTCAATGGCAGAGTCAATAACAATAAGGTTGCAAGGCTTTAATGAGGAATGTTAATTTGAACACAATCAAGTGGATTTCAGCTTAGCTGATTATCAACCTTGGACTTGTATGCGGAGGGTTGATAGTGACCAGCTGTACAGGAAGGGCATTTGTATCTGTCAGCTCAATTCAGAGCAGCTTCTTAAGACAAAAGTCGCTTTGCCTTTCGGCTGTTTAAGTTAAAGACATAACAGGTGAAACTGAATTGAACGAATAACAAACAACAAAGGCAGGGTGGAAAAACGCCACGCCAGCGCGTACTATTTCTGTCAACTTGGTTTCTTTTCTTCTTCTTTTTTTAATAAAAAGCAATAAATAATTGTTGTTTTTTGTACAAAATATAAACTCTGAATACAAAAGAATACCACAAAGCTGGCGAAGGTATACGTGTGGTTGGTCGGCCAGGCCAGGCCGTAGGTGTGCACCTGCTGTGGAGGAGACGTACCCGAGGTCCCCGGGGCCTGGGTCCACGCCCACCCAGCCCCCCCGACTCTCACGTCATGCCGGGCAACGCGGCCTGCTGCTCCTCGTTCTCTCCTTGATCCCATTCAGTCAGCAGCTCCGAGGACACCTCGGTAAACAGATGATCCCAGTCCCAACACACGTCCTCCTGAAGAGAAGAGGCAGAAACAGACAGAGTGACTCAAAAAAAAACCTCAGCATCCGTTTATGCGCCAGTAACTTTCCATTTGTATACTCTCAGTGTTGAAATGGAAGGAGAAACGAGATAGAGAGAGAAAGATAGAGAGCAGACAATGGAAGAAGGGAGACAGGGAGAAAGAGAGAGAGAGAGACAGAGGAGAGAGCAGAAGGAGGTGGGAAGGAGCAGAGGGTGTTAATGTACACATCATAAATCTTGATTACCTGGGAGGCGGAGTGGCGACCTCCCCAGGTGCTCCAGAAACAGCTGGACGGGGTTCTCTCTGGGAGCGAAGCAAGCTATATTTACTAAGAGCCCACTCACCTCCCTCACCTCCTGCTCCGGCGCTAAAACCTTGGTGAGGAGCCTCAAGTCAATCTCTCCGTCCTGAAAGGAAAAAGACCACAATAGAATCACCTTAGCTTGCACAAACACGGAGGTCTGGAACGGCGTCGAGTGCAAGTGGTTTTTCGTGAGTTTGAGAGAGAAAGAGAGAGGGGTACTGGCCTTAACCCAGATAGACCACCTTCAGAAGTTGTTGTTTTTTTTTTTTTAAACAGGGACGAGGAAAAACTAAAGAATTTGACTTACCAATGTTTGAAAGGCAGAGTAGGACTTCAGGTCGTTGTCCAGATCTCTGTAGGTCATTACTCGGTTCACCTGGATGCTGAAGGGTGAGAATAGCCCAACTACAACTCAAACTCAACTCACTATTGGATAATGATGTAATAAAAACGGAGTTCTGAGCAACGTTCAGAGCCTTTGTTAACAGTATCCAGAGCCCAACACTGAGTGGCGCGCCTCTTAACGCCACAGGAGCCACGCTGCGTAAACATCCTGTTTGTGAAGTTGTCTTGGATGCTGAGATGCTAATGTCAATGCTAGCAGCCTAAAAAGGGTGCATCCTCGCTCCAGAAAACAGCAATGTTCCAACAGTCATCGCCGGATAATCAGCAAAGACCCGCAAACAGCATATGTTTTACCCATACCTTGGAGAGTTCACTAGATCTCAAGTTATTCCGCTTTTTAGTCCATCGGTACAATGGAGGTGAGCGTCAGTGTGCACGTGCGATGCGTTCATAGACGGACTATAGACGGGGAGCCGAGCCCTGGTTCGAGCGATCCGTTTTGACATCAATAATAAAGCTTACATGATTGTGCAGCCCGTCAAAAGCGGAGTCTATTTGGATTACATTTGACTGTGTGCACCGTCAGATGAGCAGGGGCGGCAGACTTTGTCATAAGTACATGCATAACAACAACAAACAACTCGCAGGTTGCGCGTGAAAAAGTGACTCCGGAGAAGTTTGAACTTCGTTGCTAAACAAAAGCACCGATACTTCATTAAAGACCAGGGTTGAGGAGGGGGTGTGGGGGGACGGGTGCCAAGCGGTATAACCGCCTCAAATTGAAACCCAGCTGCTTATCTGCGGGTCGGAATTAAGAGGGGGGCTCTCAAAGTGGCCAGGGCCTAGCAGTGCATGCCAGTCCTACTTACTGCACATTACACGCTACATTGCCCCCGCAATGAGTTCAATGTGGATATTATCTCGCAGAGAGAGCGAGCCCCTGCCTAATAACCTTCCAGCGCTGTCATAGCCTCGCTACATAGCCGACACATGTCCCGGTGTCTCCCACTGCCCTGTAAATCAAAAGGGCCGTCCGTTAGTAAGAGAGGGCGCTGGCTAACGCGGTCGCATAAATCACAGCCTACTGTTATTATTACTGCGTAACGGACCCCAAAGTCCCGAGATACTTCGCAATGCCACACCGTGGAGGACGAGGTAACGGTCAAAGGTTAACACTGGAAGAAAAATAAATAAATAAAACTCCACAACTCTGGTCCTTCATTACAGCTCACGGGAGGCTAGCGGGTCTGGTGGTGTTTTGAAAAGTGGTGAGGTGTGTGAAGGGTCCTGTACCTGGGAGGGGCTGCGATCTGCATGGTTAGGTCCTCCTCCTGGATTTCATCAAGGTCCGGGATCACTGGGATGTCTGGAATACACACACACACACACACACACACACACACACACACACACACACACACACACACACACACACACACACACACACACACACACACACACACACACACACACACACACACACACACGTTAGGTGGGAACGCCTTTTGGTTCAAAGCATTATGTTGTACTTTAGCCATTAGGTATGCTATTTTTGAAAAAAAAATCTTTAAAAAATAATATCCTGTTACATTGAACGATTTAACTCAAATATATTACTTCTGGGGATCCCTAGGACTATATATTTTTCAGATGGGGTCAACGGCTAAATACCAATGATTTTGGTAGTCCTTGATGTGAAATATTGAGAACTACCGGTACATGCTGTACATGGCATAGAAAACATGAGTTTTTCCAGAAAACTGTCAGGATTTAGAAGACATTGTTCTCATCAGTTGACCCAAAATGGGTTAATTTAACTCAGAGAGTGTACGAATGTGGTTCCATTGGTACAGTATCTGAGTGACACACGGATACGGATACGTTAACAGGATTTCATGTTGTATCACAGGTGAACTGCTCAATGCTGTATTAAGACAAGCGGCAGTATTCGCCGATCAATCGGCAAATGACAGCACCACAACTTAAGAAAATGAATAAATCAAAGGAAATCTGCCACGCTTGCTAGTTGGAGGGGTGAGTGTGTGTGTGTGTGTGTGTGTGTGTGTGTGTGTAACTTGATTCGTCGCCTCCCTCCCTCCTCTCCCTCTCTCTCTGGAGCTACATCCTCATAAGAGCTGCCCTGTCACAATAGCCATGCGGCCATGAATATTCAGGAGTTGGAGGCGGCAGATCCTTTCCTGCTGGGAAAGGGGTGCTGGCCAGGGGCTCCCCAGAAAGCAAACCCCCCGCTACTCGAGCATTTGGGCCCTGTCAGCCGCGCGGCCGCCCCCAGGACCCGGCGGTGGCCAGCGGGCCGACCTCCGTGTCCACTCTGCCACTCTCGCGACTGGGGCGGCGTCCAGCCATGTGCAAGAGTATTTGCTTCGCGGGCCCATCTGTGTGGGGTCGGAAGTCACAGGGCGGCCTGGCAGGGGCTTGGCGGTGCCAGGAGCCGCCAGCCCGCTGCTCAAACAGTGGGAACCCGCTTTAATTGGCAAAACGCAACAGGACAGAGGATGGCTCTGCTACCAAGAAGGACAGGGCAAACTTTAGCACCAGATTTTTCAGATGGAGTTTTTTTTTTTTTTTTTCGTTGAGGCGGGAGGGAGATGATGCCGAGTCGTAGCTGGAAAACCGCATGATAATTAGCCCCTGCGACTAGTAAGTAATGAATGAATTAAGACGGCCTTCGATGGTCGAATGTTTGGAAAGCGTAATGAGAAACTGAAATAATTTAAAATTAATAAGTAAAGTTTGTAGCTCCAGTAGTAGTGAGTGAAATTGACGTAGTGAGGTGGCATTATAGTTGTCCACAAGAGAACAAATGGGTGGGAGTGATGACCATCAGAGAGCAGGGAAAATCACGAGTTCAATGGTGAAAGGTGGATCTTTCTTGATAAACTATTGCCTAACTAATGTCGATTTTGTCTATAGTACGGTTGCATAGCATAGCCAGGTACACAGGTAAATACAACATACAGGTATAGTCAACTATTGTCAAGTAGGACTGGCATCAACACTTTTTGGAACTTGCGTATATGTATGTACAGTATGGAAGCTTTGTTTGAATGGAGCCGAGGAAATCTTATTGTACATCCTTATTAACTCCATTGCTGACCGGTGGCAAGATAGAAAAAGGATGATAGGTGGGGAGGGCTCAGGGGGGAGGAAGAGAGAGAGAGAGAGAGAGAGAGAGAGAGAGAGAGAGAGAGAGAGAGAGAGAGAGAGAGAGAGAGAGAGAGAGAGAGAGAGAGAGAGAGAGAGAGAGAGAGAGAGAGAGAGAGAGCAGAGGAGGTTTTGTCAGTAATCTCTAAACACAGTGCTGAGCCCTGAGGGTGAAGTCAATAGAGGAGTTAAATAGAGGTGAGGGGCTGAGAGTCCACATCTGATGTGAGGAAATATCTTGGCATCGGTGTCACAATTCCTTCAAAATATAACTGCTGGAAATAAGCCAGACTCCTCGGAGCTCTCTCTCTCTCTCTCCACGTAAAAAAGCGCAACACAAACTCTGTGGGCGATGAACGAAAATCGAGTTGAAATTCTAAAACTCCTGACGGACGCAGGCAATCCGTGAGGTAATCTGGCCAGCTAAAAAAAACAAACAAACAAAAAACGCCCTGGTGTCAACCGACCTCGGATGTCAACCAGAGCTCATCCTCCCGGCCGATGATCGCTTATTCCTTTCTCTCTCTCGTTTTTTTTTTTTTTTTTTTTTAAACAGAATTAAAAATGCCACACTCGTTTAGCCGCTGACAAGATTCATCTGCGTTTGTGATATCCAAATAAATGTGGGCGCGGGTTGGTTATTTCATATTCATGAGGGCCCCGCCGGTGACACTTTGTCCCCTCATTTACAAAGCACAGCGTTCAGCAGAATCTGTCCCCTCTGGACCCCCAATCAAATTTAATGGTCCTAGTGCAATGACATCAAAAAGCCCTGGCTGTCCGGCTCTTTGCAAATAGCTTCCTGCGTTGTCTTCTACCTTCCCCGCACATGCACAGAACACGCACACGCACGCGCACACACACACACACACACAGCGCACCCATTTCAGCCGATAATGCACTATCAACACAATTCCGTGAGAGTTCAACGTGAGGCGGCTCAGGCATATGTTCTCTATATGCAAACTCTATTATTAAGAAGGGAGGGCGAGAAAAGGAACAACATTTTTAAATGAGCTTCAAATTCAACCTATTACCAGAGGTCAACGCGGGGCCCCCGATAGCGCCTGCAAACAAGCTGGTGTTGTTTTTTTTAATCTGACACGAAGGGCAACTCCATCAGAAAGAGCCGTCTTTTCGCAGCGGGCCGGCGTGTATGTGTGTGTGTGTTTATGCTAGACTTTTATATACCGAGTCGCTCGCACGAAAAGCTCTGAGCATGCCGCGTCACCGCCGTACGGCCAGCTATGAATCGGGGGCGGTTTACCATCAGGGGTGGATGTAACAATTCCCAATTGGGGGGGCAGGGAGTGGGGGCAAGAGAAAATGGTATGGGGGCGACTTTGCCCCCGTGTTGCTTTTCGCCACAGGCGGTGAAGTCGCACGGTCACCCATACCATTTTTGGTTAAAAGACTTTTATTACGCAATTAAGCATCAATAATAACATCAGTTTTGTTGTTGAAGTTGCAACAGACACGCAGCATGCATAAAGCTAAAGGTTTGACTCATAGATTTTTCCGTTTTCAATGATGGAATGCTGTGGGTTTAGTGGTGACATAGCTATAGTTAGAGTAGTGTTTCAACTCATTTTAAATATCAGCAATTTGAAATAGCTTGGGTTGTTTTGCATGCCATTGTGTTTGTGTTTGGTGGGGCAGTCGGGGCATTTAGCCCCCCCACCCCTCATGCCCATGCCTAGATCCGCCCCCGTTTACCGCCCTCCGCTACGTCGACTTGCTTCCCCCTACCTCGGTACATCTATCAAGGTTGCTCTGTCTGGCTGCGAGCGTCAGAAGGCGTATCCTTATTACCCGCGAGCGTTGCGGGGTTACCTCACCGAAGCATGTAAATATCAAAAGGGGATAATTTGGCCCCCGCGAATGTAGACGTGCTGCTGCTCCCGGCAGGCACCAGCCAGTCAGCGACTTTGGAGACCACCGCCGAGGACACTTCTATAATCTAAGCGGGGGGTCCGGTCAAATGATTACCTAGGCAGGACCGAGAGGTCCGTTCGAAAGGCTCGCGGGACAATATTCAACAGATCACTGGCTGAGAGAGAGAGAGAGAGAGAGAGAGAGAGAGAGAGAGAGAGAGAGAGAGAGAGAAAGACATGAAACAGACGAGTGAGTTTGCGATAGTGGTGCTATTTTAAGGGACAGGAGGCAGAGGGTGGGTGGGTTGGGTGGGTGTCTGGGGTGAGGAGGGGGAAGGGGTTGCCTATGGGGTGATGGGACCCGGGGAGCCTCCTTCTCCCTCTCTCCCTCTTGTTGCCAGTGGACATAAGGGATAAAGGTAGGGGGACATAATCAAGATGGCAGGGGCTATCTCGCTAACCCTCAGCACTGTAATTTCCAATGCCCTGTGCCTCGGGGCCCTGTATTAAGAGGTCTCCCTCCACAGAGTAATAATCTTTCCGGCGGCGTTTACTGAGAGAAAGCCATACCGCTAGGGTCTTCACTCAACTGTCCGGTGCAAAAAAAGAAGAAAAGCATAATTAAGATGCAAACATTAATACGGTTGGAAAAAACACGTCCGTGTGGTCTATCCTAATTTATATGCTGCTCATAACAGTGCAGACAAAGGACAATAAAGGAATTTCTATCGCGAATCTCTCAAAGTATTTATTTTTATTTTTTTTAATTTTAACCCTCAAGACGAGGCTTATCAATATATCAACCGAAAGGTAGCTGTGAAAAGTAGTGAACTGTTATCAAGGACTTTTTTTTGTATTTGAAAAATTAAGTTGAAGAATTCACTCCTCGCTGGCAGGTGCTGTCTGGTATAGCAGGGCCAATATATAAATGTATGGGGATTCAATAATTGGCAAAAATTGGTGAAAACAATTGGGGACTCTAAACCAAATAATTTAATAAAAAATAATAATTAAAATGAAATTGAACCACATACAATTACATTCTTACAGGTTATAGGAAACTGTTATCATGCTGCTTTTTACTCTTAATTATTATTTCGCTAATGCTATTATTATAATTGTAAAAAGTTAAAACTGTAGTACCAACGGTATTAGAGCCGTTAGTGTCAAGACATTCATGGCGTAATTGACTACTAGACACAGTTAAGGCCTTTGAGATGTTGAAACGCTTCACATTTTTTTGTTCTTCCGGCATTCAAGAACAAACGACACGGTCTTTCCCCCGCAAACCTTTGAATTAGCAAAAAAAAAAAAAAAAAGACTTTGCTACCGAGCCGTTGCTATCGTACATGTATAAACTCTTTAATAATCAGAACCGAGGCAGGGGTGGTGTGTGCTAACAGGGTCTCTGCTCTCCGGTCTTTGCTAAGGCAATTTCACCCTTATTTCCCCTGCTGCTTTGCTCTGAAAAATAGAACAATTATCCTAGGCAGCGTTTTGTTCAACCCCCCCCAACCTACCCTATCCTGACATTGTTTGTGATGTGGAGAGTCAGGCCCCGAGGTGACACCAGTCAGAGCGGCAGCGCTCCCACTGGATCTGTGTGTGTGTGTGTGTGTGTGTGTGTGTGTGTGTGTGTGTGTGTGTGTGTGTGGGGGGGGGGGGGGGGGGGGTGTGTGGGGGGGGGGGGGGGGGGGGGGGGGGGGGGGGGGGGTACTTAAAACGCTGCCACACTTCAGCCAATGAATACGAGGCAGGGATTTACTGAATACTGGAGGTTCTGCTGCGGACGTCGCGTGACTTGAGTGAGTGCAGGAGATTACCAATGATCCCGCACAGCCGCGGTCCCTAACCTTATCAAACGAACATATTCACTTGTCACTTTCAACCAGAGAGGGGGGAGCCTGTGGCATGGCATGGCCGCCACACTTTAAGGTGGTGGTCAAAGCGCCCCCGACCCCACACACACACACTTTAACCCAGGGGTGTAAAATTCAGATACAGAGTGAGACAAAATGTAAAACTGAAAAAAGCCGCGGGCCAAGTTTGAACGAACTAACCTTTTAAAGGGGAATTCTACCCATTTTCAAATGGGTCTGAAAGAAAAATCATTAACATGGTGAAATACATCTTGGTGATGTCATCAGATGTATTTCACCATGTTAACGATTTTTTCAGACCTCCATTTTTAGGAAATACAGAATTGGGGGAACTTTTTTTTATCATGTCCACACAACATCTCAAGGTATATTAATGACATAATAAAATGTTGAAAATGGGTGGTCTTCCCCTTTGATTTGATAATGTCTCAAGGGCCAAATGAAACTACATGGCAGGCCAAATTTGGCCCCACTTTAACCCCAGATGAAAATGTGTTGTGAGGATCTGACGGCCTGCTTATCTGCTCTATACTACTAGGTCCAGGTGGACGAATGCGTCTGGGGACGGGGGCCGGGAGGCATCGGAGGGCTTCACTTTGCCCCGGCGAGGAGAGAGTCGCAACGAAGTGGGAGCGACCGACCAACCGACCGACCGCAAGGGTGCTCTCACCTCCTTCATCATCCGAGCCCTGGGGAGTAGTTTGCGGTTGCAGGCGGTGGCTGTAAGGAACAGGAAGTGCGAGAGCATGAATTATTTAATGCATTCGAAAAAGAAAAAAAAAGGCGAACTTAATAGTGAGGTCATCGCAGTGGGCCAGACTTGGAGTCCGGGGCTCCTTTTGATTTGGTTGCGCGCATGGGGCGGATGTAACATTTCCCATTTGGGGGTGCATGTTGGAGGGGGCAGGAGAAAATGGTATGGGTGCGGCTTCATCGTCAATGATTGGCGCGCAACCAATCATTGATGCTTTACTTGACTAATAAAAAGTTAAAGGACTTTTTACTAGTCAAGTAAAGCATTAATAATAACATCAGTTGTTGTTGAAGTTGCAACAGACACGCAGCATGCATAAAGCTAAAGCTCTGACTCAGTGAGTTTTCTGTTTTCACTGATGAAATGCTGTTGGTTTAGTGGTGCCAAAATTGTAGTTAGTAGCAGTAGTAGTGTTTCAAATCATTTTAAATATAAGCACTTTAATTTGAAATATCTTGGGTTGTTTTGCATGGCATCGTGTTTGGGGGCCAGACTGGGTATTTAGGGGGGCATTGCCCCCCCATGCCCATGCCTAGATCCGCGTCTCTTTCTGTTCATCTCTGGGGTGACAGGGAGGAGGCCGGGTTCCGTCTGCTACTGGCCGACTGGGGTTACACACACGGCGCACACTATCCTCTGATTCTGTCAAATCTGTTTCGGAGATTCTTTTGAAGGGCAGCAGCCTCTGTTTCACTGTGAAGTCGGCGGTGTCTCATGCATTCGAATCCCGGGTTTCCAAGCGATGATGAGTGGTGAAACAGATGTTTCGTAGCCCCCCCTGCTTTGCCGGGGAACACAGCGATGCTTACTTGCTATGGATAGCATAGCCAATGCATCTTCCTATGGAACAAAATGTGTCATGGGGGGGGGGGGGGGTCTCGCCTGGATTGATTACTTTCTCTCCCACGTTTGTCACAGATGTCCATTCTATACCTTTATTTCTATGTCCTCTACTTGCCTCGCCTCGTGGCGTTGTCTATTCTAGTCCTGGAATGACGGGGGGGGACAAACTTAGCCCCGAACCGTGACAAAAATTGATGACAACTAACGGAAAGGGGACAATACAAACATTTAAAGTGACCCGCTATTTCTTACTCCCCTTGGAAGAAAGAAACCATCACTTTAATTTAATTGCTGTTTAATTTGATTAGTAATATTAAAGAAGGGTGAACTTACTCTTCTAGGTCCTCAGTGGCAGGTCTTCTTGAAGATCTGGTTAGAGACAACACAAATATTAACCAACAATAGACCTATAATGCCAATATACTGAGAAGGAGACTGACACATCAGTTCCTGAGCAATGTTTTAATACAGTCTTAATAGACACGGCATAGGTATGACTAATATGTATTAATAGTAATCATATATAGTAGTAGTACATAACTACAGTACAGTAGTACATATCCTAGATACATGGTAGTCCTTTTTCTTATCTTCTGCCAATGTGCACCACTGTGTCAACCTCATCTCCTGCAGGATTATGGGGTTTACGATCTTATTCAGACCAAAACAGGCTCAACACAATAATGCCACATTCTCTCATTATGGGACGTAATGGGTATTAAAAAAAAACTATAAATAAAATGAAAAACAAACAGAATGCATAATTCACTTCAATAGTATTGAATCCTTATCCCTTCTGCTATATTTAAGCACAGCTATATAACATATAGAAACATTTACACATATTAGCCCACAGATCCCCATTTGAATAGTATGAAGGACCATCAATTTGATTGCACCACAGAAAGTAGGGACAGTCACACAGGCACTACCAACTTTTAGAAAATAGGGCTTAAGTCATAGTTGATTGATTATCATACATATAACATGTGTGTAATGTAATACTGTTTTTATTGTATTTGTGACACTTGCTTTGGCAAATGTTTGTTTCTGCCAATAAAGCTCATTTTAATTGAATTGTATTTAAAAAAGCAGTTTTGAAAAGTTTCTTTGAGAATGGCAGTTTTTTTATGCTGTTCCTTCATATAGAGCACCACACTTTTGCTTGCTCTCCTGGTAGAGTAGTGCCCCCTGCTGGTTTTGAACAGCAATTCATGTTCAGTCTCCCTCTGTTTATTCTCTCCTCAGCACCAGACATTGGAGCCATTGGATTAACAGAGGAGATGTTTTGTATGGATATCAAGGCACCACATCCCCCATGTCAGTGACAATAATTAGGTAACATAGAGTATATTAATCATAAAACATAAGTGTGATATCAATGTAGGCAACTACCTACCTATGGGTCTTTGAAGCTTTCATTTGAGCAGTATCAGTTTTTAACCCCAGAGCACTGAACATGGGTGATTTTCATCTAGACAATTATGTGTTTGCAATTTTCATAATGCTGCTGATGTCTGAGGTGGGTGGGTCTTTCAGTAGCTTCATGATGCTCAGTGACATCATAGAAGGTAGGTGTTTAGTGTTAGTGTGATTCAGAAAAATCCCATTCACCCACAAAGGATGTTTTTATCTATTTTTATTTTATTTATTTATTTTTCTTCACTGTGCCAACCTCACAGGTCTTAGGAATGTTTGGACCAAAGGAGAAGTTTCCAACTTAATTCCTCTTTTTTAGGAATATTTAAAAAAAATAGTATGCACGTTTTTCACCAATTTTGCCTGTTCATGAAATCTTTTAATTTATTTTATTTTTTACTTATTTCAGAAAAGTCATGATGAAATATTGGAAAAGAAGGCAACACATGGCAGTTGCCATGTGTTGCTGTACTTTGATATATTGTGATGATAAATATTAGTATTTTACACTGGGTAAAATATGCCTGTGTTTAATGATGGTGTAACAATAATTAAGTTAAGTCTTCTGGGATTAAATACTGCATTAGAGTCCCCGGATATACAATGAAATATAAGGTAACACCCTAATAACTAATACGGTAAGTGGTTATTCTTTTTCCCCACCTTTATTTAAAAACAACAAATGATCTGACATATTGGGAGCAGCCAGTGCTTGGAAGTACAGTACAGTACTAGTGTCCATTGAGTGAGAGCAGCCTGGGGCTGAGACAAGCCCACCTGGCTGCCCTTGGACAATGTCCTGTCTGGGGTGGGCGGGGGGAAGGGGGGTGGCGACACTTATAAGACACATTACGGGTCCCTTGATTAAGACTCATGTAAGGCAAAGCGATAGACATGGTAAAACTGTCTGGAAAAAGTTGTTAGGGATAAAATATATTGTGACAACCCGGCTTCAAAGGTTCATCAATAAACTGACAGATCATTTAGTGTCAATTAGGAGTGATAGATCGACAAATCCCGGGGATTTCTGCGCTGGGATTAGTAGGAGGAGGGCGGCGGTGATTGAGCACGCGGGGTGACATTGAAGTGGGGGGGAAAAAAAGTCCTTGCACGGTTCCAGGGGGGACCATTACTTACTTTGTTTCAAGAGAGGATCAATGCACGACGTGCAAAAGCCCCCCCCCCCCCTTTACACCTCCCGTATTCCAATCTCTGTGAGACCAAGAATCAAGGGGGAAGGTTGCGTGAACGCCAGGGAAGCCATTCCGCTGACCTTCCGTGAAAAGAAGAAAAAAGACCTATTGAGTTTGCTGTTCTCCTTACTTGCACTAACGGTGCGGAAAACCACGCAAATACGCCCGATTGACTCGGCCCGCTGGCTTCGAACGCATGACTTTATGCATCTTCCCCAGGATGGCAACCTCCTCGGGTCTGCATGCGCCCTGAGAGCAGGAGGCAACGTGGCGGTGGATGACGGAGGGAAAGACACAGAGAATCAGTTACGCTAACCTGATTATTACACTATATAGCTAGGCCTCCGTGGTAGTTTGCAGTTACTCGAAGGCAAGTGCGTGGCTCATATTTCATTATTCCCGCTTGGGAAAAGAGAGCATTCGTCACACAACATTCCATCTGTTTCAAATATTCCGCGCATTCTACATGTTGTGCTTCCCTTGTAAAGAGCAGACAGCAGTGGTAAAGTGTGTGAGGGGGGGTGATTAAGTAGCTTGAACCCATGTGATAAAGTGGCTGGCTGACTAACAGTGCCCTCCTGTGGCTGACGCATTAACCATGTCAATTACCGCCCCGCTCGCAGATGAAGACGAATGGTGAGTGGCCCTGCGCAGACAGGCTCCCTCTAACCTTGTTGATTCACAGCCCGAGTGCCAAATATGCACTGATAAATAAGCTCATTCGACAGCATGAGAGTTCATTAATAACGCATAACACGAGAAACGCCAAGTTCCCCCAATTCTTGCCCATGTGTGTGTCTGTGTGTGTGTGCCGGAGTGGGAGGAAAGGGGCCCGTCGATGTGAACCAGGGTGCGACCGCCGCAGTAGACGAGTGGAAGACGAGAAGGAGAGAGAGAGAGAGAGAGAGTCCTCATCATACTCACTTGGCGGAGCCCGTACCCGAGCTTTCCTCGGCCCAGCCTCCCTGACGTCTGGCTGGTTTAGGAGGGGGGCCCTGGAAAGAGAGAGATGACTTTAATAATAACAACTCCTGAAAAGAAAAGAAAAAAATGTGTCGTGGCTGGGCTCCCACCAGGCCTAAATAGCACACCAAAATAGATCTTTGCTCTCTACAGTATGTAGCGTATAGCTTTTACTACAGGAGTCTAACTCTTGAGAGCGGTAAAATGAAACCAAATGGACCCGTAAGGGTCCATTTGGTTTCGTTTTAGCGCTCTCAAGAGTTACAGATCTATGGGGACAGCCGTGATCTACCTGCATGGTCCGTGTGATCTACTGGTAGATCACAATCTACCTTTTGGGCAATCTAGAGGCAATCTAGAGGCAATCTAGAGGCAATCTAGAGAGACTTACAGTAAATGGTGAATAAATGGCAAAAGATGCATTTACAGTATATAGTGCCTTTATCCAAGGCGCTTTACATAGATTTCACCCATTCACACCCACATGCAAGGCACAAGCAGCACATCGGGAGCATTTGGGGGTTAAGTGTCTTGCTCAGGGACACATCGACACCAACTCTGGGGGAGCCCGGGTTTGAACCGGCAACCTTGCGGTTGTCATCCGGTGACTTAGACCCCTGAGCCACTGCCACACCAAGTAAGCAAGAACAACACATGGCGATACAACAAATACATGGAATACATAAAACCTTACTGTGGAATGTACTGTATGCAGTATCAATAATGACACTATGCATATACACTGTTTCGTGTTGTTCAACACTATGCTGCCCCCCCCCCCCCCCCTTTCCACTCTTTGTACATTTCTCTTTTCATTTTTACCTCCACTATGATTTGCTGCAGAAGTAAGTATTTTGCATGTCTCTAAATGTCTTGGTGAAATGAACAATGTGGCCACTTTTGCAAATAAGTCCATGCACAGTTTTTTACCTGTCGTAGTTGTACTTGAATTGTACTGTAAATCTCCAAGCTGTTTTCAGTTTTCTTGTAGTGTTGCTATGTACTTGACTTGTACTGTATTTCTCCATTTATGTTAATAAAAATGTACCGGTATTCATTCATTCATTCATTCATTCATTCATTCATTCATTCATTCATTCATTCATTCATTCATTCATTCATTCAACACTATCAAAGCCCTTTGAAAGTGAACTATTCCAAATATTGCATCTATTGTACGGGAATTTTAGGAAAGTGTAGGAAAAAAACGAAGAAACATAAAAACTATTGGCACCACCATGACAATTTCAATCCGTATTCATACACTAAATTCTACTCGATCTGTGTCTCATAGCTGCTACTAGCATGGCTTCCTCTTCCATGATGTCACTAGTTGGTGGTTTTCTGAACTGTCCACAGCCCTGCTCTGAGACACAGACTGAATAGACAAAAATGGTACCATATTATAATGAGCCTTAGTGACGAGGGGCAATAGATACTTTTTTCCTTTAGCAGCTATAGAAACATTGAACTTCAAGGCCCTCCAAAAAGGCAGGCCAGCCTTATTGTAAGCACGGTTCTTGCCCTGTACGACATAATAATTCATAATAACTGCACCCAAACGCATTGTTACAAGCAAACAATACATCGCTCAGCTCTCATAAACAAGGCAGGAGGCATGTACGTGCAACACCGACGAGTCGCCTGTACGTGGGCCATTGTTTTGTTTATTATGGTTTTTCAATGCTGTCCGATGTGAAAGCATCAACATATGGAGCAGAGTGTGGGAACTGCCACATAAAGAACGGCCGGGGGCTGCAAGTCTGACCTAAAATAGCTTCACAGGAGGGGGAGAAAGGAAAAAAAAAAAGAAATGACCCTCTCCCTCTCATTCTTTGATTCTGAAAATAGTACTGAAAATAGTCAATTGAGTTTGGATCTCAATCCTGAGACCGGGACCCTGAGAGCAGCACTTGAATGAATGAATTCCTCAGAGCACACATGAGGGTGGGCACTGGGCAGTAGACAAATGAATTAGGGAAGAAGAAGAAGAGGGAAAAAAAATTCTCATTACCAAATTGGGTCTGTCGAGAACAAAGTGGCCGGGAAGAATTTCATGTGTTCGTCGTGAAAGAGGAAATCATCTTTCATGGCCGCGGCCCCTTCACCAAATCCATTTATAAATGTGAATGTCAGTGCTAAGCGGGGCGGAGGGAACGCAGGCGCCCATTGTTTAGTGCCATTAACCAAAGTTGAGTCGGAATATTGCTTAACCACATGAACCCTACAGCGTCCCTATTCTGGGCATGTTATTAACAGAGCAAAGCCCGGTCCGCACACCAGTGATTTGTGATGCATACAGTGCAGTAGTAACTGTACTGTTGGCGTTTTAGGATTCTGCTGCAAGTGCTGGCAAGTTGCAACTTGTTGCATCGCGAATCATTTGGCGAAAATAGCACGTCTACAAACTCACAATACACATTGCTACGCAATGCATTGTGAAGTTGCTTGTAAGTCAATTATTTTATGACATTGGTGTAAAGGGAAAAAGGGGACCTCGGTTGACAAACTACAGAATATACAATACAATTATATAGGGTATGTTTAAGTATGGTTAATGTCAAACATACTGGATCTGAAGCAAGAACTAATGAAAATGGTTCCATTTTCAACAATCTCACAAAAATCTCACAAAATCACAAAAATTCTGTGTTGTTCACAATGAAAATAAGCAAACGAACGTGAAATAAATCAGCAACCATTTTCTTTCTCTGGGTAACAATGCTCCCTCAGGCAATCGTTTCCTTTGAAGAAAAAAGAAGAAACATGCAGGACTACAAAACATTTCCACTCATTGTACACATGTACAATATTCCGAAATGACAAATATAAACTTCACAGCCATGTAGTGAAGTGGTTGTGGCTATGAAGGCAATTAACTCATGTTTTCCCAATTCAGGATTCTCTGATGGTCTCCGGGGCAGGGCCCTTGCGGTAGTCAACCCCAAAACATCCCATAAAAGCAATCCAGGCTTTGTTTAAAAACGATGTTGAGAATGTGACCAATCGGTATGGTATTTTTAGGAAGATGAGGCCATACTGCTGCTAAAACGGAGACTGCAAATAGACCTACCCAGTCGCACGACACTCTGGAAAAATGTATTGCATGTGCACAGCAGGTCAGAGAGGGCGCGAGAATACTGATCTTACGTTAGGGAAGTTGGCCTAATTTGGAAGATTAGCCTACAGCATAAGCATGGCTGGCATTCTTGTGCTGCGGAATGCTGGCTGGCTTACAGTTTACCAATCCAGGGGACGTAACTAATTCCACGAATGCCAACACTAGTGGGGCGGTTTGTTGTCTGTCCCAGTGTCATCTACAGGTTTGACTTCAATAGGAAATGTCCCCATTTGAGAAAAATTGACTAGTGGTTTACTAAATAAGGATTACAAAGTAAAGCCAAATACAAAAGGGGTTTGAATCAGTGCAGAAGCACACTTCAAAGACAACAGTGAATGCTATGCTGAACTGACAGAAAATAGGCAGTTGAGTTCATATAGAACTACACTATTCAGATAACATTATTCAATAATATAATCCCCACTTTCAGAAGGATTGAAACAGAACTCAAAACATTTCAAGGCGCTGGACCTGACCAGATGAAGGCACTGCGAACCCAAACGATGTCAATAAAAACACCTTTCAACCGCCACCTAAATAAACCGGCACGACTCGGATGTGTTTTGACATCATATAGAACAACAACTGAACGCTAAGATATACTACAACAGAGGGGCTGAAACTGTCTACTGTATTATTGCAGGAACAACACTCACATATACAATATAGAAGCAGGTACATGTGCTTGCACACGCAGGCGCGCGCGCACACACACACACACAAACACACACACACACACACACAACCAATTTAATTTGCACTGATACTTCTACAGGAAATGGGTCACTCACTACATAACTTTATACCATCAATAGTTAAGCTTTACTCAAACTGTTTGTTGGTACTGTACCCCCACGTGTATGAATTAAATAGGAGGCTATGTCTGTTGTTGGTATATAGCCCCAGCAATATCACTAGAGCAGACTCATAGAATAGGGACCCATTATTTAAAGATGTATCAATAAAGTGTTATTAAATATGAACTTTGGATAGGCTATGATACGGTTGCTTCCCTTTGAAAGCGCTCCAAGTCCACAAGATTCCAAGAGCTGCTAAATTGCTATGGGCCTGTAAATCAAATCACAGCGAATAACTGAACCAAACCACAATTAAAGTTGGGCGTCCATTGTTTATACAATCTGTAACTTCTGTAAATGGTATAAAGTTATAATTATTATTATTATAAGCTTCAACTACTCAAGCCACGCTGTAATACCATTTCATTCATGCAATACGTACCTCCTCTTCATCCTTGGATTTATGCGTTAAGACAGAACCACAATGAATATTTATGAAGCAGCACATGTTGTTGTGAAGATGTTGACACACAGCTGGTTAGTTGTTGTGTCCAGAAGATGAACTCTTACCTCTCCTCCAGAAGCAGACGAGGAGAACTTCCTGACGTGACGACTCTCCTCAAAAGATGTTTGCTCTGCGGCCAGGCGAGATCTCCATCCTGGCTTTGATACCTGAAACATTTAACACAAAGCGAAATCAGCGGTTCTCACACTGGGCTCTGGGGAAAAATAAATAAATAGCAGATGCCAAAGCCCAAAACACATAGATTATCTATTTTTGAAGCATCTTGGAAGAATTGTGAAAAGTATAAATATATTAATGGAATACATTACGTTTTTAATTTAGTCTAGATTGTTGGAAGTGTACTACTACTAGTGTAGCATTTGATGTCCTTGAAAATAAGTTGTTATTGAATAAGTTATGGCTTTGAAGCATCCGCTGCTGAATGGGGCAAACGTCTCACCAGCAGGAAATATGCTGTATATTTTAATGGAGGTTATTCTGGGTTGACGGTTGTGAGTTGTGTAGTTCCTTTATTTTCCCTTTCCCTTTCATTATTTACCTAGCGTTTTAATTTGCGTTGCCATCATGCCTCCATGGCGACGGAGGGATTATAGATCCCAGACTGACTATAGACTATAGATCCCAGAGATTAATTTATAATAATCTATATATTTTTCTTTCAGATACAAACCATACATAAATAATATTCTACTTGGCTGTCATCAGAGTGATCTGACAGCACTATGCAGGTAAGAGCAGTAGTAGTCAGTAGATATGACATATACATGCCAGTGAAACAGTTAGGTAGGTTCTTTATTTCATGATATAACATGAAATAAAGAAAAAATAATGAACTTTATGTGAGTGTGGATAATTCCTCCCTACTGTGATATACATGCCAGTCTCATCTAGCCTAATTGGAAGATGGACTTATATACTATAGAAAAGATCTTTGTGTTGTATTGACTTGTGGGAGGAGTGTGTTGTATGACTGTTGTACACTGGTACAAAACGGCTTGTTGATAATGCTGGTGGAGATTTCACCATGTTAATGATTTTTGTCTTTATTATATTATATTAATGATAAGTAAAATGTTGAAAATCAGTGAACACCCCATTTAATTTGAGCTTCCCTGGCTCCATTATTTTTCTTTTACCAAGAGCCAAGGATAGTTTACAAATAACTCTGGTTCAGAGCTAGTTTACAAAGCTAGTCATGGTTTCAGGGTATAATGGCAAAGTGAGATGAAACACAACGCGTATACGTGCTTCTTTTAACGAATTCATGTTGTTTTCAGAGACATCACGTCATGTATTAATGCCAACAGCTTTAGCTTAGCTTTGTTAGCTTACTGCTTGGCCAACAACACACAGTTCCCATCATGGTTGTAACATTGTAGTGGTGTGTAGTTTAAACGGCACCGCAAATCGAGACTAACTAAATGTTCAGCAACGCGCAGCGAACACTCACATTTCTCCCAGATCCAGTATCTCCGTGTTGAATATTATTGTCGTCCATTTCTCAGCTTGCTAACAGGCGACCCTGTTGCTTGATTGTGGATCGCACCGCGGTTGTGGGAAAACCCCGCTGTGATTGGCCAGTAGTCAGTGTGATTGACACTTATCATTTCAATACTCCTCAATGGCCTACACATACAGTAGACCAAGGGCCTACTGCCTACAGCAGTGATTTCCGAACCTTTTTGTGTCAAGGAACCCCAAATTGACACAAAGTAGCCCACAGGACCCCACTTGAAAAGATATGCCAGAGACCCATAAGAAGAGTTTACTTCTCACGGATACCGCAGTGATTCTCAATCTCAACCCGTTTCATTTCATGCTGTTAATGACTTTTTTATCTCTGGGGCCACAAATTCATATTATAATGTTAATTTAACAAAACCAAATGGACCATTATTTGGTTCAATTTGTACACTCTCTCAGAATTACAGACCCATAACCATAAGGGTCCATTTGGTTCCAAACTACCCCCCCCCTAAACCTAATCCTAAACTAAACTAAACCCAGAGCCCTACAGTCAGTACAGTGGCTTTGACTAAACCTATCCTCAGTAAAGAAAAAAACTATCTGCACGGTAGCCAATCAGACACATGGTAACTTGTAAGGCGGGTCTATCCATGCCAAAATTGCGGCGGGATTCATAACCACGCGCAGGCGACACTGCTAATTCCTGGAGACAAACAAGCGTCACGTAGCAACCGTTTCTATGACAACGGGATGCGCATGCAGTGGCGTACCGCTGTCCACTGATTGCGTTGATAAAGCTTTGAGGGTGTGACTGAAAAAATGTTCTGTGTTTTTCTAATAAAAATGTCCTGTGATTATCGACTTCACAATTATTATTCCTCAATTAAATATGCCATTATTAAAACACATTTGGCATTACCATAATTCTAATAAAATATTGGCTGACCACATACTAAGTGGCCTAAAATGATTCTGCCATGATTGACGCGTGTTGCCGCTGTTGTTGTTGATAACAACAATTTATTAATTTATTTTTTGCCAACATCTGATTTTTTTTTTTTTTGCCAACATCTGATTCGATTTGGATTATTAACCAGGCTAAGATTAACCTCCACAAGTGGCCCAAGGCCACGGTAATGATTTGGGCCCCCCATAGTGCAGGCATGCAAGATTTTTGTGTTCTTTTTTGTATTTTTATCTTCTTTTTTAACCTACAAACGTACATTTAACAAAATCAACATCAACGGCCTCAAAACCAGTCTATGCCCGGGTGCCCCCCGCTGGGGCAATGCATGATTTGGCCTTGAATGTATGGAATTCTAAATGATATCTTGGTTTGTGGCTAGTTACTATTTTCTATTACTCTCGCAGTCCACTAGATGGTGGTGTTGTGCCCTGTTAAAAGCACTGCCATAGTGCCATTACATCTCCTCTTGGTATCAGCGGATCAAGTTTTGGGAAGTGTATAGTGGCTTGTTTCATGATCGTGTTATATGATCATATTCCTGGGTTATGCTGTGTTAGATTTAGATTTTCATTTATTTATTTATTTTTATCATGTGTCTTACTTTCGGAAACATTTGCAATGGTGTCAAATATTCCAGGCAACTTCCACTTGGAGGTTGGCTGTTGGGAATATAAAGTCACCAATTTCTGCTCTCACGTTAAAAATCAATGATTATTTCACATGTAGGCTAAAGGCTCCCCCACAAAAAAATGTTTTGATTGGGATATTGTTGAATTCCCATGAGAGCTGCCTGTATGGGCTAAACGTTGCCCTTTGAGACAGTGGTTTTCAACCAGTGGTCCTTGAGGGGGTTCCAGTTGGTCTCTAAATGATGAGTTGGTAACTATATGGACCCCTTTCCTTATAGGTCTTTAACTATTGAGGTCCATTTGGTTTCCTTTTATGCTCCAAGGAGCAAGTATTGTAAACATCTGAATTATATTCAGCCTACTATCTGTACACACTTATAGAGAATTGTTTATTGGACAAAGTTTGCCTGTTATCTCTCCTAAATTATGGACAAAACACATAAAATCTTTGTAATAGGCCCACTGTGGTCCGGGAACCACCAATGGTCCTTGAGAGAGGTCCAGGTGGTCCCCAGCTAAATGATGGAAAGTTGGTTAACCAAGTGTAACTCTTTGAGAGCGTAAAATGGACCCTTGCGAGTCCATTTGGTTTCATGTTTACATCTTCATCATCTGAATTATGTGGAAGATTAATAGTTATATATATATATATATATATATATATATATATATTTTTTTAATCTGTAATCTAAGTTTGACTATTAAATCCAGCCTGAAATTGTGGACAAAAGCAAAATGAATCTTTAGTTTTGGGTCTGTGGGGCTAAAATGTCATCAAATGGTGGTTCGCGGCTCAATTTCTGAACAAATAGCGGACCCCGAAATGAAACGGGTGGTTGAAAACCACTGGCCTAAGGGGAGACTATAATGCGGCAGTCCCTCCCTCTCTACGTCACAAGGCTACCTCCGGGTATATAAAGTGTCAGTGAGCCTTTAAAGTGCGTCTGTTGACTGTATGTGAGAGTTGGCTGGAGGTAGAGAGAGAGAGAGAGAGAGAGAGAGAGAGAGAGAGAGAGAGAGCGAGAGAGCGAGAGAGAGAGAGAGAGAGAGAGAGAGAGAGAGAGAGAGAGAGAGAGAGAGAGAGAGAGAGAGAGAGAGAGAGAGAGAGAGAGAGAGAGAGAGAGAGAGAGAGAGAGAGACGCAGGGGATACCACATAGGCTATAGCCTACACACGCACACACACAAGTGGATAGACAGAGCCGATACGATGGAGGAACAGAATGGGACAGATACATTGATATCCTGCCGGTGATCAACTAAATGCAAGCCAGGAGAGATGAACGTGCGTCAATGGAATGAAGAACAGACCGAGAAAAGAAGAAAACACTGAAAGTTTTGACGAAGAGCTGAGGTTCCCTTTCAAGAAAGGCCATGGATTATCATTATTATCATAGCTCTCGCGCAACAAACGCGCATTTTGCACATACGACATGACACAAAATGGGATTCCTGGGTGGAGAAAGGACTCGGTGACGACTTGAATGATATCATTTAAAAATAAAAGGATTCCGCCCAAATCGGAATTAAGTTAAAAGAAAGAGAAAAAAAAACTTTTGAAAACTTGACGAGCTTCAGTTTGTGTGAGTATAAACACAGAATCATAAATATGAATTTGGGCAAAGCGCTCCTGTTTTTGTTGCTCCTCTCGAATTGCGTGAGCATGACTCTGTCGCTGTCGACGTGCACCACCGTGGACATCGACCACATCAAGAAGAAGCGAGTGGAGGCGATCCGAGGACAGATCCTCAGCAAGCTGCGGCTGACCAGTCCGCCGCAGACCATCGGCCCCAACCAAGTGCCCTTCCAGGTGCTGGCGCTGTACAACAGCACGAAGGACCTCATCGAGGAGCTGGGCAGAGACAAGCAGCAGAGCTGCGGGCAGGATAACACGGAGACCGAGTACTATGCCAAAGAGATTTACAAGTTCAACATGATCAATGGACCCTCAGAAAACAGTGAGTAGCCTGCTGTGCGCGCTCGCCCGTGTGTGTGTGTGTGTGTGTGTGTGTGTGTGTGTGTGTGTGTGTGTGTGTGTGTGCGTGCGTGCGTGCGTGCGTGCGTGTGGCTTTGATATGCGTCCACGTAGGCCAGCCCGTGCCCAACACATACACAAACACGGACACACAACGACTTGCACACAGTTTATTTCCAACGTGACAGTGTGTGTAAACGCGTGTCAAATAACCCTCGGCTTTGTTTTATATAGTTATGTTTTCCATATAAATCGTGCGTCAAGTTTCCTAATAAGAAACGTTTATTTTCACGAACGCCCTAAAAACCCAGTTTAAAGCGAATAATGGTGCGATTATTTGCAACCTCCATGGAGACATGTTAAATAAAGGCCTCTGGTTGGCATTATGGGTCCAATATTCGCGTCACAACGGGAACTGGCTGGCGCACGCCGTTTGAGTTTGAGCCCCGAATCCCCCAGGCGTCTCAAAAATGTCCAGGCGTCTCAAAAATGCCGATCTACAAGCTGACAGCGCCTGGCATCCGCCGCGCGCGGTCAGCTTGTAGATCGTGCATTTCCGGAGCATTAAAAGTATGGCTTTTTACGCACGGACGGGCTAGTAGGCTATAGATAGACTTACGTCAACTCCGTTCACTTCATGGGGCCAGTCTAATGGCGGCTCTTCTACGTAGCCCTGGACTGAAGTAGACAGAAATGCATCGGACTCAGGCAAATATCTAAATATCAATGATATTAAATCCTTTATATGTATATTTGTGATAGTTACAGCATAGAGGGTCTAGTAGTTGTTGCTCCAATACTTTAAAAAACAGTTGCCACGTTGCACACAGCTAGACAAGGTCTTATTCGCCGCCACCTTCGTTGAAAACAATGTATTTCCAACTCCAGTGTGTCCCTCTGCAGGCTGGATGAACAGCGCTAGAGCGCTCAGTTTTCTGCCCCCTCAATGTCGCAACTCCTCTAGACGGCTCTGGTGCGCACGGCAGCGGGGCGCGCAACGGAGGGCAAAGTAAACAATCTAATTGGAATGAGCGCCATTCCTCGTACATACCTCACACCACAGCCATGGGAACGGCAGCAGCCTACCACACGACAAAGTCTGACACATTCCAAAACGCCGGGGAAAATTCTCAGGCAGTTAAGTCGGGGGAGAGTTTTTATTGCCAACTCCCAATACCTCATTTCCAAATTTTATTTGGCCTTTAATTTCCCCAATATATTTCAGCAAGCCTCACCGTTTTCTCGTACTTATATTTCCATATAGTCTTCGTTTCCAGTAGCGATGGATGGAGCCTGACTGTTTTGTGGATTACGGTCAAATTGCCCTCGCTCATTCATATTGGCATTTCCTGTATAAACTGTGCTCAATTGATTGTTCCAGTAATCACAATGGGGAGCTTTATTGGATTGGGTTCTCTCTCGCCCCCACACTGCAGTGATTCTCCAGAGAGAAAGGAAACTTTTAAGTGGATTTCCCCCCTCCTCAAAGAGGCTGATCAGTGCACATAACAGCAGCACTGCTTTAAAATCAACAGGTGTTTATTTGCAGAGTCGGTCCAGCAGCTCACATCCCCCCCGGCCTGAATCAAATCCATTTCACAGCAGGTCCCGCAAAGTGCTTCTGACACTCGGTATACAGCTCTACAACCGGGTTTATCCACTGGTCAGAGCTAGCCAGAGCTCCCAAAACAAACAGAGGTCTAAGGAGCGGGATAAGTAATGGCCACGTGCCCAGGACACATCACCCCGCCACACAGTCAAAATCCTCACTCAGTGTTCATTTAGCTCTATAAACGGAACAAAAATCCACCAGAAAAGGGTCCACATTTGGTTCCATTCATATACTCGGAGCTAATATAAACACTGACAATTTGTTTTGTATGGTCACCGTTCAGACAGGCATCCATGGTGATAACCTACTACATGAACTGGACCGGCTATTGGCACCGGTTCATGATCCCTAAAACAAGTGTCCAAGAAGGGTGTTACCCTCATTAACATGGTCTGCCAGCACGGATGAATAATCAGTTTTCTCCCCCTTTGACTTTCCATTATGTAATTTCATAGCAAGCGAGCAGAGCCCATTTCGGTAGGAGCAGGATGTCTGTCACCACAGTAATAGCCGTGTGCATTCAGTCATATTTGATTATCTGATAATGGATTTTACATGGGCTACATGTTTTTCGATGTGATACTGTAATAATTTCCATTTTGGTTTTTCTGATTGCAATGAGCATAAATCAGCTAAAGAGCCATTTACAGTAGCTGTCGGATGCATTACGTGAGGCCAAAAGGATTGTGTTTTTTACCACCAATCCCACCGTCGGTATCACAGAAAACCGAATACTGGGGAGGACTTCAGCAGTAGAAGACACATTCAGTCCACGCAGAGAGCATCGAGTTACCTCTGGATGACCTTTGGCACAATAAGGCCCGTCCAGGCAGTCCAGTCTATTGGCCGCAACATTTAGAAATTACGCATATTGTCACTCAGAGAGAAGTTCACAGTCGCAGGCCTAACATAAGGTAATCATTCACTGAGTGTTTGGAGGATGACCGGAGTTGAGGACAGCAGCACTGTTCCTGATATATGGAATAGTAGAAAGGTGATGTCATCCCAGCAAACAGAGACAGAGTTCTTTGGCCTTATTCTGAAAGACAGCCTCTCTCTCACCCCCCACCCAAAACCCCTCTCCATTTCCCCTCTTCTTCATCCTTGATCAAGTGGAAAAAAGCTGTCTGACTTCAGCAGAAAGAGAGAAAGAGACAGAGAGAGAGAGAGCTCCATTGCATTATCTCACACACTCTCCAGCCTGATTTACTACTACGCTTCGGCGACAAAGTGTCCTTGCGACATGCCGCTCGATAAAAAGAATGTATTTTCATTAAAAAAAAAAGCTTCTCGGCCCACGCGGTGCTTCTCTCCTGGGAAGAACACCAGATACGAAGACCTGGGCTCTCTCGGAACATTCCGCGTTCAGTTTGTATACTATAAATATTTGAGGTGGAAACTTTGTTTTCAGTTTGAACAAGTTATGGGCTGACACTAACCACGCGAGGCCTAGTTTATACTTTGTTGCGCAATGGGAGTCATGCGAACATAGCCGATGCACAATCTTGTAGTGCTGTTTAATTGTTAATTGCCGATAATGACATGCCCCGAGGCTGAAAGTGGTTGCGTATTCGACACGCATGTTGTTTTCGAGTCTGTTCGTGACTCGCATACAAATCGCTCATTTGAGACACAAACTCAATTAGAAAATCCACTATTCATTTGCGAATGTGTTGAAATGGCAACTTTCCTGCATGGGCCTCGCCGAAGGCCACTTTATCACTGGTTAAAGAGGTCTTAGGACGCGGTGGTCGGCAGCTGGTGAGCACCTGCCTGCCTCCCAGTTCCTCTGTTTACCTCCACATAGCTTTTGGAGAGACTGACATCAAGGCAGCACTCTCCAGGCCACCAGTGAGAGGACGTGATTGTTGCCGGGAGCTTCCTTCCGTGCGACGTCAGTCTCCTCGTGAGGGAGACGAGAGGAGGAGGGGGTGGGGGGGGTCATAGTGAGTATTGGTGGAGGTGGGACTGGGGGGGGGGTCCCAGGCAGACACAGGAAGGAAAGCAAGGGTTAAGAGGGTAGTTATATCGGGGCGGGGTACTGGGAGCTGTCTGGACCAGACACTTTATGAGAAGCTGAGCTACTCAAAAGTCTGTCCCCAGGCAAGTCATGAGTGTTCGTTTAAACACATAAATCAGAGTCCCCCAGCGCATTGTGAGCTTGTAGATTAGCTATATCTGGAGAAGAGATTGGTGCAGACTCCAAGGGAAATACCAGTAGACCTAGTATAGAGCCCTGGAGGACACTGGGCAACTAAGCATACAGGGTTTAATGGTTAACAATGGGAAAAAGTGTACAAATGGAACTAAATGGAACCTGTGGTTCCGTTTGTACGCTCTTAAAGGCATAGTAAGTGATTTCACTTAATTCAAATATTGTTCTTTTATTCTTCTTCTTTGATAATCCTCTCTACTATAGAGTGTCCTCAGTGAGCCCCTGGGGTCATAAAACCCTAGTTTCAGTTTGGGGCTTTGGGAGGAAAGCCTTTCATCCAATCAGGATTGAGTAGTGGGGGCCACCCTGGGCAAACGGTGCGCTTTTGAGACTGTGAACGGTAGTTGCGGAAGTTAATGTATTTACAGTCCCCAGAGAAACAACCCTGTTCAGTCCTCCCTATAGCGACTTGACTCATTCACTCTTATTTGCAGAAAAAAATATTCCAACGAACTAAGCAGAAGTGTACAAAGTGCACACGATTTCACATTTACAACAGCTTTGCGAGCACAAAGGGAGAAATAAAATGTTTCCGTGAGGTATACATTTTCGGGAGCACCACGCCGTGATTGGCTGAAAAATGACAACAGCCGGCGGAAGTTAACTAATCCGTAACCGAAGTCCTGTCTTTTCCGTCGTTTTGGGGTACTCTGAGTCCAGGCTCTCATCTCGCACCGCGGATGGAAGCCTGGAGATCGAGGATAAGTGGGGGCAGGCCTTGGTGTATGTGCTGTTGGCCTGTTGCACTTCCCCCCACTGTAGAGTGTGTGCATGTGCCCATCTCGTTACTGGGGGGGACTGGAGGGTTTTCCAAATCACACAAATCACTGACTGCTCCTTTAAGGGTTACAGACCCTTAAATTCTAATTGATTGAGTGATAATATGAAAAAGAGATCAGCGGGGCATCGTTTGCCGATCCAAGCTATAAAAAGTGGTTATAAATAGACCGCTGGGTAGGTGTTAACGGGAATAAACCTGCTATAAAAGTCTTAAATTACGGCGCGATCAAGTGAGACTCATTCGTTGAAATGGAGGCGTCGTCTCTCTAGCCGCTGCAGCTCGACGTTTCTAAGTGAAGTTTCCACAGTATGTATTATTTATACAACGTTACTCGTAATTTCGATAATAGGCCTAAGTGCTGCTGGGATAAAGCGCAAACAATCAACTGAATATGAGCCACGGTTCTGAGAAGCGTGGCGCCCCGCCGGGGGCGGATGTAACATGTCCCATTTGGGGGGACAAGAGAACATGTTGGAGGGGCAAGAGAAAATGGTATGGGGGCGGCTTCGCGCCACGGGCGATGAAGCCGCACCCATACCATTTTCATTTACAGGACTTTTGTTAGGCAAGTAAAGCATCAATAACAACATCAGTTGTTGTTGAAGTTGAAACAGACACGCAGCATGCATAAAGCTAAACGTCTGATTCAGAGAGAGTTTTCTGTTTTCAATGAAATGCTGTTGGTTTAGTGGTGCCAAAATTGTAGTTAGTATAGCAGTAGTAGTTTCAAATAATTTTAAATACAAGCACTTTAATTTGAAATATCTTGGGTTGTTTTGCATGGCATCGTGTTTGGGGGGGCAGAGTGGATATTTAGGGGGGCGTTGCCCCCCCATGCCCATGCCTAGATCCGCCCCTGCGCCCCGCGTGCACAGAGGAACAGTACGTTTTACTGTAGTAAACAGCAGATATGTATGTTTATGTTTCCCCGGGGAAACATATAATTGATGTCAGCTCTGTGTACGGGTCAAGCTGATGTCATCCTCCCGATGCTTGGCGATAGATAGGACCAAAATCTGATAATGGTGGTCGGGGGTCCGGGCAAATTAGTCCATGTATTTCACTTTAATTACACAAGCAAAACCCCCACCACCACCACCACCACCACTGCACCGACATGGAACAAATTACCTTCAGACCCTTGGCGAAAATAAGGGGTAATGCGAAATCCACCTAAAAAAAAAACGGTGCAATGGGAAAAATGAGGTCAGGCGAAAAGGAAACTAAAGACTTGATTAGAATTTCAAATCTCCCCCAAAATGGGGCTTTCCACCTTGTATGAGAGAGGTAGAGGGGACAGAGAGAGAGAGAGAGAGAGAGAGAGAGAGACAGAAAGAAATAAGTGGGAGTGAGTGGGAGTTGGGTGAGGGTCCGAGGGAGGAGAATGCTACCGATTTTTTTCCTCCCTTATAGATGGTATGGAAACACCGGACAGATATCTGGCCTGGGATGCACACAGAATAGGTCACCTATAAATAGGGAAAAGTTACGTCAAAAGGCCTTGTGGAAACAGCAGATAATAGCCTGGAGGACACCGGGGCGTGAAAATAGAATTATGGGTCAAACAGAGTGCATATATTTAGAGTGGAGATGCTGCGAGCGAGTGCCGCGTGACACACACAAACACCTCGTCACTTTGAGTTCCCCAGCAAAGGAGGATTCAAAAAGGGGAAAAAATAAACAAAAACACAAGCGTGTTAAAGGTGCAGCTCCGTTTAACCACCAGCAAATCTGAGGGCCGGTAATAAAGCTTAAGCTTGGGGTAATAAATTAGCAATGGCTTGGCTGTAAATGACTGTTTCCACTTGGCTCATAAAAAGCTTGCTGTGTGCTTGTTTTGCTCGACGCCGCATGCGCTCGGCCTGTTAAAATAATAAACGATTCAATGGCATTAGAGGGATTTTTCTTTTTTTTTTTTTTTAAAAAAAAAGAAGAGAGTGTGAAGAGAAGGTAGTTGAGCAGGCGTCCAACAGGAAGCATTTCAGAGGGACAACCTACTGTATGGTGCAGCCTGTTATAGTATAGCTTCTGCTGCTGAGTGCTACAGCTACCACACACACACACACACACACACACACACACACACACACACACACACACACACACACACACGCACACACACAGGCATGCACGGACTCAGGCATGCACGGACTCAGGCATGCACAAGTGCACACACACCGCTTATCAGCCCTGCACTTGGCAGATCAACTGTCACCCATGTGAGACTCCAGAGAGGAGTTGCAGAGGAGTGTGTAGCATAGGTTTGCGATCCTCAGAGATTGAAACGCGTATGAATGGGAGGGAGGGGGGGGTCCGTGGGCCGCGATCACTGCACCAAAAAAAGGTAGAGTGATCACTAGCCCTTAGCATTATATCGGAGCAAACGGGGCGTTTGGCCCGCAGGTATGGTTCTGTTCCGGCATGTGATAGCACATGTTCCTAGCCCGAGCCGCCTTGCTTCCAGCCAGGGAATGCTTGGCTTCCATCCTGGCCCCTCCGAGCACCTGTTGGGCTTCAGAGACGGTTGGGGAGGAGAGAGAGAGAGAGCGGAGCGTTGCCGTCTCTCTCCAGCCCAGCTCCACCACCACCGGCTGCCACATGGGACATTTGGTTTTCATTTCATGACTTCAACTTGTTGCTAACTCGGACTGCACAAAAGCACGAGCAGATGGTCACACACACACACACACACACACACACACACACACACACACACACACACACACACACACACACACACACACACACACACACACACACACATACACACACACTCCCAGGCAGAGAATATAGGCCTAGACACGGTTAAAACAACTTTGTTTTTCCGCCCCACGAAACATCTTAGTTTGTCGTGTCAAATCCTCGGTAATAAGTACAATAAGCACATCAATATTCCGAACGTAAACATGTCCGCCCTTGATCATAGCTCATGCCGGAAAATAGGCTTTCGATAACGTGTACACAATGAGGTAACAAGAATAACAGCTTAGAGGGATCCGTTAAAAGAAACAAGGAACGGCTTTGGTCGGAGCTCGGATCAAACAAGGCGGCTATTACAAGGCCGCAGCGATGTGTTGTTGACGTTTTTTTTTTCTCTCGTGCTCCATGTGTCCTGCAGATGACCTCTCCTACTGCCCGAAGGGCATCACCTCCAAGGTGTTCCGCTTCAACGTCTCCGCCATGGAGAAGAACTCCACCAACCTGTTCCGGGCCGAGTTCCGAGCCCTGCGGATCCCCAACTCCAGCGCCAAGAGGAACGAGCAGAGGATCGAGCTCTACCAGGTGGGTGAATCTCCCAGCACACGTGGGACTGCGTCCACGTGTGGCGTGGGTGCAACGCGTTGGCGACGCGACATGCAACGCCCTCCCCCTACGTTACGCTACTGTTGCGACGGCTGGGCAGGTTCAACAAGAAGAAGGATGAAAACATTTATATCAAGGCTTCCCAGCTCTCTCTCTCTCTCCCTTTTCTTTTCAAGGGACTGATGATCATTATTCCATGTGTTTCCCGGCGAAATGGATTCTACATTAGCACAAATTTAAGAGCTCGCTGCAGCCATCTCTGAGAAACCCTAGATTGCCATTCTGCGATTTCTTCTTCTTCCTCGGCTGTCAGTCTCAAGGCAATTGTCCCCCCCCCTCCCCCCTTTGTTATTTCAAGTAATGCGCTGCGCTTTCAACAGGGATACTTCTGCACCTGCATAATGCGCGTTTACATGGCACGAGGGTGCATGCGTATCATGTGTGTGTTGCGTGTCTGTCTGTGTGCGTGCACACGCGTGCCTGCGCGTGTTGGATGTCTGCATGTAGGGTGGCAGGGATGGATTTTTTTTTTTTGCTCGGTTTCCTCATTAATCTCCCGTGAGAGACTGGGAGCAATGATCGGGTTCCAACATTTCCTGCCAGGGTAGACAAGTGTCTCCGGACTGCATACCGCCTCTGAGGCGGGCTCTGGCGAGGCCCGAGCAGCAGCAGACTGTCAGAACCCTCAGATTGTTTCCAGGGGCCCCCAGGAGGAGAGATAGAGGCAGGAGGGTCAGCCATTGGGGCGGATCTAACATTTCCCATTTGGGGGGCAGGAGAAAAGGGGGCGGCTTCATCGCCCGCGTCGCTTCGTGCCACGGGCGATGAAGCCACCCCCATACCATTTTCAGTTACAGGACTTTTATTAGTCAAGTAAAGCATCAATAATAACATCAGTTGTTGTTGAAGTTGCAACAGACACGCAGCATGCATAAAGCTAAAGAACTGACTCAGAGAGTTTTCTGTTTTCAATGATGAAATGCTGTTGGTTTAGTGGTGCCACAGCTGTAGTTAGTTAGTAGCAGTAGTAGTGTTTCAAATCACTTTAAATATAAGCACTTTAATTTGAAATATCTTGGGCTGTTTTGCATGCCATCATGTTTGGTGGGGCAGACTGGGTATTTAGGGGGTATTTGCCCCCCCCCCATGCCCATGCCTAGATCCGCCCCCAGGTGAGGGGGGGGGGGTAGTAAACGGAGCCACTACTCGCCCCCACGCTTTCAGCCCGGGAGGGAGCTGATTGGCAGGGCCTGGCATTGGCAGCCCCCCCCCCTCCCCAACAGGAAGCCAGATTAGATGCTGACAATGTTCAGGAACCTGGTTATCCCACTGCTGCTGTGGTGGCCCAGTGCTCCTGGCAGCTCCCCTTTATCCCACTCCACTCTCCCTGGAGATAAACCGTCTTTGTTCGGTGAAAACGTTATAGGTGCTGCCCGGGCCAGGGGTGGATCTAGGCATGGGCATGGGGGGGGGGGGTGGGGGCAGTGCCCCCCTAAAAGGACTGACTGCCCCACCAGACATGATGGCATGCAGAACAACACTTCAAAGATATTTCAAATTAAAGTGCTTATTATTTATGATACATATGATTTGAAACACTACTACTGCTGCTTATTATTTAAAATGATTTGAAACACTACTACAGTACTGCTGTTAACTACACCTGTGTCACCACTAAACCAACAGGATTTCATCATTGAAAACAGAAAACTCTCTGAGTCAGACCTTTAGCTTTATGCATGCTGCGTGTCTGTTGCAACTTCAACAACAACTGATGTTGTTATTGATGCTTTACTCGCCTAATATAAGTCCTGTAACTGAAAATGGTAGGGATGTGACGTTATCGCCACAGGCGTTGAAGCCACCCCCATACCATTTTATCCTGCCCCCCTAATTTGGAAATGTCGGCCCATTGCCAGGTGCAACGGGCCTAGAGTCCCGCACCCGCCACAGCCGAAGCCCGGCACTGCCGACTCTAGCGTGTGCGTTTGTCGTCTCGAACAACTCAAACGCCCGCAAAACTGTTAGGTGTGACACAAGCGGCGGCGGTCGAGGTTCTAAAAACATATGCCGTCGCTTTCTCAATAGCCAATACGAGATTTTGCAGTGCCGATGGAAGGGGGCGGCCAGGCTCGCGTTGGCAGAAGGGTAACATACAGGCATTAACTTGCAAAATGGGGATATCAACACAAGGAGTCACTTTTTCCATGAGGAGAAGACATTTGGCCCAGGGCATCCTGGAGAGTCTGGCTCAGACAGCGCTGGCTGGATCGCCGTCTGGTTGTGTGTGCGTGTGTGCGTGTGTGTGTGTGTGTGTGTGGGTGTGTGTGTGTGTGTGTGTGTGCATAATATGAGTGAGAAATGGAGAGAAAGCGAGAGAGACCATATGCGGCAAGAGTCAGACTTTTTCACCTCTCCTTTGCAGATACTCCAGAAGGATGACCACATAGCTAAACAGCGCTTCATCGGGGGCAAAAACGTCCACACCAAGGGAACGCACGAGTGGGTGTCCTTCGACGTGACTGAGACCGTCAGGGAGTGGCTTATGTACAGACGTGAGTGGGACCTTCTTACACCGGATCAACGCTAAAAGGACAATTCCACCCCAGAGGAATTTCTTACCTTGATTTGCAGTTGATTTATTTCCCCAAAAAGTGGTCCAGTTGTTAGTTTGTGATAAAACAGCTTCCATCGCTCCGAAATGCTTTTTTGGGGGTATATATTGCCTCGTCAATATGTCAGTAGTGTGTTGACACTAACATTCTCACTTTCACTTTTGGTTCAGCCGTGGTCCAGCAGAAACCACGCCCCCGCCTTCTGAGACAGCTGTACCTTGGCTGAACCAAAAGAGAAAGTGTGAATGTCAACAGACTATTGACATGGTGGGAAGACAATATATAGCAAAAAAAACAAAAAAAAAAACATTTTGGAGCGTGGATTTGAATAACGTCCCATATGATATCCCCTTTCTAAGCTTATGGTGGGGTAAAATATAGTACACAATAGGCATTTGAAGTCTAACATCAATGCGTCAATACAAAGGAACAAAAAAACCAAAACGGACAAATCCATAAAACATCCGTCGCCCCCTCACGCCCTCCTGTGTGCCGCTGTTTTTCTCCCCCCCAGAGACCAACCTGGGCCTGGAGATCAGCGTCCACTGTCCCTGTCACACCTTCAGCCCCAACGGCGACATCATCGAGAGCGTCAACGAGGTGCTGGAGGTGAAATTCAAAGGTGAGTTGGGCGCAGCGTCGGGCTGGTGTGAGGCGGAGCCTGGCATTATCACTAACACGGAGGGGTCCTCCAGTCACGTCCTCCCACTCGCTGGCTTCCCAGCGCTCTCGTGGCAGAGCCTCCTCGCTGCCGCCCCTTATTAAGAACTCGGACGACGGAAAAAGGACAAAAAAAAAAGTTCTGTCTGAAGTGCTGTCCAGCCGTTCCAGTGAACACGCGCCCCAGGCGTTTGATACTCAACTCGAGGAGCCATTTTTAGGAAAGATAATGGCTTCCATTTCTAAGAGCAAAGCGAGCGAGAGAGAGAGAGCGAGAGAGAGAGACACAGACACTGGGAATACAATAGTCTGGTATGTCACTTAGCATATGGGCCCCCGGGTCCTCCTCGGTCCATGGGAACGTTCCCCCGACTGGCTCGGCCGCAATGGAATGTGCTGCCACGGAGCTGCAGACGCTTGGCCCCGAATTAAAGAGGGGCGTCCATATCCACCGGCGGCGTCTCTCTGGAGATCTCTCCGCTGCTTTAGCTATCAGGGAGCAGATTGGATGAGCAGACACCAGCCCGGTGTGTGTGTGTGTGTGTGTGTGAGAGCGAGGGAGCAGCCCTGACTGTCGGAGGTGATTGAAGCGCGGCCACTCGCCGCTGGAGATGATCTTTTTACTGCTCCGAAATTAAGATGTAATAATAACATCCCATCAAGACCCGAACGGGGGGCTCACGCTTCCTACCGCCATGCAAAAGCTCTCAACCAACAAAAAGAAACATTAGCGCGAAGCCGACTAGAGCCCGGCCGGTACGGAATGTTGGGGACCATGCGATAGCCGATACAATAGAGGTGGAATAAAAACGGGTGAGGGTTGTGCAAAGATTTCGCACCGATATGATTATACAGAGGGACAGTCACAGTGACAGTAGTAGTAGGAGGATGCCTTAGCTGCTGCTGTCATGATTCTGAAGTATTATAGTGCAATTTTCTGTTGCCGAAATGTAAAAAAAAAAAAACACTTTTCATACCATTCATAGACGTTTTCACAGATACGATACGTCTTTACATGGTCATATCAGCTGGGCTCTAAAGCTGACTGTAGTTTCTGTATCTAAGGCCACTGTGTCACTCTCCTGAGTTCATTTAAACATTGTCCAGATGATAGTAAAGATAACAGGCTCCTGACCTACAGTATATACTGTCGATTCCGGCGTGCTTCTCTCTCTGCTTCAGATAACTTCATTGACGTTGCCAATCAGAAATGTTTCATAGGCACAATGCCACAATGGAAGAGAGGAGTTAGACTGCCTCCAACAATGGCAGATGTGTCATTATATTGTAGAACATACAGCAGTGGTTTTCAACCAGTGGCCTGGGGGCCTTGAGAGGATTCCAGGTGATCTGGCTGCAAGCGAAGGAGAGTAAATTGGTAACGTAACCGACCCTTGAAGATCTTTAACTCTTGGGAGCGTAAAAATGAATCCAAATGGACCTGTAAGGGTCAATTTGGTTTAATTTCAAGTTCTTTAAAGTATTGTTAAACATCTGAATGACTTAATTCAAGTTCAGTTCAGTGCAAGAACGTACAAGTAGAACATGTAGAAGAATTATAATTTGAATCAACATACCTGTTATCTCTCCAAAATACAGTATGGAATAGAATAGAACAAAAAAGTATTTAGGTTTTTGTCTGAAAGAAACTACACCTGGTGGTCCCTGGTCTAAATGCTGAATAGATAGTGGGCCCTGCTGGTGTCAAAATGGTTGAGAACCACTGTGATACAGATTGGTTAAAGATGCAGTGCTGTGATTTTTATATAGTTTTTTTTCCCTGATTGCGCATGTGTTTGAGACATGGCAGTACTTCATTAGACCCATCTGTGTTGTTGTGAAATGATGTCTTCCCTTCATATTTAGGGTTTCTGAAACCTTGATAGTCAAATGTGCCATTGAAAAAACAAACAAACAAACAGTAATATAGTGACATCACACCATCAGCCCCTGCCCCTTTATCATACAAAAGCTGTGGGTGTGGCTTGTGTTCAGGTGGATCAGTACCCATCAGCACCCACCAGACAAACCAAATGACTTTTTTTTTTCAAATCCTGTACAATTTCTTGAAAAAGTTGTTTCTCCTTATATAACAATAAAACCTGATGACCATGGCGCTCTATCTTTAAGATTTTATCTATTAAAAATAAGGCTATATGGAATAGTACGCCTCCTTAACCCTTTGTGTACTGAACGCGTTCGGGTGTTTCAAGCATTAACTAGCTTTAACTATTGAAAAATAGCAGATCTACATGCTCATATCGCGCCACCGAGTGGCGCGATACAAGCTTGTAGGTCTGCTATCTTTGGAAAATCCTTAAATGTGGTGCAAATCTTTGAATATTATCTTCTGTCTGAGCAAAGGTTAATAACTCAATCTTTGTTCCTAGAATCTAGTGCTAGAAACTACAATCTAGGGCCAAAAACTAGATGTACAATCTACAAAATGGGTTAAGCAACGTCTCACCTGGTCTGTGCAGGTATGGAAGGGGACTATGAGGAGCAGAGCCGTATGAAGAAGCAGAAGGAGCAGCTGTACCCCCACCTCATCCTCATGATGATCCCCCCTCACCGGCTGGACGCACAGTCCTCCTCGCGCCGACGCAAGCGGGCGCTCGACACCAATTACTGCTTCTCGTAAGGAAACCGTCTCTGTTTGGCTGTTTGGACATGCTTTAGTACAGGGTTTTTTTTAACAGGTGGTCCGGGGGCCACCAGGGGTCCCTGAGAGGATTCCAGGTGGTCCCCAGGCTAAATGGAAAGTTGGTTAACCAGATGTAACTCTTTCAGAGCGTAAACATGAAACCAAATGGACCCTGGCAGGTCCATTTAGTTTCATGTTTACGCTCTCAAAGAGTTCAAATATTCATCGTCACTCATCATATTCATGGAAATCAGGCCAAGTCTTCTACAACTAAAGAATGTAGAGGAATGTTGACGTATATTTGACTGTTTTTGTGGACAAAAACTAAAACAATCTCTTGTTTTGAGTCTGAGGGGTGAAACTGTCATCAAATAGTGGTCCGTGGCTCAAATCCTGAATAAATAGTGGGCCCTGGTATGAAAAATTTTGAAAATCACTGCTGTAGTATGTCGTTCGTCATCTGATTCAGGGGGTCTTTTTTACAGACCAAGAAGCAGAGAGAGAGAGAGAGAGAGAGAGAGAGAGAGAGAGAGAGAGAGAGAGAGAGAGAGAGAGAGAGAGAGAGAGAGAGAGAGAGAGAGAGAGAGAGAGAGAGAGAGAGAGAGAGGAGGTAGTAAAAAAGAAAGAAAAAAGATATCTGGTCAGCCAAATGTGAGATTACACTAATTGTATATCTGTTCTTGAGGTAATTGTTTATACCTCGAAGTCTAATTTGACCGTTGGGATACACAAATAATTCCCTGTGTCCAAAAAAAAAAAACACATAGTTACAGCACTTTGGCTTGGCTGGACCGTGGTGAAGCCATCGTGTTGGATTTATGTTCATGAGTTCATGTTTTCAGATAGTCAACCACTTAAACCCCAAAACGTGTACTCTCTCTACTACACTAAGGGCTCCATTTTCGTTACATGCTAAACCCCTTATCCTAAATCCCTTATCTTGTTTTTACTTCAGAATATTTCAACATGTCAATCTGTTTTCACGTTGTGAGCTTGTAGACTGGCCATTTGAACTACTGAAAAATGTTTTTTTTTTATATAGTTTAAAAAGGCAAAGAAGTTAAGGGACAAGGGGTTTAGCGGTAACGAAAATGGACCCCTAAACCTCTACATGAAAATAAGCAGAGCTACTACAAGATCACAGCACGAAGAGAGCTTGAAGATGTACTATTTTTGGATAATATTGCCCCCAGAATAGGGAATTCATCGATATTCGCTTCAGATTTACAAAAATGCATTCATCTCAGTTTCCCAGATTGTCCCAGATATAGTTGTTGTCTAAACACAAGCTTTATTCACAGCTGAGCTCATAGCTGAAGAAACAATGATCATCACACTTACAAAACGTATTTTCTGGGTGAAAGAAAACACGACTGTCCAGCACTCAACACTGAATTGTTCGCTTACTTCCGGTTCACGTCTCGGGGCCCCATGGGTCTTCAAAATAAGGGTTTTCAGTTCACTGAAAAAAGAACCCTGGCAGTGAGAGAATAAAATAAAGTAATTAAATAAGAGTAAGACCTTGCAGTGAATATGTTTTAAGTAAAAGTAGAAGTTGAACAGAAATGAAACAAAATTAACAGAAATATTCAATGCCTTTGCAACAGGAAGACTGGTTATGTTTCCACACCTAGTGCAACACACACACACACACACACTCACACACGCACATTATATATGTATAATCAAGCATGGCAGAGGCACCAGCAACATTATACAAGTTGAGATCTGTCCCAGTGAGGGAGACGCTAGCTCCTCTCTTACACGCTGTCTCCTCGGCTCTGGGTTCTCTACGTCAGGCTGACAGGCAGCTCTAAGACACCTGGGCTGACTCCAAGAGGGAAAATAAGGGCACACCTAACAGTGGAATTTCTGAAGCTTTTTCAGGCTTTGGCGTCAAAAGTGTATGGAGCAAAACGTACACAACCCTGTGAAAAGACCGTTTCAAATATGAAAAATGGCCCCTTCTACCCTCCCTCTCTCTCTCTCCCTCTCCCCTTCTCGTCTTCCAGGAATTACGAGGAGAACTGCTGCGTACGGCCGCTATACATCGACTTCCGCCAGCATTTGGGCTGGAGGTGGATCCATGAGCCTAAAGGATATTATGCCAACTTCTGCTCAGGGCCCTGTCCTTACCTCCGCAGTGCAGACACCACCCACAGTTCGGTGAGAGGAAAAAAAAAACCCTGCAGAATCATATCGATACGCTCACATGATGCTTTCTCTTTGGATGGTTTACTCAACTCTACTCACCTTTTCATTTGGCCAAAACTAGTACCTAACACCTGGTACTTAGTATCACCTCTCTCAAGGTTACAATATCACAATAGACAAGTGTCTATTGTCTAATCTCATACACATTGCTGCAGCTTATGTATGCTATATTTATGTGTAGAGTATCCCTGCGTTTTCTTTCTTTCTGGGAAAACAACATAATGAAAAAGCTTTGCCCCCCAAAAATGAATTTCACTCACTGATTTACCCCTGCCAGCATGCGATAAATAAAAAATAAAACTGTTTCTGATTCAGATCTCCCCACTCAATGTGTGGCTACTTCCCCCATTAAATGTTGTCAGATGTTGTTTTTTGTGTCTGTAGAGGCAAAATAAGAGATCGTTTCCAGATAAGTCACCATTTACCTGATACTTTAAGGGGATACAGTCCGTAGTGCAAAAACAACGTATGTGACACCAAACACGAGTAGAATCACATCCAGTCGAGCCGGTCCCATGCAAGTGCAAAAGCGGATATTGTTGCTGTGACAGAAGCCGTATTATTTTGTATGTTTTTGTCTTTCTTTTGTAAACAATGGTACAACATACTATGTTGTACCCAGTACAAACAAGTCCACTGTGTCAGAAAGCATGTCGCAATGTGAGCGTACAAGATCAGCAATTTTATAGACAAGCTAAAAGTGACAGTGTCGTTTTATAAACATCGAATCCAATAAGTCAATCCCTCACGCAGCTCTCTCTGGTTGCTTCCCTCCCGCAGCTGCTAAGCCTGTACAACACCCTGAACCCCGAGGCGTCCGCCTCGCCCTGCTGCGTGCCCCAGGACCTGGAGCCTCTGACCATCCTGTACTACGTGGGTCGCACGCCCAAAGTGGAGCAGCTCTCCAACATGATCGTCAAGTCCTGCAAGTGCAGCTAGAAAGGGGAGGGGCCCACCACCACCCTCGCGGTGCCCCCTCCCCCCCCCCACCCGCCGGGCAGCGAGAGAGACCTGGGATCTCAAAAGGGCCGCCCCGACGTACCCAACCCGCCCCCACCCGTCCCAACCCACCACCAAGCACTACTCAGGTGGGGTGGGGGGAGAGGTGGGGCGGTGTTCTGCCCCCCCACCCACACCTTCTTTACGAGTATACCTCTGTACACCTTCGCACGCCCCCCGACTCCCCGACCCACCTCACCCCTGCCTCAGCCAAGCACGTGTGCTCGGGGTCTCGTTCTCATGCACGCAATAACCCCCCCCTCTCCCTCCGGACGGGATAGGCGGCCCCCGCCACACTACTACTTCGCGTTCTGCGGGACATTGTGTGTGGAAGGACCCAGTGAACTCACCACTTTATCAAAACGACGCTCTCAAGAATCAGCAGAACTTGTTATTTTCGGTGTGAGTTTTTTTGGACCGTCGACAACAGTGGCCTTTTCAAATAAGCGTTGTTGTTTTTTTTCGTTTTTGTTGTCGTCCCTCAGTATTTCAGCTTTTCGAAGTGCCTGTTAGTTCGCCATATGACATGGGCATTCAAAGACAGTATTTTTTTTTTTTTTACGAACAAGAGGAATGCAACGTAAAGGTTCTTGCTATGACCACTGCATATTTTCCGAGAGGACATACTAATAATTTGCAGTCGAAATGGGGAAAAGTGGCTGAAAATGCAGACTGAATATACTCTGTTGTACTATCAGCGTCGTGTGCCTGAAATTAGCTGAGTGAGCTTGTATTTTTCAGCATGTGACACCGTCGTACCACGGCATATAAATGGTGTGTGATTGTGAACATGTCCAAGGGGGGTGTTCAAGCTAAACAAACACGGTTTGCTAAAAGCAAACGCATCCCTCGTTGACCAACTATGCATGGCTATAGGACGCACAGGACAAGACTAGGATTGTCTATGCTGGAAACCAAGCGCTGTGCACTCCACAGCTCCCTACACTGTTAATCTAGGATGAAAATGCTGTTGGATTAAAAAAAAACTAAACGAAAAAGAAAAAAAATATATCTTAAGAAAGAAAAAATGACATGCTGGAAAACGACCTTTATTCGAAATAGTATTTTCATGGTTATGTTTACCTTCTATAATGGAACAGGACATTGTCTCCTGGAATGTGTTGTGTTTCTGAAACGAAGCCTTACTGTTGTACCAGACCGTGTACATCACTAAGTGAACAATTCACTACATCACAAACTGTAAATGTTTTTTTTCATTAATCTTGGAAACACTCTTTTTTTAATTAAAATAAGGACAGTCTTGGACCAAGTTGTTCCATTTTCATTATTTAGGGTTTTTTTTTTCCTTCTATACACAATCTACGGTTATACAGACCTTATTAATGCTCGGGATTTTGCACTGAAATTAAAAAGGTATTATCGGCAACTTTTAAGTCAAAAATCTTTTTCCACTCTACGTCACTTCTACTTGCTGCAGTGGTTTCCCTGCAGACAGACTCTTGCTCTGCCCTGCAGACGGTCAAGAACTTTTATTGTTGTTCATTGGGGGAGGGGGGGGGGGTGCGCCAATCAAAGCGCAGTTTCATACTAAGCCAATAGGGGAGGTGAGGTGGAGTTGGATTCAAATCTGTTTACAAACACAGACTTTGTACACACTAAAGTTGCCTATATTACCTTTAAGATACTCCTTACTATACTTACTATACTTCTGTCTGCAAATTCTCACTCCCAAGAACACATACATGTTGTTGAGACTTTCTACAATTTGCCAATTCTACAAATGTTGTCCAAATCCTGACCCTTGGCTCAAAAACATATTGAACCTTTGAATAGGCAACGCATAAAACCATGCTTTTTAGTTCAAGCTAAAATGACACCGATGCTTTCCTGCTTTGTTTTCAATGTGAGGCCAAAGAAGCACCCAGTGCATCGTCAAGATAACAACCAGCCAGAGGTCCTTCTGACAAACAGTAATGTACAGTATGTGACAAGTCAGGAGAGAGAATGTTTGAACTCTGTTTTAAAGAACAGGGTTATATATAGTATTCCAGTCACCCAAGCAAAGTGTGCTTTACTAAAATGTACTTCGTGATAATATGCAATACACATTCTGTATATACGATCAACATGGTTTAATAGCTGAACAATCACTTCAATATTGCTATTATTGGTTGCCTGGATTGGTCCCAAAATGCTTTGCCATGCTTGTGCGCTGTTGACAAATAGCAACTACAAATCCAAAACAAAACAAAAAAAGGTTTCATGTAAACGATGGCCATTTTAAACAATAATGTACTGCACAAAATGTAAGATAACGTAAAAGGACTGTAGGAGTGTTGTCATCATACAGCATGCATAGGCAACAGTAGTCAATACACGATAAAACATTCACATGTGAAGTAACCATCACGGACATAAGAGCTGCTATGATTCCAGTGTAATAAACCACAAACTACTGCAGCCAGGCTGCAGACTACAAACCATGTGCAAAAATAAGAAAAACACTCCTCGACGTTACGCAATATCATTTCACTTTCTTTTAGAAACAAAATGACAAAAATTCAAGTTTTGATCACAAAACGTTATCAGAAACACATTGAATTTGAACCATCATAATCAACAAACCCTGAGTGTGTTTACTACAGTCATAATAGCACAATACCTTTAAGGAAGCTGCTTTGGGTGCATTGAAGGTAATAGCCGTGTTGTCATGCTTTGAACCACGGTAAGGGTTAAAGGAGGTTTGCCCTGTTTAGTGGATGTTGTCACTGAATACAGTACAGGATAAGGTTTTGTCTAGGGGAGGGAGGGGGGCTTGTGTGCGTGTGCTTTGTGTGTCAAGTGATGCTTAACATATTTCATAGGAAGGACCCCCAGAAATATCTATTATTGAGCTGCAGAACCTCGTCTAAAAACATGTTGTTCTGGGGATCCCCCAGAAGCAAAGATTTGAGTTGAAAATGTTTGCTTCCGAAATAATGTATTCAAAGATTTGCACCACATTTTAACAATTTTTTTCAAAAATAGCAGAACTACAAGCTTGTAGATCTGCTATTTTTGGAAAAAAAAAAAAAAAAACAACAACAGCTAAAACACCAAAACGAAAGGGTTAATTACATTCATTTTGAATTATGATTAATTAATTCATGTCAATTTGCGTATAGCTGTACAGTGATGTAACCAAGGTTTCATGCGCCCTGTGCTCACTGTGGTGGTGGTGGTGGTTGGTTTAATACGTCCTTTTCATTTTCGCCAAAACATACAGTACATGACCCCTCCTAGAACAAAAACAATTCTGCCAGAATCCCTGAGTCAGATACATTGTCTTAAAGGAAAACCCAAACCCTTTTGTTTGTGAGGCGTTCATCAATCAATAATATACAGTATAATAATGTGGTAAAATAAAATACCAGACGTCTTAACCCATCGTAGGAGTGGATTTTCTAACCCTTCCATTCTGGACAGAAACCCCTATTTTGGATTCTGTACAATATGTACAGTATCCAAAAATACAAAAAGGATGTTGCGGTGGATTCTGCTACATTATAAATATTTTACGTTTTTCAGAAAACTTAGGTCAGGACTTGGGAGTCCAAAATGGAACATCACCTAAAACAACAACAAGAATATATTTTCTATAAATTACACACACCATAAAGCACTGAATTGTTTATTTTGTCGCATACCTTATCAGGTCTGAGTCTCCTATTCACCCATGATTGCCTCTGATCTATTTCCAGAAAAAAGAGGTCCAGTTGTTATTTTGTTGTTAACTCCGTAATGGCTGTTCCCCCTACCCCACCGTAAGCTTGGATCAGGGATATGAGATGTTGTTACAATTCACCCATTCTCTAAAATGCAATGCACGGTTTATGGCTGAACAACTGCTGAACCAAAGGTGAAAGTGCGAGTGTCAACACACTATTGACATGATGGAGAGCAAATACAGTATATAGAAGAAAAGCATTTTGGAGTGATGGAAATAGGTGAATTCGAACAACATATCATAACGCCATTCTAAGCCTATGGTGGGTTAGGCGCAAACAGCCAATCAGGCACAACTGGACCAGTTGATTGGTCCACTGGAGGAGTCGATTTATTTGGAAATAAATCAACTGCAAATAAACATAGGAAAGCATTCTGGGGAGGAATTCTCCTTTAAGACCTAAGGACGTGCTTGACATAGTCACTGGCACTGTCAACACTTTGCTAAGAAACACACAGAAGACATGGGATATTTGGACTCATTAATCGGAAACCATGACATTTAAATCTTCCTTTAACGTGGAGGGGGAACCTCACCATGAGCACAGATGAGATTTCGACACAACCCCACAATCTATAACCAAAACAGTGTTTACTTACGATTTCGATTTGCCGAAAAAAACAACAACAACATCCATCTGGCCAGCGATTATGTCACACTGACCCGACGACTGCCAGCCAGGCCATGATGAAACAAACCGTGACTTTTGAGAAGGCAACAAAGCGCTCTCGAACGCTCGAACGCTGGAATTCCCTTGAATAAAAGGAGAACATCAAGCCTACATGCAAAGGATGCTAAGCTTTCAACACGTCCCTTGGCAGCGGCCGGAGACGTCCTGAATTGGCAGCGGTGACTCGAGCTTGGAGAGAGAGAGAGAGAGAGAGAGCGGGGAGCTGGAGAGCGTTCTGACAGCGCTCCGCTACATGAAAGGAACACGTCAGCGCGCTGAGCGCTCCTCGCAGCGGGACGAGAGGTGACCGAGGCCGTCTCTGGATGGGAGGAACGCCGAAACCGGCGGTGGGACGCAGGTCTCTCCCGTTTGGGACGAGAGCACGCTGCATTTTACCTCTGTACGGGGTGTTTTTAAGTGTTTTATCGAAAAATAGCAGGTGTTCGCGGCTCATGAGCCGCGAACACCTGCTATTTTTCGAGGAAATTGTGAAAACGCAGTGCAAATCTTTGAGTATTATATGTTCTTTCAGCGCGAATGTTTTGCAGAATCTATATTGTCAGGTAGGTCAAAATGGATTAAGTGCCGCCTTGCATCGCACTGCCAACGGCGTGGAAGAAAAGAAAAAGACTTTTCATGCTACGGTGACGGCGGCGATCTAAGGGACTCGTGGGGGGGAAAAACATCTGTTGTGCTCGATCTGTCACTTGGAATCCTCCTCCGTGGCAATGAGGGACAACTGCTAGGGCATGGCGAAGGAGAGACTTTAATAGGCTAGATCCCGACCTACATCTGTGCGTGCGTGCGTGTGTGTGTGTGTGTGTGTGTGTGTGTGTGTGTGTGTGTGTGTGTGTAGGGGCGATTTCAGACCCCGACAGACAGGCTATCGTCTTGCACATCTGAGAGTGTTAGTCAAGAGGAATTGATGGCACGCTGTCGCCGTCGCTGGCTTTGATCCCCCAGAATGCACCTTGGGTCCGGGCTACATGCAGAGACACCTCTCCGGTCGGCAGGGCTGCGGTGCGTCGCTCCCTTTCCCTCGCTGTCATCTGTGCTTGGTGGGTCCCTGGCCGCCGAACAGCTTGCCGTACGCAGAGAGACCTGAGGGTGATGACATCAACACAGTAGCATCAGGGGCAGTGCTTTTTCCCTTCTACGATCTATACTGTACTAGGTGCCGTTAGTCTAAGGGTCCAATTTTGTCGCACAAAGAATAACAAGAACCAACGTCATGTTTTTTCTACTTTTAACTACATATATTCTATATGCATATGTTTTTCTAACTTGTGTTGACCTGGGAGCTGATTTGTTTTGGCCTGATTTACACTGGCAGCCAAATCTAGGCTGAATCAGATCTGTGTCACTTCAAAACAGAAATTTAAACTGTCAATGTGGCTCTGGTTCTGGCCTAAGTCAGTGGTCCTCAATATTTCATGCCAAGGGCCCCCAAAGTCATCTGTATGTGACTGAAAAGAAAATATGTAGTTCCAGGGACCAGGATTTTTCAGAGTCCGCGTACACAAGGAAAAGAAACGTCGGAGGGCCTAGTAGAGATCCTTGGGGGACTCCCTGTGGATGAAGTTACACGGCGTATGTTATAAAATATTCATGCGTGTTACAACCGCTTTCTGCAAGGAGGAGGAACGCACCAGTAAAAAAATACACACACACACACTCCAGGTAGATCCGCTTCTTAATTCTCCGTGGCGGAGGTCGGGTGCAGTCACCCGGGGGTCAGCCTCCGTCCGGCCGTCCCTCTGCGGCCGAGGCCCTCTTCCTCCTCACCCTCTCTCCGCTACTACGGCGGCCAGGAGGCCTGGCGGCCGGCCAGGGTATTCCTCAAGCCCTCTTCTTCCCCTTCCCCTCACGGGCCGGCGGCCTGGCCGGAGGCCAGCTATCCACACAGTAGAAAAGGAATTCCAAGTTACAGTCGGAGCTGCTGCCGTGTTTGTGCTCCCAAACAGTATTCCCTTTCATTCCCCCCTCTCAGCAGACTCTGTTTATTTTGGTGCTCTTTTACACCGTGGGGCCTGACGGAGCTGGAAAACGAAAACACCCCCCTCCCCACCACCACCACCCCGACTTCCAATCCGATGACATGACCGCTGTAGCGGCGGTCTTCTTCCAGCTCAGCAAAAGGACGAAGATTAACCACTTGAACCCTAGCAGCCCCACTATTCGGGTGGAGGAGGAGGGTGGCCTTCACAAGTTTTTGACGGAAATAGCCTCTATACAAGCTATTTCTGGGGAAGAGGTTTGGTGTAGAAGGAAACAAGGCCAGACTATGCATGATGAGCCAGTTCAGGTCCGTTTCACCAATTCTACGACAGGTTGTTTTTATTGGTCGATGCAGGTCACATGCAGGGACTTTAACCACCACATTGCAACACCTAATCAATACAGAGATTTCGGCTGGTGTTATTCGCTCAGACTGGCTGGATAGGCTAGCTAGTTTCTGGAGACATTTGTGTCGTAGTGACTACATTTGTCATTGAAAAAATAACTTCAGCGATTCTCTTAGTTTCAAGGGTAACTGTTGTAGAATTGCAATATTACACTTGAGGGTAGTGCTTTAAACGTCGTTTCATCCGCTCTTCTATAATATAGAGAAGGTTTAAAGGCGGTTAAGGGCCAATATTCCCTCTTTCAACCTCTCCCCTATCCACAGCAGTATCCTAGAAAGTGAACGTGATAAGCTAATGACATAAGCTGCTACACAAAGAACACAAGGAGAAATGTGAGAATATCTGCAAAGGAAAAGAGAAATAAGATGGTAGTAGGGTCGTTACAGAAAAGGCCAATTAGGCCCAATTTTATACCATGTCATAGGGGTGGGCAAAAACTAATGATATGCTAGATGGTGATTCTTAAGTTAATCGTCCCACCCCTACTGTGTCGTCGCTGTTTTTTATACTGTACCAGTGATGCCGATTGCCAATTTTGCATTTTTTTCTGCACAGGAGCAGCAAAGACTGTAGACTTCCTACAATACTTTTCTAAATAGCAAATCAAGATTGAACAAACAAGTAGCTATCATGACAACACACAAAAATATGACTCCCTAATGTTCCTAAGAGGGACCCATCTAAAAGACCCTCCCTGCATCCCGGGACTCATTAGAGATTGAAAACCTATTTACATCACAGCTGTACTATTCCGTTTAATGGTGTCAAACAACAGGAATATCTACGAAGGCAAGCACAAAATTGGAACGCTGTGTTGAACGTTGGTTCACGCACAAGTAGTACGGCCAACAATCGCTCACATATCGTCCCTGTCGGGTGGAAACCTTGTATGTGCATGGTGCAGGTTGGCTGTTTCCAGTAGTTTTGCAATGTGTTAAGTTGTAAACAGTGTAAAAGGGTGATTTACTTACTCCTGATAATAAACTGGCTCATACCATCTTTGTAGGTCAAGTGTAAATAGCCATGTTCAATAAATACCAAGTATCCCTGTCTTTTGAAGGAAGATAATGCGATGCCCAATTTAAAATCCATTGCACAGCAGTTAGCTTGTGGATATGGTTCATTCTGCTCTGCAAGTACAACCAAGCATGAATTGAAATTTACCCTGAACTGCACAGGGATTGGAAATAATGCGGCGCGGACGACGACCGGGCCAAAAGCGCGCTCATGTTACACGCACACGCAAGCCTTTAGTTTGGTTAGAAGCGGGCCCTAAAGTTATCATCCTGGACATGATCAGGAACCCATTAAAGGGAAATTCCACCCATTCCAAATGTGAACCAAATGGACCCTAGCGGGTCCATTTGGTTCCATTTGTACAGAAAAAAGAAGAGTCTAAAGAAATTCATTAACATGGTGAAAACACATCTTGATGATGTCATCAAGACCAGGTTAGTGGTTTTCTTCAGACCTCCATTTCTTGGGAACAAAGAATGGGGGAACTTTTTTATCATGTCCACCCAGCACCTCTAGGCTATACTAATGACATATTATTTAGAATGTTGAAAATGGGTGGAATTCCCCTTTAAAACAGGTTAAAAACACATGGAGAACGTGAGAATGTCTGGACTGGACAAGAGAAATGAGAGGATCTCCTGTACAAGCCAAGCCAATAAGCCCCCATTTCATCACTGTTTTTACACTGTACTATTCCAATTAATGGTGTCAAGCAGTAGAATATACCAACAAAGGTGCAAAATAGGGATGTTGTGTTGAAAGTGGTTAAGGTTGTACAGCTACCAAACCAAATGCTTCCGTATTGTCGCTGTGGAGTGGAAACCTTGTATTTGTAAAAGTGTTACTAATGTGCAGATTGGCTGTTTTCATTTTGCTTGACCCTAACTGAAGAGAAAGGCAGGGGGGAGGGGGGTGGGGGGGCAATGCCCCCCTAAATGCCCAGACTGCCCCTCCAAACATGATGGCACGCAAAACAACCCAACATATTTCAGTGCTTATATTTAAAAGTATTTGAAAGACTACTATACTGTTATACTAACGAACTACAGTTGTGGCACCAGTAAACCAACAGCATTTCATCATTGAAAACAGAAAATTCTCTGAGTCAGACCTTTAGCTTCATGCATGCTGCGTGTCTGCTGCAACTCCAACAACAACTGATGTTATTACTGATGCTTTACCCCCCAATTGGGAAATGTTACATCCGCCCCTGGAGGTAGGGTGTTAGATTACGAACGTTGAAATTTGGAGATACGAGGTTTTGCGACAGCATAATGTTTACAGCAGTGTGTAAGGTTGATTTACCTCTCTTGATAATAAACCCGCCTCATGGCATCCTTTGTAGGTCAAGTGTAGCCAATGATGTTCATGCCAAGAAAACAAGCGCATAGATAGGAGAACTAGAACGGAGCGCTGCCCAATGCCAACTTGCACACTGCAATAACAAGTAGGCCATGGCCTACTTGTGCGTGACCAGAGCGAGCAGACATTTGGAAATAAAAGAATCGTCTAGACCCAGAAGCTTCTGTCATTTGTAACTAATTTAGATGTTTAAATATAATTTAAGGGTGTGTAAACCAATACCAAATGGAGCCGTAAGGCGTAAGGGTCCATTTGGTATCATTTTACAGATCTCTAAGGGTCCATTTGGTTACCAACTGTCCATCATTTAGCTGGGGACCACCTGGAACCCTCACAAGGACCACTGGTGGTCCCCGGACCACCTGTTGAAAACCCCTGTCTTAGAGAAACCATAAGCACCAAGTGATAAACTATTGTTTATAAATGGGTATGTGTGTGTGTGTGTGTGTGGGGGGGGGGGGGGGTAGATAGCCTCCCTGTCTTTTGAAGAAATAGAAGTAGAAAGGCGCAGGCTAATCCACACAATCGCACAACAGTTAGCTTGTCGATACGGTACACCATCATAACATTCAGTAGGCTATTAGACATGCACGCAAGCCCCTCTGCTTTGGTAGAAGCAGGACCTAAAGTGATCAGCCTTGACATGATCAGGAACCCATTAAAACGGGCACCAAGTGCAGCGTTCATTTCCTCCTCAAAACTAGAACGCAATAAATCTCCTCAGTGGAGCAGCGCCGAGAAACTTCAATCGGAGGGACTTAAACAAAAAAAACACACACACATGTGGCCAATAGATATAATCTGGTTTCATGAAAGCACTGATGGGTCCTCATCAAAATCCAAGTCTCTTCTAACCCACATTAGCAAAAAAAAACCTGAATAGGGAGGGATAGGGTTTGACGAGGTGAAGCACACAGAGAGAGAGAGAGACAAGTGAGGGAGAGACAGAGAGTTACATGATTAACCCTTTGTGTTCTGAACGCGTTTTGGTGTTCAAAGCATTACATGTATGTTATACTTAAGCTATTGAAAAATATCAGATCTACAAGCTCACAGCATGCCACCGAGTAGCGCGCTGTGAGCTTGTGGCTCTGATATTTTTGAAAGAAATGTGAAAATGTGATGCAAATCTTTGAATTTATTCTTTTGAAAGAAAATATTTTGAACTAAAATCGTTGCTTCTATGGGATCCCTGGAACAAAACGTTTTCAGATGGGGGTCCGCAGCCAAATATAGATAATTCTCGGGGGGTGGTGGGGGGGGGGGGGGTCCTTAGCATGAAATATGTTGAGCATCACTGACACAGGAACATAGAATTTTCATAAAAACTAGAATCTGTCAGAAACCGAAACTAGAAACTAGTCAGAAACTAGAATCTAGGGTCAGAAACTATAATCAGGTGTCAAATAGAATATATTCTTGGATTTGCGCATCATTTTAACATTTTTTTAAATATCAGATTTATAAGCTCATATCACGCCACTCGGTGGCACGATATGAGCTTGTAGATCTGATATTTTTCAATAGTTAAAGTGTAACATAATCCGTTGAACACCAAAACGCGTTCAGTAGACAAAAGCGTTAAGAGAGAGCAGAGCGAGTGAGGGCGGTTCTCAACAAAGAGGAAAGAGAGAGAGAGAGAGAGGGAGAGAGAGAGATAGGAGAGATATAAAGCGAGCGAGTGATTAATGCGAGCGGACAGCTGATCATAGAGAATGCTGTCCGTTTGGACCCACTCTAACTCCCTGTCACAATCGATCAGGGCCGCCCAGTCATCTCGCACACAAAAGGTACACTGGGCCTGGGCAGGAGACCGTGACTCGCTGCCGACGCTCCACAAAGGGCCGCTGCACCTTCCAATAACAAACCCACCCACTCAAAAAAAGAAAAGAAAAAAAGTCTCTGTTGTAACTTGGTCCTATTCTCAATGCACGGCTTGTTAACTTGGTTTCTGGTGTGGGGAGGAGGGAGGACTCAACGGGCTCCATTTTTTTCTTGTGGGGGGGGGGGGGGACTCATAAGCGAAGCCCCCCAGCCACCCACCCACTCCACCCTTTGCGCCTAGAGTCGGCGGAAAAAATGCATTCATGAAATTCAGAAGCTGCTCCCAACGTATCCAGTTACAGTTATAGATGAGTTTATAAGATGTTTGTTAACCTACGCCAACCTTCATTCTTTGAGGGGGGAAGAAAAGAGGAAAAAAAGAAAGAATAAGAAATGTTCTGGTTATAGATGCAGACACGCACGCACGCACACGCACACACACACACACACACACACACACACAGACAGACAGACGCGCACATGCACACACGCGTACATATTTGGGGGGTTTGTCGGCCGCACGGCTACTGTCTTTTTTTTCCAGTAGCTCCAGTTGTGGATCGACTGAGAGCATGAGGATCTCGGCTCTTTCCTGCGGCTCCGACTGGAGCTGTGTGACGCGGCCTCGCGCCGTGATGAATGGCGTGAGGCGGCTAGCCGCTCCAAAACTAAACGCTAAACGTATAGGAGAGGTCTATGGAAAAGGGGGGGGGGGGGAGATGATGTGAGGGGCTGGATCTAAAGGAATAAGAATCTATGGGGATGTGGGAACTGCTTGTGACCACCTAAAGTCACCCTGCCTCAACAGCCTCCCCAGTCCCCCCCCGGCCCCCGGCTCCAGAGTGGAAAGAGTTGTGCAACAGCTTTCGGGTCGGGACGGGAGAGAGACGAGGGGGATCATGCACGTGAGCGCACACACACACGTGAGCCCACGTGCGTGCGTGCGTGCGCGGCAGCCTATAGTATAAAGGCCATAATAAAATAACGCATTACGTGCACTAGCCGTTTGTTTTTTTTTTTTGTTTTTTTTGCTGCGGTAATGGCCACGGATTTAGGGGTGGGGGTGGGGAACGTAGTAAAGTCGTAGTAAAGTAAATTCATAATGTGTTCAATTTTGTGGGCCATTTATTGATATTGATAGGACCATAGACTAGCACTGGACAGGGGGGGAGCTTAGGAGTGACATGCAGCAAAGTTCGTGCAGAGCGGGATTTGAACGCGCCACATGCCATCAGGCTGGTGTTGGAGCCTATGGCGCCCTGCACTACCAAGCCAACAGCCGGGGCATAGAATGGCTTTCATGAAATAGAGTCAAATAGAGTTGGATATGTATGTACGGTATGTACTGTATGTTCTACTTCATCCCTCTCTCCGGCATTCATTCGGGATTCATAGAACCGCATGTATGTATGTATGTATGTATGTATGTATGTATGTATGTATGTATGTATGTATGTATGTATGTATGTATGTATGTATGTATGTATGTATGTATGTATGTATGTATGTATGTATGTATGTACTCTATGTATGTATGTAAATGTACATATACTTATGTTATGTATGCACATGTACAGTATGTAGGCATTTAAAGTCTTACTGATTAACTATATGGACCATCACAGATGCAATACCCACATCAACTACTGACCGTGTTTCTCGTACTGTTACCAATCAGGGGTTTTAAACCTTTTTCATACCAGGGCCCACTATTTCTCCAGCATTTGAGCCACGGGCCACGGTGTAAAAAAAACGGGAGTCACACAGGAGGGTCCTCCTTAGTGTTGCAGTGAATTAAAGGGGAATTCCACCCATTTTCAAGATTTTCCTGAGAGCGTACAAATGGAATCAAATGGAGCCTAACGGTTCCATTTATACACTCTCAGAAAAAAAAGGTCCTAAAAGAAAAATCATTAACATGGTGAACACACTACTTGATGACACTACTTGATGTTTCACCATGTGTTTCACCATGTTAATGATTTTTTTTTCAGACCTCCATTGTATCTTTTATCATGTCCACACAACATCTCTAAGGCATATTCATGAAATAGTAAAATGTTGAAAATTGGTGGAATTCCCCTAACCATTAGTGTACTGAACGCGTTTTGGTTTTCTAAGCATTATGTTTTAACTATTGAAAAATAGCAGATCTACAAGCTCATAGCGCGCCACCGAGTGGTGCGCTATGGGCTTGTATCTCTGCTATTTTTGAAAAATCGTGAAAACGTGGTGCAAATCTTTGAATATTATGTTATTCAGAAACTAGAAATCTAGACAGGACACAATGGGTAACGCTGAGGGGGGAGGGGTGTGGGGGGGGGGGAGTAGCATGGTCAACAGAGGAGGAGGAATGAACGGACCAAATGGACTGGTTGGACGTCATTACACAGACAGACAGAGAGATGCCATCAGCACTAATGCTTCTTTATCCTCCCAGCAGTAACATGACCTCTGGACACATGGAGACGGAACGATCAAGTGGGCAGATTATCTAAACTGGAAAGTTAATCATGTGTTTATTCATGCCCACTCATCTATGGCTGCTTAAACTCCGCTCGGGCCTAAAAGACGGCCGCGGCACACGTCATTAAGGGTATAATAATAACCGATAAAGACAAACTACCCTCTGGCCTTTGTACTGTATCGTCGCTGTGTGGATTAAACCGGCCAGTAACAGTAAGACGCTGTGTATTGTATGTTACGGAGATTATTATTATTTATTTATTTTTTAACATTGATTGATGCTTAAAGGGGAACTCCACCCATTTTCAACATTTCAATATGTCATTAATATACCTTAGAGATGTTGTGTGGACATGATAAAAAAGTTCCCCCAATTCTGCATGTCCTAAAAATGGAGGTCTGAAAAAAACATTAACATGGTGGAATACATCTGATGACATCATCAAGATATTTCACCATGTTAATGATTTTTTTCTTTCAGAGCCCTTTTTCCTGAGAGGGTACAAATTGGAAAATTTGGTTCACATTTGGAAAATTTTGAAAATGGGTGGAATTCCACTTTAAAAGGGGTGCAAGTCTCAGACTCATACCACACACACACACACACACACACACACACACACACACACACACACACACACACACACACACACACACACACACACACACACACACACACACACACACACACACACACACACACACACACACACACACACACACACACACACACACACGTAGCAACACATCCTCATGCCTAAAAGGCAAAACTTGCCTTTTATCCAGACCATGGATAAAAGGACCATGTCGCCTTCTGAGACCCTCGTAAAAGGACATATATGCCTTTTCTCTAAAAAGGCGTTCCGTGCCTTTTTCGGCAGAAGGCATAATGTGGTTAGTGATTTATTGGCTACACCTGGGGTATGAAGGAGCGCTTGTTTTATCTGCCGGCTACTACTAGTAGGGCGGGGCGAAGCATAGTTTTTACTGAGGTTAGGTTTAGGGTTAGTTACCGCATAAAGCACCGTCTAACTCTCACCCTAACCTAACTCTAACCCTAAACATAACCCCAGTAAACCTAAGCTATGCCTATACCTAATCCTAACCCTAAACTTAACCTCAGTAAACCTATGCCTAAACCTAACCTAACCCTAACCATAACCTCAGTAAAACTTCCTTCGCCCCGCCCTACTAGTAGTAGCCGGCAGATAAAACAAGCGCTCCTCATACCCCAGGTGTAGCCGATTAATCACTAACCACATTATGCCTTCTGCCGGAAAAGGCACGGAACGCCTTTTTAGAGAAAAGGCATATATGTCCTTTTACGAGGGTCTCAGAAGGCGACATGGTCCTTTTATCCATGGTCTGGATAAAAGGCAAGTTTTACCTTTTAGGCATGAGGATGTGTAGCACACACACACACTATCGGGGCAAAGCAAGAACCCAGATAAAAATATCCCAACTGTGTTTATCAGTCCTCCATGAAGGAATGGCCACTATGCCTGGCTGCAATCACCACCGCGGGGCGTGGAGGGAGGGGGCAAAACTCACCATCTGCCCAACAACCACAGCCATGGCTGGCAGACCATAGGTACTGTATGTAACAGTGGAGCAGTACGTGGTCCCCAAAACGTGGCCATCTCTGTGGGACCCCAACAAGTGAAAAAAGCAGATCTACAAGCTCAGAAGACGCCACTTTGCAAGCTTATAGATTATTTTTGCTACTACTTCTATTTGTTTTTTTTTTTTCCCTTTTACTTCTACTTCTACTTTTACTTTTATTGTAAAAGATTCAGTGAAACATTTTGCTTTTTTAACCCTTTTTTTAGGGGGAATGTTTTGAAATAATAATTAAAAACCAAAATGGAAACTAGGGAACAAAACAAATGTGGCCACGACCCACAAAGAGGAGTCACCCCAAAAAAAGAAAGAAAGAAACAAAAAAAGACGACAAAAGTGCAATGAAATATTCATAGAGCTAATACTTCTGACCAAGCATTTGGTTGAAATAAGCTGTCCAGCTGTGCTGAAACGAGCATGACAGCACTCGGATTAATCACATTAGAAACATCATCAGCTGTGCCGTTTAGTGATTCGACAGAGGTTTGTCAGAGCAGCAGCACTATTGGCTTAGGAATGGAACAAAAAACATCAGTTACTACGGTGGTACTTGGAGAGCCACATTATCCTCTGAGGTGGGACTTGGTTGGGAACAGCAGCTAGTGTTAACACCCACCTGTCTTCCCACAGACGGTCTCATAGACACCTTGCTGACCCGTGGACACGGTTCCGTTGGTCGCACCCTCCGAGGAGCTCTGCCTGTTGGTCAGACACAAAGTGAAGATGAAATGAGTAAAGGCAGGTAAGTAAGTAGCCTTGCCAGACCATGATGTCAGGAGGCCCAGCTGAGCCATTGAGGCCCATATAGGTCAGGAGCCTATCTCGTGTTTCTGTAGCGTGAGGCCGCTTGATGTACAAGTACACCCCCTGGACACGACGCTAGTATATCGCAGGGACTTACCCCCAATCCACCCTTGATGCCGAGTGCCAAGCAGGGAGGCATTGGGTCTCATTTTTAGAGTCTTTGGTATGACCCGGCCGGGAATCGAACCCCGACCTCCCAGTCTCAGGGCGGACACTATAACCACAAGGCCACTGAGCTGGTGAGTAAAGGGAGGTACTTTACTTTATTGGTTTATTTAGTCAGGACAATGCATATTAATGAACATTGCAAAAAGAATAGTACAATGTAAATACGCCAGATTTACATTGTACTATTACTAATTTCAATCTGCAGCCCCCAACATCGAACAAGAGACAGTTAAAACAACACAAAACATGAAAAAAACACAAAGAAAAAAGTGAAAAATACATCTAAAAGACAGGTGACTAAAAATAAGGTCTAAGGTCAATATAAGTAGCAGTGTTTTTACAATGGTGCAAGTATCTTATTAAAGTACTAGTGGATCCAAGTAATCACATAGCTGTTTAAAGTGACCTTATTAACTAAACATGGTAGGTTTGGTTGTCGAGTGACCTTTTTTTTTAGATTATACTTAAAAGATGGAAATGACAGACACTCTCTTACGGTTACCCCTGACCATAAGAGATTTATCCAGAAACTGACATGATCCATCTCTGGATAGAACAGAAGTTGGACGCCACTGATATCGGTGAGGTGGTCATTGAACTGAGCGGTAATCATAGATAAAGAAGGAAAAAAAGCAGCACAATTATAGCTATGAATGTGAAAACGTATTAAAACCAAAGTTAGGACCTGTAAGGTCTCCTTCTTCCCTGAAGGATACCCACTTAGCTGAAGTCAAGCGGTCCCAGCTGTGCCCTGGGAATGATGGGAGGTTTTTGCGCCTCTCAGGGTTTTGTCGTGCAGTTTGTGCAACATTATTCCATCAAAAAACAACAACAAGCGGGTCAGTGTTTTGTTTTTTTGACAGCTTATCCAAGCTAGTGTGTGTGAGTGGGTTTTAAGGGCCGGAGCCCTGGAGGGGGTTTCTTGACATTTCAGTGGAGGTTAAGTGTTTACTGAGTGCTTCTCGTGGGCTATTGTGATGGGGAGGGGACACATTCCTGCCCCTTGGTAGCTGTCCAGAGTGGTGTGCTTTTCACACCAATGCCTCACAGACCAAACCTGGCGTTTAGAAAGATAAACCTGAGATATTTGTGACAATAAATTAGTAGAATGGGACACCTTAGTGGACAAAGAGCAAGCAACAAGAAAGTCATAGAAGAACGATTTGACACGAAAAGACCTTTGTGGCAACTGGAACTCACAAACAACTCACTGTGCGGGTTCTCCGATTGAATGGGCACTACACATGGCATGTCTGTGCAGAAGTGGTTCCCAAACCTTGTCAGCTTGAAATGTTTGGTGTCTTCTCGGCACCCAAAAGTATAAAAACGCAATACTTTACCAAAAAATTGGGAAAACAAGCAGCACAACACGACTCATTGCACCGCGTTGTGAGGCTGCACGCCCGTGCACACAGGGATTTAGTGAATTTATTCGAAAACAAAACATAATATTGGATTTATTCAAAAACAAACATAATAATAAACATGGGCCCGTGGCCAAGACTGGGTCACGACCCTGGGCAAGTTTGGGGAAAGACTGGTGAATAGAGCATAATATTTTCTCAAAGTAAGCTCTTATAAGTGGCAGTAGGGCGTAAGAGCAGGGGTGGAGGAGGAGGGGGGGGCAAACAGGCCCGTAACCCTACACGTTAAATCTGCTAAGCATTTCTTTTCTTTTCTTTTTTAAAGGGGGAACAATAAATAAAGCTCAGCTGGCATTAACCTCTCGCCCCGTAACAGCGGCTTGCCAAACCGGCATTAACAAGGTAATGAGGGCACACAACTGCCTCCTTGTAAGGGGGACTGCGCACAGTTGTTCTTTCATAGCATTACACAACCGCAAATAGAACTGGCCCACTTTTAAGCATGGGCATAACCGGACAGGAAGCGATCTCTTTCATATTTGGAGGGGTAGAAGGAGAGAAAGAAGAAAAAAAATGACCTCTGAGTTCTTCACATCACGTTCTTTGTCAACAGTCAGGCAGGAGAGAAGTGCTCTGAACTTTGCGGACGCTCAGACCCTCAAAAAATAAAAAATCCTACCTCTCCCACAGCCGAGAGTAAACGCCTGATTTATACCGGTGTCGCCCCAGCAAAGATAGCATGTAGATTGGCTATTTTGGGTGCGTGACGCGGTACACAACCATCACGTACAGTACAAATCACGCTTAACACTCAAAAATGCTCCGGAAAGAGGGCTGAAAGGGTGTGTGTAAACAAATGTTGAGCGATAGGCCTAATGGTGCCGTGCGTGTAGGTATAAGGTAGCGTGTGGTAATGTTATTTAGATTGACCGCGGGGATAAAGTTGGACCATAAACACACTTTTGGCAGCTCCTGTGTGTATACAGTATCCGGGCGCGGGCAAGCATGCGGCCGCGGCTGACTAATAGGGAGTGAAGGCAGCGGCGCGGGCTGACATTAATGGCGCTGCCGTAATTGTCACCCTATTAGTAATGCCACACGACAGCCCCCGGGGTTTCCGTAGTTACAGCTGCGAAACTGGCAGAGCCTCGCAAACAAAATACCAACACACGCGCTCCGTTTTTTTTTATTTGTGTTACAAATTGCCTCCCCTTTTCAAAATCCTTAAAACTGAAGTCAGAGCTGCAGCTGATACCTCGCAGCCCCGCGGAGCTGGCAGCTGCCGCACGTTGCCAAGCGGTTTTCAACCCTTTTTCGTATCAAGGCCCCAATATTTATTTAGCATTTGAGCCACGGACCGCCATTTGACAACGTTTAGCCGCTCCGAACCAAAACTAAAGAATGTGTTTGGCGTTTCCATGCTGCGTTGATGTTGAGCAGAAATTAGAATTAGTATATCAACTTACACTAACTCTAACTCACTAATTGCCATGCTATAATCTCCCGTTTATGAGTCAGCTATTGCACCGGCGTACCCTTATTCTGAAGCTCACCACATCAACGAACGGATGTTGTGTCAGAATAAATAGTACTGTGTTGTCGTCAGACCATAGGTCTATGGCAGGGGTGGCCAACCTGTGGCTCGTGAGCCGCATGCGGCTCTTCAGCTTGTTACATGCGGCTCTTAAGGGGCTTCCACATGAAGCAGTCAAAAATGCTCGGCCTGGCACATTCCATGTACCAGTGGTTTTCAACCTTTTTTATACCAGGGCCCACCATTTATTCAGAATTTGATTTGAGCCACAGACCACTATTTGATGACATTTTAGCTCCACAGACCCCAAAGCCGTTTACTTTTGTCAACAAATCCAGGCTGGATTTCAGAGAAAACAAAACAGTCAAACATACAGATCAAAATCACCATTAATCTTTTTACAACTGTACATTCTCTAGTTGTGTAGACTTGGGCTAATTCACATGATGCATATTTTAACTCTTGAGAGCGTAGAAGAGTTACATCTGGCTAACCAACTTTACATCATTTAGCCTGGGGACCACCTGGAATCCTCTCAGGGATCACTGGTGGTCCCCGGACCATTGTTGAAAACCCCTGCCCTATACAGTGGTGCCCAACCACTCAACCAAGGACTGATTCCTAGTCGACCGCAGAGGTGTAGGTGTATGTTTTTTTGACTTGTCATATACTTTTTTGGATTGTAAACCCTGTTTCCAAATACATGTCTATATGTTTTAATAGTGTGTCTTTGCATTGCGCACCTGCACACAAATGCACGTGTCTTATGGCAGGAGAGGGGCGGCCGTTGCGGCGGTTTTCTAACCGTTGTGACCGTTTGATGTGGCTCTTTGCAGTAACACAGTGAAAAACGTGGCTCTTAGTCTGTGACCGGTTGGCCACCCCTGGTCTATAGTAACGTTCCTGTATGAACTGCGTGATGCCTAGCCTGGCTCAGCCCTGAATCAGCACCTTAAAAATACTACCTTATTTTTTCTTTGTGATTCAAGGACTGGCTTCCTTGCCTTTGGGGCCGTTTGTCGGTTGGAAATCCATGCCCAGCACCTGATTGGCCAACAGCCCTGTCACTCACTTAGTTTCACTTTATTATTCTTTAAAGAAGCGTCAGGCTTTAGGTTTTATAAACATCATCATCCGACATATTTTACTGCATTTGTTCACATGCTAGTAACGCTCGTCGGCTGTGTTTGTTTAGTTAGCAACGTCATTATTATGCTAATGCTAACGCATTAGCATAATAATGACAACAACGTCGTCTGCTTCCCCAATATTGATATGGGTTGGTATGAACCAATCACCGTGAAGACTGCTGCTTTGATCACGCCCATCCCAGAAACTGCTGTAGTAGAGAGGGACTTCAGTCTGAATAATGAAGTGAAACGGAATGACAATTCAGACTGAAGTCAGGCTACGTGATGCCAGCTACCTCTGTAGAAGTGCTCTATAGAGCCCAGAATAGCAGTCTGGGAGGAGCTTTTCTGACCATATCGACCCAGTACACACAGGCACTATGCATCAGTGCATCCATTTTTATACAACAATTGGTGACTTTTTCTTTGCCAAAAACTTCAGGAAACTAGCAGGTGGTGGTGGCGGTGGGTAAACAATAATTCAACTCTTGAGAATGTAACATTGCTCTCAAGATTTAAAGATCTACTGTAGAAGGGTCCATTTAGGACCCAGGGACCACCTGGAACCGCCCTCAAGGACCACTAGTGGTGAACCACTGTTACACTGTTGGGTGCTGACCGCTCAATGCGGTACAGCTCAGCTCTACAGAGAGCTACTGTGTGGCTCATGAGATGCGACTGACCAACGGTGGGTCAGCAGGTCATCCAATGAGCCGCGTGGTCGGCGGTTCGAATCCCGGTTCCACCTGACTATCCACAAGTTTCCCCGCCGAGGCACTGGTAAGGAACCAAAGCACACACACGCATGCCTCCCTTCACACAGTGTTGCCATGTCTGTTTATTATCAGCAACTGTTGACTTGTTTTTTTTTGTTTTATTTTTCATGTAGAAAGTCACTTACGTAGTTGCTGTTTTTTGGGGCTTGCTTCTAAAGTGTACAGCAGTTGCTTATTTGAGCTTGCTTCCTAATGTTTAAACTAGTGTTTTCCCCACATCTCTTCAGGTCAAGCACCCCCGGGATAATATTTTTCTGTGTGTTTTTAAATTACAGATGTACAATCTCTGAAAGTGTCGCTGTGAGCTTGCAGATCAGCAATTTTCATTTGTGCTGGTCTTCATTGATCTGGCCTCTTGCTTCTGTTGCAAACCTGGCAACACAACAGGAGACAGAGAGACAATATCTGCACACACAAACGCAAAGCCTCATGGGCTATAACAGGGGTTTTCAACAGGTGGTCCAGGGACCACCAGTGGTCCCTGAGAGGATTCCAGGTGGTCCTCAGGCCAAATGGTGGAAAATTGGTTAACCAGATTTAACTCTTTGAGAGCATAAAAATGAAACAAAACGGACCCTTGCGGGTCCATTTGGTTTTATGTGTACACTCTGAAGAGTTAAGTTATTCACCATCTGAATTAGCCCAAGTCTATACACACTAGAGCATGTAGAACAGGGGTGTCAAACCCAAATACAGAGTGGGCCAAAATAGAAAAATTGGTACAAGTCGAGGGCCGGAGATACCGGTCTGTGTTTCAACACCGGTTTACGATGACGTCCCTGTCAAACAGCAAGAAAGTAATGCCCTTCAAAAATCAATGTCTCTTAATGGCAAGATAATTGTAAAGATGAAACTGCCTGCATTAAAAACTGTTTTTTAAGTTTTAATGAAAAATAGCAGGTGTTCACGTCTCATAGCGTGCCACTCTGTGGCACGCTATGAGACGTGAACACCTGCTATTTTTCGGGGATTTAATGATCCTCACCAAGTGCCGCTTTCATCATAGTTAATTGAGAAAGTAAACTAAAACAATTAGTTGCACTCATTTCTTATCTTATCTACAGTACCAACACCAAACTAAGACTGTATGAGAGCTGTGTCCTGTCTACCTTGTTATATGGCTCAGAATGTTGGAGAACAACAGAACATGACCTCCACAAACTGGCAACCTTCCACACCAAAAGCTTAAGAAAAATCCAGCGAATATTCTGGCCCAAAACCATATCCAACCAACACCTCCTCCACCTGTGCAAGCAAGAAAACATGGACACCATCCTAATGAGAAGGCGGTGGAAATGGATTGGTCATGTAATACGCAGAGAACAGGACAACATCACCACAACTGCACTTCACTGGACACCAGAGGGCAAACGCAAAAGAGGCCGACCAAAGACTACGTGGCGGAGGACCGTGGAGGGAGAGCTGAAGACCCTGCATCACACCTGGGGATCCATAAAGATGCTGGCCCAGGACCGACTGAAGTGGAGATCCTTTGTTGCTGCCCTACATGCCAGCCGGCATAAAGGGCAGTAAGTAAGTAAGTATTTCTTATCTTGGTGTGTGCAATATACCAGAGGGCCAGTTCTAATACTAATTCAATATCATCCCACGGGCCGAAGATAATTCTGATTTGGCCCCCGGGCCTTGAGTTTGACATATGTGATGTAGAAGATCAATTGTCATTTTGATATCCTATGTTTGCCCGTTTTTTTTTTCTCTCAAAAATCCAGCCTGGATTTGTGGACAAAAGCAAAAGAAATCTTTAGTTTGGGGTTTGTGGGGCTAAAATGTCATCAAATGGTGGTCTGTGGCTCGAATGTTGAATAAATAGTGGGCCCTGGTATGAAAAAGGTTGAAAACCACTGGGCTATAGTTAAGTCATGGACATACAGTACATGTCAAAGTTTACCTGGGCAAGACACTGAACCCCAAAGGCGTGCTGCCTGCCTGGTACGTTGCGTGGCTTGTGCTGCAATCTGGGTATGAATGTGCATGACAAATGGGTGAACGTAATGCACTTATGTAAAGCGCCTTGGACAAAGGCGCTATACAAATGTACCATTTACAATACAAGCAGGGTTATCATTCAGAACAGGCTGCCAAGGCCTTATGCAGCCTGCCGGCTCCGCCGTCAATTAAAAACTAAATGTAATGAGGAGCGGAAAGCAAAAGCGCTGACCCATCGGTTCTGTGTGATCGCTGGACCGGAGTGAGTCGGCGCTTTCTGACAACATTCTAGTCTGATTGGACGGCATTCTGGTTGGACGGCGATTACGTTTTATTAATCACCCAGGCTTTCAGACAGCGGAGTCCATTTGGCTGCATCGACAAAAAACAACCCCTCCCCTCCCGTCCATTTCCCTTTCTTTCCTTCGCCTTATCTTAATCCTTATTATTAGTTCCTTTCCGTTCACAACAAGGCCAAAAAGAAAGCGAGCGTCGTGCATAGAATAGATTCGAATAACAGAGGAACAACTGTCAGTAGTCATCAATGGTGTATTGTCCAGGGGAAGAAAACAGGCCGGGGCCTAACGCTTGTAGATTGGTATCAAATGTAGCGCGGCTCGCTCCGAGTTCAACAGCTGGCTATTGGAATGGTGTTTGAAGGATTGAGTAACCTTGAGCTGCTCTGATACGCCCAACACAGTGATGCTATTATAAGGTGGAGGGGGGCGGGGGGCTTTTAGCCTGCCCCGGGATGGCTTTCAGATGTGCCATAATAACCAAAGGTACGGAGCGCTCCCCCTTCCCCCCTTTAAAACGAGTGCAGAGAATAAAGGGAAGCAACTCATTATCCCTCCATCTTCTGCGAACAATCATCTCCTCTCTTCTTTCTGGACAGGGTTTACTTTCTCTCCCTCTCGCTCTGTCATTCTGTCATTTCTGTTCTCTCCCCCTTTATTCTTCTCTCTCTCTCTCGCTCTTTCTCTCTCTCGTTGTTTCCATCGGTGCATTTTTCGGTCTTGAAGAAGCTTCCGTTTTTCCCACACTCTCCCCCGACTGTCACACTGGTGGACCGCAAAAATGCAAGACAGTGGAGAGTGTGAGGGGGCTCAGGAATTCCACATGCCGAGGGTAAACACGGCAACTGCCAGGAACACACACACACACACACGCACACATGTATGCACGTGCATGCGGATGCATGCACGTGCGTATGTGTGTGTGTGTGTGTGTCACATGTGCGCACACACAAACACACACACACGCACACACACACACACGAGCAATTTAGCAAACACTGCACCTAGCCAGCTGCCCTAACCTACCCTACCACTTCTACCCCACACACCCCAGCCACGGTTAACTCTTTGTTTGCCCTCTGACCGACTGAACGCTTCGGACAGCTTCACGACTAAAAGTCCAAGACAATGTTTTTGTTTCCCAGACGTCCTGGTGTTCCAGAATCTCTGGCCCTGACCAACCACATCAAGGCTTGCGTGCACGGTGCGTATAGAGTTAACTCATTGACCGGCAACAGCCCCATCTAGTGGCGGCTCGGGGCGCTAGCAATGTAATTCTATGGACGAAAGACGCTTAAATTTAAGGCCGGCTTTGGACCGGAAATTGCGAGCCAGGGATGGGAGAATCTGTGTGGTAACACGTCCCGCGAATGTCATTTAATCCATCTAAAACATAACGCTTTGTAGTTTAGAGAAATGAGCTGAAAATCAAGCTTGTTTTTAGTCTTAAAAAAAGAAGAATCCGAGATATTAGGGTTCTAAAATCTGCGTCCCCACAGACAGTATAACACCAGTTTTTCCATTTATCTTCCCGGAGTGTTATTAATATGAGTGCATACAGGACAAAAATGATCATTCTCATCAATTGTTCAAAGGTGATCTTTACCTGCGATAAATGAGTTAAGCCGTCAAACGGGTGTAATACACCATATTACATACAACAACAAGCTCAAACGGACCCATCATTGCTCCAGAAAACACCAACATGTTCCCATCTGCACCACGGAATATCAGCAGGTACATCATACCTTTTATCGACACCACAGAGAGTTCTATAGATCTCAAGTTATTCTGCGTTTTAGTCTGCCGTTATAATTGGAAGTGGACAACAATGTGCATGGGTGATGCGGGCGTAAACAGACTATAGACTGGGGAAAAGGAAAAGAAAACAGCGATCTGGTTCAATATCAATAATAAAGCTTATATGGCGGTGCAGCCCGTCAAAAGCGGGGCCTATTTGTATTATGGAATACACCGTCAGATAAGTAAGGGAAGCAGTCTTTGTGTTAACTCACACCTAAGAACACATGCCCACTCCCACCCACACCGTCTTCTGTGTCGCTCCCATCCCATGCTGTACTCTCACACTGAAAGTGCACATAAGCGGCGGTCCACCATTGCAGGCATGTGCTTTAAACAAACAAGCAGCTCCTATCACCAAGGTTTTGCTATTGTTGTGTAATTTGGCCAGATGTCGGGCTAATAAAGTCATACTGCAGGCGTGGGAAACAGCTGGCAGTTTGGTCTCCCTTCGGCCGCTATTCGTTTTTTTTTTCTCTTCTTCTTCTTCTCCTCCTCCTTCCTAATATCCCCTCTTCCCGCTTTTCTTTCAATCCTTGTATTTTTCCCCCTTCTTCTCTCTCTTTGCTCTTCAGCTAATCTCCAAACCAAACAGGCTTTAAACGGCGCTGAGGGCCCAGGGCCCTGCCGTTGAACCGCATTCTGTTTACGGTTCAAGCAGAAATCAGGCCTGTGATGAAGTTGTTTACTGAACAGGCAGATACAGCCCGCAGCCAAGAGGCTGGGACCGCTCCGCTCCACACGTATTTCTAACTCTCATTACCCTCAGCCATTTCCTCTTCAAGCTCTCGCTGATGCAAGTGGACCTCGTTTCACCCCGACATGGCAGCGCTACAATCGATGTCCCCGGCTCCCCACCGCACCCCCACCCCCTCCCCAAAAATTAGCATCAGTTAATATCGCACAAATTAGACGATGGATTAGACCTTCAGCTGTGCTGGATTTAAGTAGTGGAAAATAAACGCTTTTGTGGCATGCAAATGGACTGTGTCATCTTGCAGTCAGTGTGCTTGCTAGCCGCTGCCCACCCCCCCCTTCACTTACTTGCTGAGGCGCTGGGTTGCCGTCTTCCGGACTGGCGGGCCGTCCCGGCCGTCCCGGCCGCCGCTGGGTGGCTTCGGGGTGAGGAGAGGGCCAACGGGGCGACCCTGGCTCTGGCGGACGGCGGGGTGGCCGGCTGAAAGGGTGCTGGAGGAACCGGCGGCAGCCCGAGGATCTGGCAACATGGCCTGTAGGAGGAACGAATGAACAAAAAAAATCACAGAACCTTAAAACCTTGGAAAGATTCTGTCTTTATTGACAAGGTCAACTAATTTGGATCACTATTCCTCAAACTATTTAATATGTTTTGGGCTTTTGTGTCATTGGTAGTTACATTGAAGATAGACAGGAAAGAGGGACAGAGAGAAGGGGAGAGACATACAGCAAAGGTCGTCGTGAACGGGACTCGAACACACGGTCAGGTGAGACCCTATATTAAGTGGCATGTGCCTGGACCATTAGGCCAGCCTCCTCAAACATTTCCATGTAAAGGACTGTCACATTCATGTAGATATATAGTATTTGGCCAGCCCCCCCCCCCCCCCCCCCCCCCCCCTAGAAGAGAAGATTTGTGTCAAGAAATTCAAATAAAAAGATCAAAAAATCAGAGTGCAATAAAAATATATATGTTTGCAGTTTCCCATGGAAGTGTCCTGTGGTCAGCTATGGCAGATGGCAACACTGTGGTAACAGTGTGAGGTAGCCTTGCCTCCAAGAAAAACAAGTATATAGAGAATAGACCACAAGAACAAAGGCAGCAGTACTAGTAGACACCCATCTCTCTTTTCACAATGATGCACACTACTTTACTAAATCATTTAAAAAGAAAAGTTTGACTTTGCCTTTAACCCCTAACAGTTTCCAGCAAAAACATGTTGCTACTGTATATCAGTAGTTCTCCAACATTTTCATGTCAAAGACCTCCGAAACTATTTGGCCTCTATAATCCATTCCAGGGACCTCCAGCAGCAATGATTTGTGTTAGAAATGTACAATTCAAAGCATATGATTTTATTATTTACAAGATTTAAAAAATAGCAGATCTATAAGCTCATTTGTACAAAGTATAAAATAAAGGCTAGAAGTGGCTCAAATCTACAAAAAATGACACAGATGTTTTTCTTGTTTTTATGAGTTAACAGACAAGCACATGGAAACGCATGCACAGACAGCGACACCCACACGTGCACGAGCACACACACACCCCCACACCCCCCCCCACACACACACACCGTAGTCATCATCTATGTGGAATTCACTGTTTATACAGTTACAATAAAATTTATCAATGAGTGTAGTGTTGTAGCAATTGGCTACAATTTGCACTCAACTCCCATACCAAAATAGGAAACGGGAAGAGCTATTAAATTTGGAATGGGCTGCACTACACATGGGAAAAAATGTCTGTCCCAGGTCATTAAGGTGAAATATCAAAGACCCTAACATGAAATACTGTAAAAGAAAAAAAAAAGAAAGAAAGAAAAAAAAGAACCACCAAAAACAAGCTCTACATGATATCAGAATTCTGCTGCTGAAAAAATAAATTCTTCACATTATTACGTTGTTTTGACAAGATTACCCTTCAAAGACTTAAGACTTTATGGGGGGAGGAGGCGTAGAGAGAGACGGACAGCCTTTTCTTGACATACATTTCCTAACATAATATTTAAGAGCTACCATTCACCAGGTCCCTGCGATTCTGTGGAATGCTGCGCGTGCATTCCATCCACATCTCACGCTTGTGCCATTTTCTCTGCCACTTTATATACGTCCATCTAACCAGCTAATGGTTTAACGGTCACACCGCCGCGTCCGTTCAAAGAGGGAGACCGGCAGCGTGACAAGGGAATATCTGATGTAATTTTCTTCTTTTTTGTTTTTGTGCGTGTGTGTGTGTGTGTGTGTGTGTGTGTGTGTGTGTGTGTGTGTGTTGATAAATGAGAAGCCGGGTTTCCAGGTTGCAAGGGTCCGGATCGAGCCATGCTGCAGTTCTTGCAGCGTGGGGGCCAGGGGCAGGGAGGGCACCTTTCTTTGGCTGCCAGGTGGCTCCTGGCCAAGTCTGTGGAGGAGCCGCGCAGTCTGCACCCAGTAACTGGAACAGGGGCCACAACGGCCGGAACAGCCCACTCGCTCTCTGTCTCTCTCTCTCTCACACACACACACACTAACACGCACGCACGCACCCGACATCATTTCTGCAAGTTGGCTGAAGCCGAACGCATGAATAAATTGTCCGAAAAGTGCGGGCGTGGCGGGACCCAGTGATGTGGAGCAGATTTATGTCAATGGGGTCCAAAGAAATAAAAGAGCCCTCTATCATTTTGTCTTGTCCCATTACTAGAGAATGGACCGACACAAAGATGCACATTGTGCTGAGCTGAGCTGCAGCAGCAGCAGCAGCAGCAGCAGCAGCAGCAGCAGCAGTAGCAGCAGCATCACCGAAGAAGAGCCCTGCTGTAAATCCCCCCCCCCCCCCCCCCATCAGGCTGACATCCGTAACATCACTAGGAGGACCACCAAGTTTGCAATGCATCAGGCCTGGCATGGTTTTGTCCTGGGAATTTACACTGTAAAACGTCACTGCATTCTTCTGTACAAATAGTAACAATCCCAACAATCCCCGGGGGTCCCCGGACCTCACGTTGACCGCACTAGATGGATTCTAGGCGACTGAAAGGGCAGATTTCAGGGAAGGTTTGTGGATTGGATGGTGACTCAATCGGGGGAGGGGGCAAGTCACCTTCCCATGATGTCACTAAACGGGATGTTTTAGAGGTTGGATCTGTCTCAGTGATGTTACGTACACGAGTCGTACTACTCGTATGCGATTTCAGACAATTTCTCATAGAGACACATACACTATTTCCAGTGTCAGGTACTCAAGGAGTATGGTATGGGAGATGCTTGTGAGCAGTATAGGTGAAACGTGGTGAACCGAGTGCTGAGTTCAGAGAGCAGCCGATGGGAGGGGGGGATGAGACAGGGGTTGAACGGGGATCACTTTCACAGTATGCCTTGCGTAAGCCGGACCGCCCCGGCCAAGAAAAATATCACCTCAACAGCATTAATTAGGGCCAAACCCTAGATCAGGAAAAAAACAATGACGTGAGGGGCAACTGCATTACTCAGGGCAGGATGTAAGGAATGAGTGCGCCCAGTCATTCTAGCCCGTAAAGCGCTCCCACAGCGCGTTTCCCCTCTGTCCATATAGAGCGTGGCCTCGTCACGCCAGCGGCGGATCTAGGCATGGGCATGGGGGGGCAATGCCCCCTAAATACCCAGTCTGCCCCCCCAAACACGATGCCATGCAAAACAACCCAAGATATTTCAAATTAAAATGCTTATATTTAAATTCATTTGAAACACTACTACTGCTATACTAACCACAATTTTGGCACCAGTTTTCTGTTTTCATCATTGAAAACAGAAAACTCTCTGAGTCAGACCTTTAGCTTTATGCATGCTGGGTGTCTGTTGCAACTTCAACAACAACTGATGTTATTATTGATGCTTTACTTGACTAATAAAAGTTCTGTAACCGAAAATGGTACGGGTGGGGCTGTGCCGCCACCATACCATTTTCTCTTGCCCCTCCAACATGTTCTCTTGCCCCCCCACATGGGACAAGTTATATCCGCCCCTGCGTCACGCCGATCAGCGCAAGATGAATAAACACGCACTTTCCTGCTCAGATTCCCTTTCAAAGCAAACAAACCGATAGACTGATAGAGGGCCGTATATCTATTTTCTTCCCCCCCCAAAAAAGTGAAAACAATACGGTGTCAAGTGACTCAAACCTCTCTGCCCCGCTAATCTCCCTCAGCGCGGGGGCCAAATCGCATCCGTCATAGCCGCTTGAGCGCGACTAAAGTGTTTCTCTGTTTCTACAGAACCAACGCTATGGGGAAAATCACCGTCTCGGCGGGTTTTGTTTGAGTTGCAGCGTGAACCGTGAACGGAGCTTGGGTCTGACATGAACACGTTGGTTAATAATATATACAGAGGCCAAAATAGGGCTCCTCACACCGGAAGGTGTCCAGGTTACTCACCCTGCGATAAAACTATAAAAAAATGAAGTGATCGGTGATTTGGTTTATTCGCATTAAACTAAAAATAAATCACAACAAGTGTGTGAACAGTTAGCATGCTTTCTAGCATCAGGTTTTGATTGCACAAAGCCCACTTCAGTTGATCATCTGAGGAGTTCACACACAAGGCTGCAGCCAATAATGAGTCGACAACACACTGTGGAAGAGAAGTGTGCTTATTCGCGCCGGCCATCCTAACATCATTTAACATCATCAGCATTTCCAACTCCAGTTTGTCCCTATTCAGGCCGCTCAAATTCGGACACCTCAATGTCGCAGCTCTTCTACTACATGGCTCTGATCCTACCTAGAATGTAGACAGTTACACAAACTCCATTCACTTCAGGGGGTCAGTGTTCAGCCAGTGTTGATAAAACTATTTTGCACACAATGTGAAAACTGCAGGAGCATGTCAATAAAAAAATGCGGGACAACGTCTCAATCTTGCGGGATGCATAAAAAGTCAGTGAAATGCGGGACAATCCCGCACAAAAAACAGGACATCTGGTCATCCAATGCCGCACTGCCGTGTGTACTCAGTTGGTGGAACAGCACCTTCTGGTACATTAAACATACAGTAAATACAGGTGTAGGGACATAGAGGCAAAGCTAGGACTTGGGAGTGGTTGCGCACGCACGCACGCACACACGCGCGCACGCACACACGCGCACACACACACGCGCACACACACACACGCACACACACACACACACACACACACACACACACACACACACACACACACACACACAGATATTTGAATGAAAATATCTGCTGGAGTCTTTTTTCCTGCTCTCCAGGAACAGACTTTTGGTGAGGAGATGACATTCCTGAATGATCACTGTATACACTAACCTGTAAGGGTAAGGGTTCCATTTGTACAGTCAGAGCCACAGGTCCATTTTGGTTTTATTTGAACATAATTATGTCCGAGTTAAATTGAGACTATGGATTTTACTGTGTGGACACGGATTCCCTGCATAGCTTTGCAAATGCTAACATGAAGGCTTTCCCCTTGATGTGGGAAAACGTTTTTTTTTCTTTCTTCTTTCCTTCTTTCTTGCACCGGTTTGGACGACGCTGTATTTTTTAACTAAAGGAAGATTTTGTACAGACAAAAATATGAGGGGTTTCCTGAGTCATAAATCAATGCTTCTCATAAGCTTTGCTCACTGTTTCTCATCCATGAAATCCTGGAATGAAGCAAACAACAGAGACAGATGGAGAAATTGGAACGTTTTACCACTTCCACTCCATCCTAATTAAAAGAAAACACAAAACGCCTTTTACTTAAAAGGAGCAAACGGTATAAAGGCTGTACAAATTAAACTGTATGAATGAGATCCACTGCGGAATGCAGTTACAATGCTGCGGTTTAGATGGACACCCGGCTTCACCGTCAAAAGGAAAACTTTTCGATTCAACATTAATACCATGGCTGTGTTGCGAGGCTGTCCCAGGGCTAGCGCTGAGAAACTGCAACGCCAGCATTACGCAAAAAGTCAGTGAAACACATCGTTTTATGTAAGCTGACGGAAAACAGGACTTTAGAAACAATGTTCTATTTTAAGTTGAATGTTTTGTTTCAAACGTTTTTTTTGTTGTTGTTAGTTTAGTTTAAAATATTCTTTGTTTCATTCAAATTTTGTATTATGAATTTCTCTCCCCTAGTTGGATAGAATGAGTTTAGTTTAAGAGCTGCAGGTGTAGAGATGGGGTGAGCGCCATTTCTATAGAATGATGGCTCATATTCGCTGTTTCTAAAACTTTCTTGGCTCAGAGCACCACAAAACATATACTGTATATCATCCACATCACCCATGAATTACATTTAGAGCACTTTACAGCACCACACATTTATGTCATTATTACATTAATATTTCCCTCTAGGATAAATGATGCCACAAGGAAAACGTGAAAGAATATACACCCATTGGGGCAGATTCAAAATAACTTCATACTTGACCTTTAACCACTTGAAACCCAGAGCGATGCATCAAAAAAATAAAATAAAGCCGAACTTCAGAGTTCACAACAAATGACAATACGTTGCGAACATGTAGATTGGCTATTTTTGGCACAGAGATTTATTGTGGATTTAAAAAAAGAGTAGTGGAACAAAATAATGTTCCACAGCATGTCTTATGTCACTGCTCTTATTTTATTTTTTTACCAATTTGAAAAAATCAAGTTGAAATAGCCAATATAGAAGCTCACAACGTGTCGATGTAGATTGAACATTGTGGAACATTGTGGGTGGAATTTCCCTTTAAGGGATAGACAGGTCCAACCTAAGTCAATGTGGTTTTAAACATTATGTTTAGTGGTTGTTATACCTGATGGCGGCTGCGGCTGTGGTCCAGGAGCTGGCAGGACAGCAGCCTCTGCTGCTGCAGCTGCTGGATGGCGAACTGCAGCTGGTAGCTGCCCTGGGTGGGACGGTACTGCTGCTGCTGCTGCTGCTGCTGCTGCTGCGGGGTCAGGCTCACCCCCGTGGCCAGGCTGTAGGCGCTCCGCGTCTCTGCGTCCCAAACGCCCTCGTCCTCCATCAGCTGCCTGTGGCTTTACAGAGTCGAAGTGATGTTAGCATGTTAGAGTCGCATTTAAATCAAGGTTCAAGGTTCTTTATTTGTCATTCCAGTGTATGTCAGGACATATACAGGGATGAAATAACGTTTCCATTGTTCCCCAGTGCAATAAGACAATAGACAGTGCAATAAGGAAAAGGACAAATACAAACAATACAAGAAACAGTAAGTGACGTAGTGCAACAGACTATGTTAGTTTTGTGGAGCACTCACCGGACCACTGGTTGAAACCCCTTTCATACCAGGGCCCACTATTTTTTCTGCATTTTGGCCGCGGACCACCACCATTTGATGTTGAGTTTAGTCTCTCGGACCCAAAACTAAGGATTATCAAGTTTGTGTCCACAGTGAATAATAATAATAATCTTTATTTGTATAGCACCTTTCATGACATAAAATGCAGCTCAAAGTGCTTTACATTGCAATAGAGAAGAAGACAAAAAATAGTGGGTATAAATTAAAGAGATCATTAGAATACATCAAAGAAGCAGTACAGTGAGGACCTGAAATAAGGCATAAAATATAAAATCATAAAATAAAGAATCACAGAGAATCAGTTAAAAGCAAGTGCATAAAAGTACGTCTTGAGTTGTGCTTTAAAAATGTCTACAGAGGCTGCCTGACGAATGTATAATGGGAGTTTGTTCCACGCCGTCGGTCCATAGAAGCAAAAGGCTGCTTCACCGTGTTTTTTAGTTGCCATTTTAGGCACCGCAAGCAGGCCAGCAGTGGAAGACCTGAGGGGACGGCCTGGGACATACTTAGGCAGGCAGTCATGTAGGTAGGAAGGTGCAAGACCATTAAGCGCTTTATAGACAAGTAAAAGAATTTTAAAATCAATTCTATACACAACCGGTAGCCAATGTAGTGAGGCTAGGACAGGAGTAATATGTTCTCTCATCTTAGTTTTAGTTAAAACTCTGGCTGCCGCGTTTTGGACTAGTTGTAATCTGTCAGTTGTTTTCTTGAATAGGAGAGATGACTGGGCAAAACGTTGGTCAAAATAACAATTCGTCTACATTTTCTAAATGTGTAGATTTTTGAAGGTTAAGTAATTCAGATGTTTAAACATAATTTAAATCTTGAGGAGTGTAAAATGACACCAAATGGACCCATAGGGGACCCAAAATGGACCCACAACAGTCCATTTGGTATCAAGTACCTCAGGTCGCTCGCTTGGCTCGCACACAAGGAGGCCATGACTTACTTGAGCAAAATGCTCAAAAAAATTATACAAAGAAGTTTGCATTGATGACATCATCATGAGACCAAAATCAGACGAGCTGTTCCTGAGAGCAATTTCCATTAACGCTCCTATATAATGATATGAAAGACTGATTGTTCAAACTTGGTTATTTGTGGGGAATAGAAAACACACATTGGAGCACCAAAAACAGTTTCAATTTCAAGTTGAACTTCAAGTTATTCCCACTTTAATAATGGGAATATTCAGGCTCCAGTGGCTTTGCGGTGAGTCATGGGTGAATTTCGACCCCCGTCTTTCCTCGTCAGTGACTTGACCAGGCGAGGCAACCCGGGAGGAGATGCGGTATTAGCCAATTAACTGCCCCATTTCCTTCCCACATGGTGAATTGCAACAACGTGTGGCAAGACGCAAAAGAGACAAGACAGCTCACGGGCCCCTGCTGTGCACAAGCATGGAGTGAACGCCTGCCAGTGGCAGTCGAAAAACAGAGGGCAAACCTGGAGCATACAGAGGCCCTGAACTAAAAAAGAAAAAGTTATAGTAATCTCTGTGTTAACCAGGGGCGGATCTAGGCATGGGCATGGGGGGGCAATGCCCCCCCCCCCTCCTCCAAAAAACCCAGTCTGCCCCACCAAACACGATGCCATGCAAAACAACCCAAGATATTTCAAATTAAAGTGCTTATATTTAAACTGATGTGAAACACTACTACTGCTACTAACTAACTACAGCTGTGTCAACACTAAACCAACAGCATTTCATCATTGAAAACAGAAAACTCTCTTAGTCAGACCTTTAGCTTTATGCATGCTGTGTGTCTGTTGCAACTTCAACAACAACTGATGTTATTATTGATGCTGTACTTGACTAATAAAAGTCCTGGAACTGAAAATGGTATGGGTGTGGCTTCATCGCCCGTGACGCTTTGCGCCACGGGCGATGAAGCCGCCCCCGTACCATTTTCTCCTCCCCCTCCAACATGGGACATGTTACATCCGCCCCTGGTGTTAACTCCGAAGAGTCTACACGTGTGAGCGAATGGTTACATTTCTACACTCTCAGATTTAAAAACGAAGACTCTGGATTTCCCCAGTCGTTTCCTCCCCACCTCTCCGCGCTTCACGTTCCATCCACATCACAGAGCCATGACCTGGAAAGCAAACCTCCACGCGTTTGTAACTGGATTATCTGTCATTATGACTAAGCCTGGTTTCAGCCCCCTTTTACTTTTTGGCATTTTGGCCCCCTGCTAAAGAAATGAGGCATCCAAGCCAGGGGCAGGCAACCCCCTCCGTGTGCCCAGCTTCTGTGTGGAGTCGTTGTCTGGTGCACTCGCTGCTGCACGTGACGTGCAACCACCCTGGCAGCCAAAAACAATGCCGTAAAGAACTGTGCATGAGGAGCCCCGCACAATGAAAAATTACACTTCTTAAATTCACTTCTTAAGCCCGATTTCATTATCATTATTAGCCATACAACACTGTGGCACGGAAATTGCGGAGTCGGACATGCCCGAAATAGTTAATCAAGGTCGAAAGTTTTAAAGCAATCTGTATTTTAGAGTAGTAACTAGTTGTCTACAGGCTTCCTTAACCATAATCCATAGTTCCATTGACTATACATGTTTCAGTAAGCCCCTCCCAAACTGCTATGGTCCAATCACAGCAAAGCATGTGTGATAGATAAACAATACGCTCTCTCCACTAATAGTCCTATATGATAAATATTGTTTTTAAAAATAAATGTCACATACATATTTTTCCACTGCATATGGCAGGCTTTGTTGATGGATTTGGAAGGGATTTTGAAGGATTGGTTCCAAACCAGTATTTAATGTGTAAAGTCCAACATATTTACATTGGAATGAATGAGCCTTGCAGGAAAGTGTCCAACCCATGGTTGGACCTAGTGGCTGACGAGTAGTACTGCCCATGCTCATAAGGCCAATCCCCTTACCAATTGTGATTTTGTCTTGTCAAAGCGGTTGTCTCCCCCGGGTTCAAATGATGATGAAACAGCTTAAGGATTGCATCTTTGCGGGTACAAATGGTGCATTTGGTTCCATTTGTACACTCTCAGTCAAAATAGCCTAAAATCTGTGTTAATTGAACACAGATTTTAGTTGCCTGAGGGCCCTAATGACAGGAAAAACAACTTTTCAATAACACTATTTTTCTTCCGTCGCAAGGGTTAAAGAAAATATTATCTTAAAATATCACAATCACCGTCAACATTTTTAGAACGGTGCTGAGATAACGTCTAAAATTAGAATTCAATTAATCTTGAATAACAATGCACGCTGCGGGAACAGTAATCCACTGTGGCTCCAGAGCACGCATGAACAACATTCCCATTACGACACGGCCAAACAAAGACACAGGGGATCTGAAGCTATCGTGTGAACAACGCCATCCATCCCCGCATTTCTCAGTGCATGTTACCGCATGTGTGTTGCAAAAACAAGCCGTTCTGTATGTCCCTGAGCTCATTCAGCAAAAAAGAAGAAAAAACAAAACAAAACAAGAATTACCCAAGAACAAATGGCTGCATTTAGGGCTGTGACTAACGATTATTTTCACAAATCACTTAGCGTCTAGCCGATAATTGTTTTTGATTGGATTAATCCAGGGAATCAATTTAGACCTGGGGTTTTCAATGATTTTTTTTTCATCTGAGAGAGAGATGAAATAGGTACCCTCAATACATACAGTACAGTATCGTATAACATTTTAAATTGGTGTTGCAGATTGTGTTGTTGTTGTAGTAACTCTGAGGAACAATGGTAAAACACAAAAAAGTATAAAACGACGGAGAATTATCGTCACATTATCTGAGCAACAAACAGCATGAAAATGCTTAAATATCTTTTACCCAGCGGTCCAAACATTTCATAACAATGCAACAAAGACATGCTTTTAGATTATGGCACGCATTTGAATATTTCACATGATCCATAAACTAAGTGTTGTTTATCCAATTATCGATTCTACCCTTTCATATGTTGTAAACTGGGTGATGGGAATTCAATGAATGCCAGGGGAAAGGAACCATTGCTAAGTTTTGTTTATCACTTCAAATAGATTAAACAAATATTTATTATAGAATGAGAATACAGGTGTGCATATAATATTTTATATTTGCGTTTTCCGCTCGGCTGCATTTTCTCCCTGCTTGGCACAATTATACAGCTATCATTACACATTAGGAGCACAGAGATGGATACAATGACATGAATAGAATATGGGTCTCCAGCTTGTAGAAACTGTTGAATGCTAACTTACATATTAGACAAATTAACAACCTATAGAAGACAAAAAAAATCTGAAATATCATTCTTTACTGTACATACCATGTGATAGTCTACCTAGGAGGAACTAGGAGCAAAAGTAATGCTTGAGATGGATTCAGCATCACCACCTAGTTAGACTTATCACATGCAACATAAAGTGTGATGAAATTACAGATGGTTTTCCTTCTATAGGTTGCCTATTATGCCAATTATGAAAATTGATCAACATACAGATAGGCAAGTTAGCATCTGGAAGTTTCGCTGCCGGGGACCCACACTCAACATTTATAACATAAAACCTCACTGAACCCTATTGCAAGTCATGCATCATTTATTTCCTTGATCCACGATGCAAAACTATGATATAAAAAAGTTTGCAGCACTCCGTAATAGCAATGATATAAGATGGACATGTGATGTTGATTCTGACGGACAGATCCTTTTGTCCACAATATGGATTTAGGAAACAAAACAGTCAAATAACCAGTCTAAATGACCATTAATCTTCTAGTGTACATTTGGGCTAATTCAGAGGATGAATAATTTTTAACTCTTTAGAGTGTAAACATGAAATTCATTCATTTTATCATGTTTTACGCTCTCGAGAGTTACATCTGGTTAACCAACTTTTCATCTAGTTAACCAACTTAGCTGGGGACCACGTGAATCCATCTCAAGGACGACTAGTGGTCCCCGAACCACCAGTTGAAAACCACTGGGCTAAAGAAAAAAGGGATAGAAAACAGAATAGGAAGAAAAAAAAACCCTCAGTGCCACATCTGAGTTTTCCATCAGCGGTGGAGCCCACATGTGTGAAGCTTCAGCCGTGTGGGGGCTTCCCTGGCTGCCATGCCCGTCATGTCAGGCTCCTCTGTGCTGCGTGTGGGTGTCAGTCTGCCTCCCTGCTGCGCTCAGCGTCCTGTAATACGCTGATACCAACTAACAATAACACAGCAGTGGGAGCCCCACAGCACATGTGCAGCATCAATCTCTAACCCCCCTCCCATCCCACCCCAGTGCTGGATGTGGGAAAGTGGCTGGTCAGAGGAATGACATCATGGCTGCAGGCCCTCCCATGATATACGTCGGTCAAAGCCCCCACCCCCTCGGCCGGTGCTGCGGACATGAGTCCGGAGGAGTGTGTGCGTGTGGGTATTTCCAGCCATTTGTTGACGTCCCCCCTCCCTCCCCCAGCTTGTTCGTCAACGGCTTCAAATCCAGAGGTTCGTGGTCGGGGCCGGATGCAGCACCACTCGGGTGGGCTGGAAGAAGGGGGGGGGGGCTCAGAAATCATTAATCACTGATTTTTGGCATGCATTAGTCTACGTACCCCCCATTGAATGGCATTTGTGAGACCCCGATATTTCAAAAGCAATGTTAACTGTGAGAGCGACAGTCTGGTTCCAAACTCTCATTTAGGGGCTTTACAGACGGCAAGTAACAAATCGCACATTCTAGTTCATTTTCTAGTTCATTTTCAACGGGACTGGCATTTGGTGCTCAGAAAACGACGTGCAATAAAGAGAGCGTGTGACGCACAACACTGGACGCCGTGTAATAACGCCCGGCGTCCAGTGTTACGGTGGGATCGCCGTAATAATGCAGGCGTTTCAGACTCGCCGTCTGTAACGCCCTTTAGTTTGGGGCAGCTGTGGCTCAGGAGGTAGAGCAGGTCGTCCAATGGCCCGTGGATCGGCGGTTCGAATCCCGGCTCCTCCCGTTTACGTGTCGAAGTGTCCTTGGGCAAGACACTGAACCCCAAATTGCCTCCAATGAGGCCTCACTCTCAAGAGGTATAATATTCACCATCTGAATTAGCCCAAGTTTACCCTAGAAGATTAATGGACATTTTCATGTATATATTTGCCTGTTTTGTTTCCCAAATCCATATTGTGGACAAAAGCAAAATATATCTTTAGTTTTGGGGATCTGTGGGGCTAAAATGTCCCCAAAAGGCGGTCCATGGCTCAAATGCTGAATACATAGTGGGCCCTGGTATGAAAAAGGGTGAAAACCCCTGACATATATGTTACAACTTAACAGTATATACAGCAGGTAGAAGCCCTGCTGTGAAGGCATCTGCTCATTAACATGAACACAATCCTGGAATTTCACTAGTTCTCACCTCAGGGGACTCCTGGTCCAAGAAACACATCTGGCTACAATTGAGGTGAATGAAAAAAAAGGAAGACATCAAACCATTTTATTTTTTGCTGATTTCTATGTCTTTTCCTTTCTCTTCACCAATATATAATATTAAAAAGAAAAAAAAGGCTTTCTTTGGTTTTGCTGGACTTTTTTTGGCGTAGCAAATCCAGTCACAAAATGTGCTGGAATGAAATGTTCTGGCACAATCAGACCAAAGTAAAACAAAAGTCTGACAAAATATTGAACGAAACTAAAAATACCCTGGTACGAGGGTACGGCGGTGGACCTCAGCTGGAAGAGAACAAAACCGACAGAACACAACTGCAATGTCTAAATGTACGTTCGGGTGTATGATAGTTGAGCTGTGCACAGACAACAGCTGATTTACAAGCTGATTTACAAGCTCACAAACATGCAGCGATCGCGCGTTGGCGGATGTAACATTTCCCCAATTGGGCGATGAAGCCGCACCCATACATTTGCATTTAAATTCTTTAGTTCTGTGACCCACAAGATTTATATATTGTACAGGACATATATTAGGCAAGTAAGCATCAATAATAACATCAGTTGTTGTTGAAGTTGCAACAGACACGCAGCATGCATAAAGCTAAAGGTCCGACTCAGAGAGTTTTTTGTTTTTAATGATGAAATGCTGTTGGTTTAGTGGTGACACAAGCAGTAGTAGTGTTTCAAATAATTTTAAATACAAGCACTGAAATATCTTGGGTTGTTTTGCATGCCATCGTGTTTTGGTGGTGGGGCAGTCTGGGCATTTACGGGGGCATTGCCCCCCCCCATGCTCATGCCTAGATCCGCCCACAGCAAGCTTGAAAATCAGCGACGATTTTCCGGCGTGCGACACAAATCGGGGAGTTCGAGATGACAGCTTTGCGGTTCGTTGTGCACGAAGAAGTAAACGGTGCTAAAAGTAGGTCCGTCTGCAGATGCAAACTAAGTGGAGCGTTCCACTGACTGAGAGGGGGGGGGGGTGAAATGGACCGGCCCACGACGCCATCCAAACCCTTAATATAGCATAATCACAGAACCTCCATCACAATTTCACAAAAAACCCACAACTGTTATTAACGGTCCCAAGCACTGCCCGAACCTTACTGGAAATTAATTTTTACCTGAGCCAAGAGACGGGTTTCATGTCCAGGATGGAGGTAGTGTTACCAAAAACCATTGCGTAAAGTACGGCCTGGTACACAGTACAGAATGGGAGAAGAGAGAGACAAAAAAAACAGCAGACGAGAAGAGAATGGACCGTCGCTCGCTAGTGACAGTAGCTTTGGCTTTTGAAAGCATTAGCATTAGCTAGATTTTTTGTGAAAATTGTGAAAATGTGGCACAAAACTTTGAATATTCTGTCACCAATTCATTTATTTTTTTCTTCTGGTGCAGGTTCCCTGGAACTACACATCTTCAGAGTTGGGGGTCAGTGGCCACATAGAGAGGAATTTGGGGGTCCATCGCATGAAACACTGGGGACCACTGATACAGAAAAACTGTCAGGATTTTGAAGACATTTTTGTAGAATCATCGTCATCTTGCACGCACTGCAGCTTTAACATCGGTTCGTCAACAGAATGTCGGAAAAAACGTCCAAAAAACGTCAAGTCACGCGATGAGTGACGACTATAAATGTTTCAGGAAGTTATGTGGCCTGGAAGTGTGTGTGTGTGTGTGTGTATGTGAGGGGGGGGGGGGTATGTGGAGACGGCCTAAAAGTTGAGTGCTGCCCCCCGATACCCCTGCCCACCACCACCACCCCTGGCCGTTAGCAGGCTGCAGCGAGGAAGGGTCTCTCTCTCTCTCTCTCTCTCTCTCTCTCTCTCTCTCTCCACAGTGCTGAGCCAGCATACCTGGCAGGTCCTGGCAGCAGGACTTCAAAGAACCCGGCTCCCTCTTTGAAACCCATCACGCTTCACCCCCGTGGTTGCTTAAAGAGCCAGTGTGCTTAACAGCTTCAGCATGTTTGGCAGCGACCATCGGCCCCAGTGTGTGTGTGTGTGTGTGTGTGTGTGTGTGTGTGTGTGTGTGTGTGTGTGTCGGAGCGTGGGGGCAGGGCTCAGGAAATCCTATGTTATAAGAAACAGCGCCGAGGCCAAAATCAAGGTAATTTATCCCGATATCTCACCAAAAGATGTCACGCCGCTATTTTAACCACATTATGAACCCTGGGAACGTCCCCATTCTGGGGATTAGAACATTCAGCGTAAAAAAATAGGGTAAATAAACATCCGGTAAAAAAAGAAAGTGCACATGTATAGAGCCCAGAGGTCCCCCATACACAGTCACTGAAATCTATAGGGTTTAAGTGGTTAACATTCTAGCACCAAACGTTAGGTTTGGAGGGGGGGTGAAGAGGTGGAGTAGAGGGCTTTTTGTTTTTTTTTTCATTGGTGCTCAGTAGCAAATGGAAAGTTACAGGGAGCCACGTATTATCTGGGGAACTTTGGAATAAAGAGCTTTCAAACCAAAAGCTCTCTAGTGGTGGAATGAAGGATTCAATATTATTCCTACAGAAGCTGCCTGGGTCACACAGCTGAAACACGACGCTACAACAAACCGCTCTGCTCATGATCAGCCACCCACGGTGGAAAACAACCGCGGGACATTGTAACGGTGGCATATTAGGTATCAGAATTATAGATGAAACAAATCCACAACAGTCTGTCTGTCACGGCACGGGGCATGGACATTTAAATATGACATCAAAGACTGAGGTGCTATGTTTCCTTAGTCTCTCTATTGGAAGAGTTGGGCTAAGCTTATGTTTTACTACTAGAAGTTGGAATAAAGATCACACCTGGGTAAAGTGAGGGGCCCCATCATACATCATCTGGTGCAGTCCCGCCCCCTTGCTGGTTCCAGAAGTGATTTCCCCGTTCATTTTTCTCATTAGACTTCAAAAAATGATTTATATAAAGACGAATACGCCACAGACAAAGAACTTTTGTTATCTAGGCTTTTTTTTGTTATTAGGCTTTATTTAGGTGATGATCTAATGGTGGCGTAATTAAAATTGTTGTCATGAGTATCATCTCCTGGAGGTGAAAAAAAGGTTACTCTAGATTCCAGGTTACTCTAGAAACAAGAAAAAAGTGGCTCATTAACAATAGTGGCAACCACACTAATAAATATCCTCATTACTCCTACACAGAAACAAAGGTTTTGTGGTCACAACTAACTACTAGGCCAATGGTTGACTTGATTTCCAGGCTTAAAATCATTTCTATAAATATCTCTTTAATTGTGAATCATGCTCTACACGGCGGCACCGGCACCTCGGCCTCCTGCAGGCCCCCATGGTGTGTGAGAGAGAGAGAAACAAGCGTTTGTATTGGCAGAGAATGGTGCTGAGTTGCAATGCGCCGTTACCCTCTGCGCTGCCTTCGTGGAGGGCAAACGGCGCACGTGAGCACAACGCTCAAATTTCGCCCTGAAGCAGCGCCGCAGCTCTTCAAAGGAAACAAAAGGCGGAGCGCGTAGTAGCCAAATTAACAGGGTGGCAGTGGTGGTGGTGTAGCGGTGGACTCCCTGACAGCAGTAACAGCGCAACGCATCGGGGTGCCAAGACAAGCGTTTTTTCGCACCCCTACGTGGACATTACATTATCTTCTGCACCTCACGTGAAACGGGAGCCTATAGCTCCGGTTTCACCGTACGTGAGACTGGGAAGCCGCGTCCGTGGGCACGGATGGGCAAGGAGGGGAGCATTGGGTTTCTACTTACCCAGCGCTGCTTGCCAGACCCGGGTCAGAGTGAACCGCCTTCAGTGGCCCCTGCTGGGTCACGGTGGTAGGAGGACGTGCCGGAGGTGTGAAAGTGATGCCCCCTCTGCTCAGCACCCCGTTGGCCAGGTTTAGGTTGGTCAGCTGCGGGAAAAACATGACTTGGTTAGAAAGGCGACATAAAAAAGGCTGAGGAGTGCCGACACGGTCAAATGCAATCTTAGTTTTTTTGATAGCCTGATTCACAGCACACTACGGCAGTGTTAGGGCGTTGTTTAACCTGTCAAATCCATTGCTCTAATGAGCGCAACATAGGACTAGATGTGATCGTTTCATTTATTTTCCTTCATGTTAAAAGGGGGAAATTCATTTTATTTTTTCGTGTGTTTTTGGTGCTCCCTTGTGCGTTTTCCAGCCCCAAAATAACCAAGTTCGAACAATCAGGCTTTCAGGAGGTTTAATAGAATTTTCTCACAGGAACAGCTTGTTTGATTTTGCCCTCATACCAGTATGTCATCAATGCACCCGGCTTTGTATAAGACTTCTTCAGTCTTCAGTTCCAAATTCACATTTCCGCTTTATTTACGATGTCCAACATTGTTGATTTTCCAAGCCATCTAGCATCAGTATTACGAGTGCATATGGTGCGATATGAAATAAAAGGTTTACCATAATGGTAAAAAAAAAATGGTAAATGGTGCATTTATACAGCGCCTTTATCCAAGGCGCTTTACATAGCTTGTGCATCACATTCACACACACATTCATACACTGATGACAGAGGAAACCATGCAAGGTACCTACTAGCACATCAGGAGCAATTAGGGGTTCAGTGTCTTGCTCAAGGACACTTCGACACTAACTCTGCGGGAGCCCGGGATCGAACCGGCAACCTTGTGGTTACCATCCGGTGACTCTACCCCTGAGCCACTGCCGCCCCTAACCACTTGAACGAGGAATCAGTGAGGCTAATAATGAATCAGCGAGGCAGCGCGAACTGTTGCTGCCACCATGGTGGAGCGGCTGGAGCCTTTTCATTCATCATAGGCTATACTGTATGTTTGGCTCGGCATCAGCTCGGCTATCTATCATCACTTAACTTGGAGTTTATATGTTGATAATAGGATTACTGTCCATGACGAGGCGACGTTTTTGAACCCCACCGGCTTGACCGACGTTTCCTTGAAAACGTGTGCCGTTGTGATGCGATTCCATTTTTTTTTAAATGACAGTTTGAAAATCATTCCAGCCCGATAGAACTACCTAACCTCTAAATGTTTTGTCAGTCAAAGATACAATCAGTTCTGCCTGTCCACTGTCCGTAAACTTTCCCTCACGCCATCCGTGGAACTGATGCCTCTGCCAAGTAATTGTCCAGGAGGAATGCGGAATTGCATTTAGAGATGCTCTGATAATCGGCTACTATTCACTCTGTTTGGTGATCTCTCACACACACACACACACACACACACACACACACACACACACACACACACACACACACACACACACACACACACACACACACACACACACACACACACACACACACACAGGAGAGCTTGTACAGTACACACTGTACAGTACAGCACCACTTTGTTTTTTTCCATAGAAATGTGTATTTGTACATCTTTAAACGTTCTGATGAATTAAAAGAGAGGACCCTGATGTTGTACTGCTTTTTCTGGATTACGCTCGTAGCACGTTTTCGTATTGACCTGTACTTTTCGTTTGATCTGTATACCCATTTTACAAACTGCGAATACAACTTTTAATCCCTTGGCTGGCATGCAGGATTGCATGCTTTGGGTTATTGCATTATTTAAAGTGCTGCAGCGGTAGTGTCATCTTCCACTTGTTTGCACTTTTTTTTAGTTGTGCTGGCACAGGAAGTAAAGACGGTAAAGTAAAGGAGCCCCGCGGCAGCTGGAGAACTGCTGCTCACGTCGACAACATTTCAGCACCGATAGTAAGCCTCCGTGTAACAACCAGCAGTGTGCGCCGGGACAGAGGTTGCAGTATGTTCACTTATAGCAGTAATGAGTAGGGAGTAGGGGGACGGGTGAGCAGCAGCTCTGATTGTACTGATAATGTATAGTTGTAAACAGATTTGGCCCCGGTGAGTCATGATAACCAATGCTGTCAGAGGAAAGAAAGCGGGGGAGCGGGGTTTTGGTGGGGTGGGAGGATGGACCACCTGGATTCAGAGTCGAGCGGAGACTAGCTCTGCCATGTGCTGTGTACATTTCCTCGTAGCGCACTCTAGATAAATGAGACTTCTGGTTTGAGACAGAGTTGTGAGGCCTGAAGGAATCTCCAACTAAAGTGGTGGACGGATATGGAAATGGAGCTCATGTGTAGTTAAACAGGGGGTTCTGATTGTTTCTATTTTGTTTACATAAGAACAAAAGGTTTTATGGCTTTTTGTTTACATAAGTACAAAAGGTTTATGACTTTTTTGTCTACTGCACGTGCGCAATATAGACAGGTCATGAAAGGTCATGGGTTAGGCTGGCAGTGATGTGACCCTGGCATGAACCTGCATGTGTGTGTTTGGATCAAAAAAGGGGGTGTAATATTTGTATATCTTTTGCCACTGAGCAAAGAAGACCATGAGCCCCCAGACCTGGAGTGGTGTAGCTCTCACAGGACCCAGCCATACTGATACAGGCAAAGAGAGGTAATAGGTGGGCAGGTCTTTGTGCTGCTAGGCTACATGCAAGGGCCATAGGCTGAAAATGAGGGAGAGCATGCAACTAATGGATCTTACAGATCTTTAACTCTTATGAGAGTGTAATATGAGATTAAACTTTCAATAGTTACATTATTGTCACATATCTGTAATACTTCTTTATTTTAAGACAATTATCCATTCATCAATTTGATAAATGTTGCAAAGCATGGAATTGTGGACAAAACCATATCCAACAACAACAAAATATTCTTTAGTTTTGGTTCTGAAAGGCTAAATGTCATCAAATGATTCTAAAACGCATTTTTACAATCCCAATTTGATAGAAGTTTTTATAAATCCCCCTCATTGATTCACAATGTTTTGTAGAACCCTGTATTTCTTGCATGGAAGTTAACAAATTTCACTTCACAAAATGTTAATTTGTGGAAAGCTCTAAACAAACCCTAGAAAACCAATACAACCAATTTGATCGGGTATTCCACAGATTGATTGAATTGGAGACTTAACTTTACCATCTTGTAGATTGTATTTCGCCATTAAAACACATAGCATGCATCCCCTAGCACACAGACTACACAGCAAAAAATTCTGGAATACATAAAGATTACATACCAAAATGTAAATTGACATTGGTGTGTACACTATTGCTATGCACTATGACTTTGTCAAATTGCCTTAGATGTTGTCATTCTGTTGAATGTTCAGGTTCATGTCATGCACTTTTGAGTTATAGTGAGTGTATGTAATCTCTAGTATCAGAAATAAAACAAATTAAGGATTTTGTTAGTATTTTAGTTGTATTATTTTAAATTAGTATTTTAAAATTACTCCAACTTACACCAGCTAGCCTAGATTATCCACAAAATGGATTTACTTCTCAAATGACAGATTACTTTAGTGGTGGATAATCATTTTTACTCTGCACACAAACTGCTAATAAATGGTTTATGTGCAACTAGTACTGTATATACAGTATGTTCAGCCTGGTCAGTGAAGGAAAAATACTTTTCTACCGTATATTCACTTGATGTATTTTTATGAACTACACATGTGGCGTTTATGCTTTTTTACATGTGGATATTATGTTTTATTTTGGATTAGATGTTCAAAGGTCTAAAACCTTCACTCAATGCATGAGCTGGCACCAATAACAACAGTTTGAGTTATTATTAATAATAACATGAATTTGTAAAACACATTTCACGAATCCCAAGGACACAAAATCTCCTTCCCATTTTAACTGTTACATTGTTTTTTAGGTAGTGAAGTTGAACATTGCCCCTAAATTAGCCATGACATGTTTTTTTCCCCAATACCTACAGTAAGCTGAGCCTGTGTTAATGGACAGTATTGTAATTTGGTTTAAACTAACCAGCAGGACATTGACATTTCTAAAGCTGAGAATGTTTCTGACTTGTTTTCTCAGTTCTGTGCCTTTTTTTGTCTACACAGGAGCCACTGTATGGTGCGTGTGTGCATGTGTGCGTGTGTGTGTGTGTGTGTGTGTGTGTGTGTGTGTGTGTGCGTGTTTTCTCGTACTGTTTTTCTCGTAACTCAGAGAATCTGTTTTACAACCTCCTAACAACAATCTTAAATGTTTGAACACTAAATTAAGACAAACTCAACAACAAGAACACTCTTATACATGATCGCATACAAACACTGTTTTTTCTATGGGACTTGTGTGTGATGTGTTTTGCTTTCTCGCTGGGGTCATGAATAGACAAACGCCCCTGCCTCTGCCTCTGTGTGTGTGTGTGTGTGTGTGTGTGTGTGTGTGTGTGTGTGTGTGTGTGTGTGTGTGTGTGTGTGTGTGTGTGTGTGTGTGTGTGTGTGTGTGTGTGGTGTGTGTGTGTGTGTGTGAGAGACCCCATGAGGTCATTTGTCCTGCTGTGAGGGTCTTCACCTATGCCCCATTAGTAACACCCCTAGCTCTATTATTTTGCATGCCCCATGGATGTTGTGATGAGATGGACATGACAGGGTGCTTACCATTATGGGTGAGCGTTGTGGACACTATGGTACTGTGCCTCTTATTTATTTAATCTATTTTATTTAGACAATTTTAACTTTATTTCATCCACTCTAACTTGTGGAGTATCGGTATACGTTGTAACCCATGGTGGTGGACAGATGTAGGTACTGTACCCATTTATTTTATTTAATTATTACACCCACTCTCTAGTTGTCCTGTAACAGGCTATCTCCTAACAATGGTAGACACCATGTGCATAGTGATGGCATGTTAATGTAGTAATAAGACTGTTTGAAGACATCAAAAGATACTGCATGTTAATCATGTCTCTGCATCGGTTAAAAAAACAACTTGTTTTACATGTAAACATACCGATTGTATTATAGATAGTATGGTATACTGTATGTATTACATCAACCATATCTGTGTAACCATGTATTAAACCGATACACAGCACAATTCGATACTGGTCCATACTGGTACCAAACATTACCAACCCTACTCAAATCAGGCCACAACTAGGATATCTAATGTACTTGTGGGTGTGTGTGTGTGTGTGTGTGTGTGTGTGTGTGTGTGTGTGTGTGTGTGTGTGTGTGTGTGTGTGTGTTTTCTCGTACTGTTTTCTCGTAACTCAGAGAATCTGTTTTACAACCTCCTAACAACAATCTTAAATGTTTGAACACTAAATTAAGACAAACTCAACAACAAGAACACTCTTATACATGATCGCATACAAACACTGTTTTTTCTATGGGACTTGTGTGTGATGTGTTTTGCTTTCTCGCTGGCGTCATGAATAGACAAACACCCGCCTCTGAGGTGGGAGACCATCCATGGCTGCTGACTGCGATCCTACTGCATTGTATTCAGACCAGTGTTCATAGAACATAAAGTCTACCAGTGTACTTAGCAAGGACAGAATGTAAGGGGCACATGCATGCGTATGCTGTGTGCACATAAGCACAGACACACACCACTGGATCCCACACGGTTTCTTGTTTACAGGATATATGTTACTTAGGGTCTACTTTTTCATTGGAAGATTAGGGAGACCACTTCATACCCCAACTTATTAAATAAGTTATTAGTACAGGCATTATATGGGAAAAAGGGGGTCAACCTGCACCTAATTAAAAAAACAAAAACAAAACAAACTCGGCTGATTTTGAATCTTTAATATGCCTAGAATAACATACAAAAAGTTGCCTGGAATTGTCTGGGGGGGGGGGGGGGGGGGGAAAGTTGTGAAAATAGCCTGTAAAGTAGGAGACTACAAAAAACGTTTTTTTGTCCCTTTCTGCTAGATTTCACCATGCTAAACCATATAACAATTTGATTGAATGGTTTACCATACATTTCTCAGTTGTTCCATATGTATTTCATGCTGTAGAATCCAGTTCTGCAATGTATATTTTTGTATTGTACATAATTATTGAATTTATCAGCATATTCACACATGTGCGGAAATGACAGGACAAATCCTATAACAGTTTGTTAAACGGGTTTATCATACTCTGCTCGGTTGATCAGTATGTATCTTTTTCCTGTAGATTCAATTTCTGCAATGTACAGTACATTTTTTGTATTGTGCATAATTAATGATAATTAGTATATTTGACACATAGGTGGACTTAATTTGATATGTTGATGTGTATGTATAATTAGATTGTTTCAGTCCAGTAATAATGTCATTTGACCTTGGACTAATTGCAACTAGAAAAAACTCAACTGATTTTGAATCTTTAATATGCCCAGAATAACATACAAAAGGTTGCATGGAATTGTCTGAGGGGAAAGTTTGAAAATTGCCTGTCAGGTATGACCCTACCAAAAAAACATCTTTTTGGCCATTTTTTTTTTTTTTGCTAGATTTCACCATGTCAAACCCTGTAACAATTTGATTAAATTGTTTACCCAACTTTTCTCCGTTGATTGTTATTTAGTCCTGTAGAATCCATTTCTGTAATGGCCATTTTTGTATTGTGTATAATTAATAAGTACAATATATGTATATGTGTATAATTTGCATATATGACATAGGTGGAAATAACAGGAAAACCCTATAGCAATTTGACAGTTTTGATAGTTTGGGAAATTTGATTTACCAAACTTTTCTTGGGTAATCTCTGTTTATTTTTCCCTATAGAATGCAATTCTGCAATATATCTTGAGCATATATAATTTGATAATTAGCATAATTGTCACATGGGCAGAAACAATTCGATAAGCTACTGTATATGGGTAATTTGATATTTGATTTGAGATCAACTGACATGTGTTATTAAAAGTCATCTGTCTGATGCATTAGTCACTCTAATAAGAAAGAAGATGTCTGAAAAGGATGTAGGATTTTTTTTTCTGCTTTGCTTTTTCATCATGAACTCTTTGACCTCTTCCCGGGCATCCATCATCATTTTCGTCTTCTCCCTTCATTTCCTGGGAGGTTTTCTGTTCAGGCTTGGTGAAAACTCTGTAGGTGAACCAAACTGGGACAAGACCATTGACTGTTGTCTGTTGCCACTTGCAGGCATTGTCCTCTGGTGTACGATAATCAATATATATCTGACTACACTGTCTCCAGATGTTTAAATTCCTTCAGATTTTCTGATCAGATCTGTCTTGTTTTCATCACTATGTACTGTAGAAAGGCTGGCCTAGCCCCTTCTCCTTTGTGTCAACTTTTTTTTTTATTATCTGTTACTATGAATATCACTATTTTGGTGTCATGCAAAATCAAACCTGACTATCTAGATAGCCCCCACATCTCTTCTAATGTAGTTTTTATTTTTGGAATCTGAATGGGTTTGAAGAAACTAACTCGATCTCCCCCTGCTCTTTTTAACCTCTACTCTAAGAACGTCAACAGTCTTTCCTGTCTCTGTTGATTCTAACAAGCCTTTCACAACATCTTCATCTATGGCATGGCCAGTCTTTAAATGCCTTGCCACTTCTGATGCGAATTGATTCATGTTCATGGACATCTATCTGGTCAACTTGTTAATTTTCAGCACCTTGGATAGTTTCTTTTTGTACATATAAACTATAACTGTAAGCAAAGTGAAAACACACAAAATGTTAAAAACACAAGACATCTACAAAGCATTATACAGTATATACATACAACACAGAGTTAAAACATACAACACACCAATATAAACGTACTACATACTTACAATATTATAAGTTAAAGCATACATAGCACCAGTGTAAACACTACATACTTAATATTATAAAAGATAAAACATGCAACACTCTATCATAAATGCAGCATGATTAATATTATATTAAAAACATGTAGCACATCATAAACGCTATATACAAAAGTATACAAAACAAAACAAAACATTGTAAGTCAGAAAGTTAAGATGTAGACAAACACAAAAGTTAAAACACATAGTGTATAATGATAGTGATATACACAGTGAAACATACAAATGTTAAACACAAAGACATTATTAAAACACAAACGTTTAAATGGTTTTCTTATCCTATCTTTTTTGGATTCAAATGGAACCAAACGGGCCCGCAGGGTTCACATTTGTACAATCTCAGGAAATTTTGAAAATGGTGAAAGATTTGCCAGATTTAGCAAGATTTGCTAAATTGAAAGGTATTTTATACAAAATTATAATATATAATATTTTATAAATAGACTAAATAGACTAAATGGTAAAAGGCATAACGATGTCATGTCTGTTAAAATCTGTTAAAATGTAGCCTACCTACAAATAAAGCATCACCAGGGGATGCCTTACCGACACTCCCCCCCTCATTAACATATGCATACCTACAGTATGTAGCATGGGATGGTTTAAAAGCTAGGGCTCCCCATCACTCAGACAGACCCGCAGGTGTCCTCACTCAGACAGACCCACAGGTGTCTGTCTATCACGTACTGTAGCTGTATAGCATACATGCCCCCATACATGACAGCTGCATTTTACACGCAAAGGGGCACTGAAACTGAGGAACTGAGCATGGACCCTGAACTTCTCTTTCACCAACATTATGAACCCAAGACCCCTGTGATTTTTCCAGACTACACATGGGACTCTGGAAAAGCTTCAAACACAGCTCTAGACATGAGCCATTCTGACGGCGTGTGTGGGGACTTTTTTCTGGAGACGGTAAAAGCAGGCATTGCTTCGCTCCTTCCGATTGTGCTGGGAGAGGATATCAAAGAAATATGTACTGGATGTCAATTTGACCATCCTAGCCAGACCCAGCATCCCTGCATGTGGAAGCAGTCTGAATATTGCTTCAATACACGTTTCATACCGGTAGTGAAAAGACTTTGGACTGACCGGTTTTATTCCAGGACTCGCTCGTCTTCTAGAAAACAGAGGCTTTTTGGCAGTATGGAGCAGGATTCAAGGAGCTGCAGAAGCTATTCTTTATGAACTAAAGAATTCCGGTGATATATATGCCAAAGTCAAAGAGATCCTGACAGAGCTGGTTGGTGAAGACCCGGAGAAGAAAAATGATATGGATGACTTTGTCTCATTCTGGATGTGGAGGCCTGATGTGGAAGGGGATGAGGATGAATGAGTTGTGTTTTGTTGAGTATTGTTATTATTTTCTGAAAACTTTCTGAAAATCGAATTTGTTAAGATCTCATGTTGTATTGCATACGTTTATTATTGTGCATTTGTTTATGAGATGGAGGGTTCCTAAAAGAAAGTCTGTGTGTAATGAAATAAATAAAGCATATATTCTGTTTGACGGAATAACTCTGTATGGTGTTATTTTATTAATATACCCAGTATACAGTATATGAAATATAATACATTGTGATTATCTTTCTTGCTAGAACATTGTCAGTACGTATTCAAAAAGGCTGCAGAGTCTAATGCAGAGGATATATTCCGATCCTGGGGATCCTGGTTTATATGGTATCTGACGCTGACTAGTTGTGTGCCGAATTTGTCATATTTAGACCAGCCTTGTTTTCAATGCATGGAGCTTGCTTGTTTAGAGAAAAAGATCTATTACAGTGAGTATAACTTGATCATCCTTGATTTTACATGGTTATGAGGCTGTGTTCATAACCTACTACCTTCTATGGATAGCATATAATACACATAAACATCAAACAGGTGTTATGTATTTCATGTTCATGCATGATGTTTATGTGTATTATATGCTATCCATAGAAGGTAGTAGGTTATGAACACAGCCTCATAACCATGTAAAATCAAGGATGATCAAGTTATACTCACTGTAATAGATCTTTTTCTCTAAACAAGCAAGCTCCATGCATTGAAAACAAGGCTGGTCTAAATATGACAAATTCGGCACACAACTAGTCAGCGTCAGATACCATATAAACCAGGATCCCCAGGATCGGAATATATCCTCTGCATTAGACTCTGCAGCCTTTTTGAATACGTACTGACAATGTTCTAGCAAGAAAGATAATCACAATGTATTATATTTCATATACTGTATACTGGGTATATTAATAAAATAACACCATACAGAGTTATTCCGTCAAACAGAATATATGCTTTATTTATTTCATTACACACAGACTTTCTTTTAGGAACCCTCCATCTCATAAACAAATGCACAATAATAAACGTATGCAATACAACATGAGATCTTAACAAATTCGATTTTCAGAAAGTTTTCAGAAAATAATAACAATACTCAACAAAACACAACTCATTCATCCTCATCCCCTTCCACATCAGGCCTCCACATCCAGAATGAGACAAAGTCATCCATATCATTTTTCTTCTCCGGGTCTTCACCAACCAGCTCTGTCAGGATCTCTTTGACTTTGGCATATATATCACCGGAATTCTTTAGTTCATAAAGAATAGCTTCTGCAGCTCCTTGAATCCTGCTCCATACTGCCAAAAAGCCTCTGTTTTCTAGAAGACGAGCGAGTCCTGGAATAAACCGGTCAGTCCAAAGTCTTTTCACTACCGGTATGAAACGTGTATTGAAGCAATATTCAGACTGCTTCCACATGCAGGGATGCTGGGTCTGGCTAGGATGGTCAAATTGACATCCAGTACATATTTCTTTGATATCCTCTCCCAGCACAATCGGAAGGAGCGAAGCAATGCCTGCTTTTACCGTCTCCAGAAAAAAGTCCCCACACACGCCGTCAGAATGGCTCATGTCTAGAGCTGTGTTTGAAGCTTTTCCAGAGTCCCATGTGTAGTCTGGAAAAATCACAGGGTCTTGGGTTCATAATGTTGGTGAAAGAGAAGTTCAGGGTCCATGCTCAGTTCCTCAGTTTCAGTGCCCCTTTGCGTGTAAAATGCAGCTGTCATGTATGGGGGCATGTATGCTATACAGCTACAGTACGTGATAGACAGACACCTGTGGGTCTGTCTGAGTGAGGACACCTGCGGGTCTGTCTGAGTGATGGGGAGCCCTAGCTTTTAAACCATCCCATGCTACATACTGTAGGTATGCATATGTTAATGAGGGGGGGGAGTGTCGGTAAGGCATCCCCTGGTGATGCTTTATTTGTAGGTAGGCTACATTTTAACAGATTTTAACAGACATGACATCGTTATGCCTTTTACCATTTAGTCTATTTAGTCTATTTATAAAATATTATATATTATAATTTTGTATAAAATACCTTTCAATTTAGCAAATCTTGCTAAATCTGGCAAATCTTTCACCATTTTCAAAATTTCCTGAGATTGTACAAATGTGAACCCTGCGGGCCCGTTTGGTTCCATTTGAATCCAAAAAAGATAGGATAAGAAAACCATTTAAACGTTTGTGTTTTAATAATGTCTTTGTGTTTAACATTTGTATGTTTCACTGTGTATATCACTATCATTATACACTATGTGTTTTAACTTTTGTGTTTGTCTACATCTAACTTTCTGACTTACAATGTTTTGTTTTGTTTTGTATACTTTTGTATATAGCGTTTATGATGTGCTACATGTTTTTAATATAATATTAATCATGCTGCATTTATGATAGAGTGTTGCATGTTTTATATCTTTTATAATATTAAGTATGTAGTGTTTACACTGGTGCTATGTATGCTTTAACTTATAATATTGTAAGTATGTAGTACGTTTATATTGGTGTGTTGTATGTTTTAACTCTGTGTTGTATGTATATACTGTATAATGCTTTGTAGATGTCTTGTGTTTTTAACATTTTGTGTGTTTTTCACTTTGCTTACAGTTATAGTTTATATGTACAAAAAGAAACTATCCAAGGTGCTGAAAATTAACAAGTTGACCAGATAGATGTCCATGAACATGAATCAATTCGCATCAGAAGTGGCAAGGCATTTAAAGACTGGCCATGCCATAGATGAAGATGTTGTGAAAGGCTTGTTAGAATCAACAGAGACAGGAAAGACTGTTGACGTTCTTAGAGTAGAGGTTAAAAAGAGCAGGGGGAGATCGAGTTAGTTTCTTCAAACCCATTCAGATTCCAAAAATAAAAACTACATTAGAAGAGATGTGGGGGCTATCTAGATAGTCAGGTTTGATTTTGCATGACACCAAAATAGTGATATTCATAGTAACAGATAATAAAAAAAAAAGTTGACACAAAGGAGAAGGGGCTAGGCCAGCCTTTCTACAGTACATAGTGATGAAAACAAGACAGATCTGATCAGAAAATCTGAAGGAATTTAAACATCTGGAGACAGTGTAGTCAGATATATATTGATTATCGTACACCAGAGGACAATGCCTGCAAGTGGCAACAGACAACAGTCAATGGTCTTGTCCCAGTTTGGTTCACCTACAGAGTTTTCACCAAGCCTGAACAGAAAACCTCCCAGGAAATGAAGGGAGAAGACGAAAATGATGATGGATGCCCGGGAAGAGGTCAAAGAGTTCATGATGAAAAAGCAAAGCAGAAAAAAAAATCCTACATCCTTTTCAGACATCTTCTTTCTTATTAGAGTGACTAATGCATCAGACAGATGACTTTTAATAACACATGTCAGTTGATCTCAAATCAAATATCAAATTACCCATATACAGTAGCTTATCGAATTGTTTCTGCCCATGTGACAATTATGCTAATTATCAAATTATATATGCTCAAGATATATTGCAGAATTGCATTCTATAGGGAAAATAAACAGAGATTACCCAAGAAAAGTTTGGTAAATCAAATTTCCCAAACTATCAAAACTGTCAAATTGCTATAGGGTTTTCCTGTTATTTCCACCTATGTCATATATGCAAATTATACACATATACATATATTGTACTTATTAATTATACACAATACAAAAATGGCATTACAGAAATGGATTCTACAGGACTAAATAACAATCAACGGAGAAAAGTTGGGTAAACAATTTAATCAAATTGTTACAGGGTTTGACATGGTGAAATCTAGCAAAAAAAAAAATGGCCAAAAAGATGTTTTTTTGGTAGGGTCATACCTGACAGGCAATTTTCAAACTTTCCCCTCAGACAATTCCATGCAACCTTTTGTATGTTATTCTGGGCATATTAAAGATTCAAAATCAGTTGAGTTTTTTCTAGTTGCAATTAGTCCAAGGTCAAATGACATTATTACTGGACTGAAACAATCTAATTATACATACACATCAACATATCAAATTAAGTCCACCTATGTGTCAAATATACTAATTATCATTAATTATGCACAATACAAAAAATGTACTGTACATTGCAGAAATTGAATCTACAGGAAAAAGATACATACTGATCAACCGAGCAGAGTATGATAAACCCGTTTAACAAACTGTTATAGGATTTGTCCTGTCATTTCCGCACATGTGTGAATATGCTGATAAATTCAATAATTATGTACAATACAAAAATATACATTGCAGAACTGGATTCTACAGCATGAAATACATATGGAACAACTGAGAAATGTATGGAAACCATTCAATCAAATTGTTATATGGTTTAGCATGGTGAAATCTAGCAGAAAGGGACAAAAAACGTTTTTTGTAGTCTCCTACTTTACAGGCTATTTTCACAACTTTCCCCCCCCCCCCCCCCCCCCCAGACAATTCCAGGCAACTTTTTGTATGTTATTCTAGGCATATTAAAGATTCAAAATCAGCCGAGTTTGTTTTGTTTTTGTTTTTTTAATTAGGTGCAGGTTGACCCCCTTTTTTCCCATATAATGCCTGTACTAATAACTTATTTAATAAGTTGGGGTATGAAGTGGTCTCCCTAATCTTCCAATGAAAAAGTAGACCCTAAGTAACATATATCCTGTAAACAAGAAACCGTGTGGGATCCAGTGGTGTGTGTCTGTGCTTATGTGCACACAGCATACGCATGCATGTGCCCCCTTACATTCTGTCCTTGCTAAGTACACTGGTAGACTTTATGTTCTATGAACACTGGTCTGAATACAATGCAGTAGGATCGCAGGCAGAGGCGGGTGTTTGTCTCCCACCTCAGAGGCGGGTGTTTGTCTATTCATGACGCCAGCGAGAAAGCAAAACACATCACACACAAGTCCATAGAAAAAACAGTGTTTGTATGCGATCATGTATAAGAGTGTTCTTGTTGTTGAGTTTGTCTTAATTTAGTGTTCAAACATTTAAGATTGTTGTTAGGAGGTTGTAAAACAGATTCTCTGAGTTACGAGAAAACACACGAGAACACACACACACACACACACACACACACACACACACACACACACACACACACCCACACACACACACACACACACCACAAGTACATTAGATATCCTAGTTGTGGCCTGATTTGAGTAGGGTTGGTAATGTTTGGTACCAGTATGGACCAGTATCGAATTGTGCTGTGTATCGGTTTAATACATGGTTACACAGATATGGTTGATGTAATACATACAGTATACCATACTATCTATAATACAATCGGTATGTTTACATGTAAAACAAGTTGTTTTTTTATAACCCGATGCAGAGACATGATTAACATGCAGTATCTTTTGATGTCTTCAAACAGTCTTATTACTACATTAACATGCCATCACTATGCACATGGTGTCTACCATTGTTAGGAGATAGCCTGTTACAGGACAACTAGAGAGTGGGTGTAATAATTAAATAAAATAAATGGGTACAGTACCTACATCTGTCCACCACCATGGGTTACAACGTATACCGATACTCCACAAGTTAGAGTGGATGAAATAAAGTTAAAATTGTCTAAATAAAATAGATTAAATAAATAAGAGGCACAGTACCATAGTGTCCACAACGCTCACCCATAATGGTAAGCACCCTGTCATGTCCATCTCATCACAACATCCATGGGGCATGCAAAATAATAGAGCTAGGGGTGTTACTAATGGGGCATAGGTGAAGACCCTCACAGCAGGACAAATGACCTCATGGGGTCTCTCTCACACACACACACACACACACACACACACACACACACACACACACACACACACACACACACACACACACACACACACACACACACACACACACACACCACACACACACACACACACAGAGGCAGAGGCAGGGGCGTTTGTCTATTCATGACCCCAGCGAGAAAGCAAACACATCATCACACACAAGTCCCATAGAAAAAACAGTGTTTGTATGCGATCATGTATAAGAGTGTTCTTGTTGTTGAGTTTGTCTTAATTTAGTGTTCAAACATTTAAGATTGTTGTTAGGAGGTTGTAAAAACAGATTCTCTGAGTTACGAGAAAACAGTACGAGAAAACACGCACACACACACACACACACACACACACACACACACACACACACACATGCACACAACAACACGCACCATACAGTGGCTCCTGTGTAGACAAAAAGGCACAGAACTGAGAAAACAAGTCAGAAACATTCTCAGCTTTAGAAATGTCAATGTCCTGCTGGTTAGTTTAAACCAAATTACACTACTGTCCATTAACACAGGCTCAGCTTACTGTAGGTATTGGGGAAAAAACATGTCATGGCTAATTTAGGGGGGAATGTTCAACTTCACTACCTAAAAAACAATGTAACAGTTAAAATGGGAAGGAGATTTTTGTGTCCTTGGGATTCGTGAAATGTGTTTTACAAATTCATGTTATTAATTAATAATAACTCAAACTGTTGTTATTGGTGCCAGCTCATGCATTGAGTGAAGGTTTTAGACCTTTGAACATCTAATCCAAAATAAAACATAATATCCACATGTAAAAAAGCATAAACGCCACATGTGTAGTTCATAAAAATACATCAAGTGAATATACGGTAGAAAAGTATTTTTCCTTCACTGACCAGGCTGAACATACTGTATATACAGTACTAGTTGCACATAAACCATTTATTAGCAGTTTGTGTGCAGAGTAAAAATGATTATCCACCACTAAAGTAATCTGTCATTTGAGAAGTAAATCCATTTTGGTGGATAATCTAGGCTAGCTGGTGTAAGTTGGAGTAATTTTAAAATACTAATTTAAAATAATACAACTAAAATACTAACAAAATCCTTAATTTGTTTTATTTCTGATACTAGAGATTACATACACTCACTATAACTCAAAAGTGCATGACATGAACCTGAACATTCAACAGAATGACAACATCTAAGGCAATTTGACAAAGTCATAGTGCATAGCAATAGTGTACACACCAATGTCAATTTACATTTTGGTATGTAATCTTTATGTATTCCAGAATTTTTGCTGTGTAGTCTGTGTGCTAGGGATGCATGCTATGTGTTTTTTAATGGCGAAATACAATCTACAAGATGGTAAAGTTAAGTCTCCAATTCAATCAATCTGTGGAATACCCGATCAAATTGGTTGTATTGGTTTTCTAGGGTTTGTTTAGAGCTTTCCACAAATTAACATTTTGTGAAGTGAAATTTGTTAACTTCCATGCAAGAAATACAGGGTTCTACAAAACATTGTGAATCAATGAGGGGGATTTATAAAAACTTCTATCAAATTGGGATTGTAAAAATGCGTTTTAGAATCATTTGATGACATTTAGCCTTTCAGAACCAAAACTAAAGAATATTTTGTTGTTGTTGGATATGGTTTTGTCCACAATTCCATGCTTTGCAACATTTATCAAATTGATGAATGGATAATTGTCTTAAAATAAAGAAGTATTACAGATATGTGACAATAATGTAACTATTGAAAGTTTAATCTCATATTACACTCTCATAAGAGTTAAAGATCTGTAAGATCCATTAGTTGCATGCTCTCCCTCATTTTCAGCCTATGGCCCTTGCATGTAGCCTAGCAGCACAAAGACCTGCCCACCTATACCTCTCTTTTGCCTGTATCAGTATGGCTGGGTCCTGTGAGAGCTACACCACTCCAGGTCTGGGGGCTCATGTCTTCTGCTCAGTGGCAAAAGATATACAAATATACACCCCCTTTTTTGATCCAAACACACACATGCAGGTTCATGCAGGGTCACATCACTGCCAGCCTAACCCATGACCTTTCATGACCTGTCTATATTGCGCACGTGCAGTAGACAAAAAAGTCATAAACCTTTTGTACTTTATGTAAACAAAAAAGCCATAAAACCTTTTGTTCTTATGTAAACAAAATAGAAACAATCAGAACCCCCTGTTTAACTACTCTCATGTTGCTGTTGTAGATATGATACACTTTTTATAAAAGAAACCATCGGGACTCTAAATTCCCTGTTAGCAGCTGCTACCTTGAGAGCCTGTACTACTAGTGGCTCTTAAAACTCAAATAGCACATATTCCTTCTATTGTTTTAATACCATAATACATGTCCCTCAACCTTATTTCTAAAGGTTTGAGTCTCAATCACCTGATATAACAAGTCCATGTCATTTCTTTACGGACAGAGCTTAGCTGCAGTACCACAATGTCCTGAGGTGGTGGCAGCACTGATATGCAGGGTATTTTATATTTGAGTCATTGTAAATTACCACTCGTATAACTTAGGTTGCCAGAACAGCACACAAAAAAGGTCAAGAAAAGAGTAAATATGTATATTTTTTTGGTAATTTACCACAGTAATGAAGCTGGCGCGGCGGTATGCGTTGCGGCAACAATGCGGTTATTGCACCCAGCCCTGTGGCATAGGGCTGGGTGCAATAACCGCATTGTTGCCTCACCAGGGGGGAGGCGGCGGACAGTTTTACCGTTCACCTCCACCATCTGTACTCTCCTCTCCAGATAGGATTGCAATCAGCCCACTTATAGGCAATCAAAACCAATTGCTGTAAGCTTATTAGTCAGTGGAGTGGTTTACTGTGTCAAACGCCTTCTCCAGCAGCCACCGCGTGTTTGATGCGGTGGTTGCTCAAATAGAGGAGACATGGGTCAATGGAATGGGATATTCTGAAGCCAGATTGGAATTCAAACATTTTTTTTGTATTGGCAATATACACAGTACTTTTCAACATGTTCTTAGATTATTATAAAGAATTATTAAAAAAGAAATAGCCGATCCCCAAGCTCAAAATGCACTACGACAGCTATTTAGATTCTTTTTTCTTTTTCATTTAAAGCAGGGGTTTTCAACAGGTGGTCCGGGGTCCACCAGTGGTCCTTGAGAAGGTTCCAGGGGGTCCCTAGGCTAAATGATGGAAACTTGGTTAACCCAATGTAACTCTTGAGAATGTAAAAATGAAACCAAATGGACCATTGCGGGTCCATTTGGTTTCATTTTTACACTCTCAAGAGTTAAAATACTCATCATCTGAATTAGCACCACTTAATTAAGAAGTCCACAGTTTTGTTGGCAAAATACAGCCAGGAATTGTGGACAAAATCAAAAGAATTCTTTAATTTTAGGTCTTTGGTGTGAAAATGTATAATCAAATGGTGGTCCGTGGCTCAAATGCTAAATAAATGGTGGTCCCTGGAGTCAAAAAGGTTGAAAACCCCTGATTTAAAGGTTTTGCCTACAATGGCATTCCCAAAAAGAGGGACAGCAAGTGGGTTCAAGTGGTTAGGCTGAGCTCTGGGCAGGTGAACCAACTGTTTGGCTCGTCGCCATGCCAGGAAAAGGGAAATGTCGTGCATTCCTGAATGACAGGTGTTTAAATTAATGCCGCGGCCGACTGAACTGCAGCCAGGTCGGAGAGTTTCTCAGAAACCCGGATGCACGGTTCATTTCCTATCTCCCTGGATCTACGCTGGTGCTCAAAGTGGTGTCTCCGGAATCCCCAGTGGCCCTTGAGGGTTATTCCATGGGTGTGGGAGGGGCGCTATCCCTTCCTATGCACAGCTGTTTGTGTATTTTGTCTCTGTATGAGCTTTATTTATCAGCTTTATTTCTTTACTCACCTTTATTTCTTTTCTCATCAGAACGAGTTGATCTGCTGTTTTCTAGAAGTATTTTACGAAGAAAAATACTTGTTCACACCAGGATGCTCCATTTTCAATTCATCGGCACATTTAAAGACGTCGCATCGCACAGATATAGGACTTGGAAGGCAGCAGGCTGCTCTTAATCTAACTAAAGTGCCTCTGTGAAGATTTCTTTGCCAGCTACGATGATTACTCTGTAGTGTATACAATATACAATTTAAGCATTTAGCAGACACTCTTAAACCAGAGCAACTTAATACAGTGGAACATTGCAATGCATTATACAAATTAAAGTTTACAATTTAAGCAGAATTTACAATACACTTCACAATTTGTAATGTAAGCACTAAAACATGCTACGTCCTGGCTCTGGGCGTTACTACACCGCAAAATCACTAGTACGACTTGAACTCAGAAGAGGAAGAGACAGACACAACACAGACACGCACACACGCACACCACCACACGCGCACACGCACACACGCACACGCACAGTTTAGCTTGAGGCTGAGACACCAGTGGATATTAGAGCTTGAATATTGTGCTGTACCACACTCATGCGTGCGCACACACACACGCACGCGCGCACATAAACACGCATGCGCGTGTGCGTGCGCGCACGCACACACACACACACACACACACACACACACACACACACACACACACACACACACCCACACACACACACACACACACACACACACACACACACACACACACACACACACACACACCACACACACACACACACACACACACACACACACACACACACACACAATAATTAGTAGTGTTCCGTCATGCTTGGTCATGTTAGGCGGCACCGCACACAGGCAGGCCTTAAAAGTGTTAAAGAGGTATTATGTGACACAGGAACGCATTCATGCGTGCACGCACACTCACGCTAACTAGGGCACACGCACCTGGATTTTACATTGGTAAAACCCCAAAGCTAGTATTGCTCCCCTCATTGGGAAACAATTAGATCCAACATATTCTGTAATTACTTGGACCCTATTAAACTCGTAGTGGAAGTACAAAACATCTGAAACAATTCTGCACAGTAATTATTGTGCTTTTGGTCATTTTAAAGATGAGATGCCATGTTTTTGTTAGAAGGAGGACGAAGTATTAAAAAAAAAACAGAGTATTTGTTCAAAAAGTCATCTTTATGTGGGAAACCTCACCAGTTTTCCTGGTGGGTGGTGATGGGTGGAGATCCACCTGAACTGAAGCCACACCCACAGTTGTAGTTGTATGATGAAGGGTTAGGGGAGGAGCTGATAGTGTGATGTCACTAGTTTACACTAGATTTTTTTTTTTCATTGGCATTTTGACTATCAAGGTTTCAGCCTCCAGGACGAAACCCTCAATACAAAGGTAATACAGGATAACACCAAAGGGGTCTAATGAAGTACTGTTACCTCAAAATAAAATTGGGTAAAATACAAAAATCACATCACTGCATCTTTAAGTACATTTTGACGCCATCACACTTATACTTTTGCTCAAGTACATTTTGAAATCCGGACCTGTTACTTGTGACAAAGTAGTTCTACAT
>CM076980.1:34638780-34856280 GCA_039105355.1 Benthosema pterotum | reverse complement strand
GTCCTCAAATGGTGGTCCGTGGCTCAGATGCTGGATAAATGGTGGGCCCTGGTATCAAAAATGTTGAAAACCCCTACTTTAACCCTTTCTGTACTGAACGCGTTTTGGTGTTCTAAGCGTTATGTTTTAACTATTGAAAAATAGCAGATCTACAAGCGCGCTATGAGCTTGTATCTCTGCTATTTTTGAAAAATCGTGAAAACGTGGTGCAAATCTATGAATATATGTTTTTTTCCGAAGCAAACATTTTTTAAGTGAACCATGTTTATCAAATAATTGCGCTAACAATATGCAACAGGACAGGAGCGTACTCACATGCTGCGTCAGCAGGCCGATGTGACTGGAGCTGGTGTAGTGGCGCGCCGCCTGCCTGTCTGCCAGCTTCTGCAGGGCAGAGATGATGGCCTGCTGGTTGGACTGGGCCTGGGCCGACAGGCTGGAGACCACCACCCCCCCGGCCGACGCAGAGTCGGAGGGCTTCGGCTTGGCGGAGACCCCCCTCTTTATCACTGAGACAAGAGAGAAGAGGGGGGAAACATAACATTTATGGAGAGAGGCAGGATGATATATCGTGAATCGGAGGGGGAAGAAATAGAGCATGGGTGTCAAACTCTGGCCTGCGGGCCAAATTTGGCCCGCTGTGTAATTTCATTTGGCCCTTGAGACATTATCAAATTAAAGGGGAAGACCACCCATTTTCAACATTTTAATATGTCATTAATATACCTTAGAGATGTTGTGTGGACATGATACGATACGATACGATACGATACGATACGATACGATACGATACGATACGATACGATACGATACGATACGATACGATCAGTTTGCACTGAAATTTGTCCTGCCTCCATGGCGACAACCGTTCACAAATAAGACAACATACAAGTGCAACATACAATTCATTACAGACACCGACAAAAAAAAAAAGAAACGAAAACAAAAACAAAGAGCATGACATGACGAACAAGACCTTGGATTTAACGATTCTGGTTTAGAAGTAGGACAGACTGATGTACAAAAGAGTTCTTTAGTCTGTTTTTCCTAAATTTAGGAACTCTGAACTGCCTCATGGATGGCAACAGCTGGTATTCTTCATTCAGGACATGTGAGGGGTCAGAAGAAATACTATTTGCCAGTCTGAGCATGCTCTTGTTGTGGGCTCCTTTGAATGAGTGTAGCACGGCTTCGACCGGCCTGCCAGTAATTTTAGCACAGATCTTAATTTGGCTATACAATTTGTTTTTGAATGTTATTGACAGGCTGTTAAACCAGGCCGTGCTACAATACAACAACACAGTTTGGACAACAGATGTGTAAAATAGAGACAGGATCTGACTGTTGGCACCAAAAGATCTAAGTCTACGTAACGAGTAGATGCGTTGCTGTATCCTCTTACAGATATACTCAATATGTGAGGACCATGATAGGTTGGCGTTTATCATCACCCCCAAATATTTGTATGACATGACTTGTTTAATATCAGTACCATGAATAGTTACAGGTGGTGTCAAGACCTCTGGAGCGGTAATTTCTTCAGTCTTATCGGTGTTGATGATAAGGTGACTTTTATCACACCACTCCACCAACCGATCAACACTACGCTGGTATTGTTTTGGGTCATCACTGACAGACATCAGGGAAATCAAAGTAGAATCGTCTGAATATTTCAGAAGGATCTGATTTGACTCACAGGTGTTACAGTCAGTTGTGTAAAGAGTAAACAGAACTGGTGAGCTGATGCATCCCTGGGGTGCACCAACTTTAGTCCTGATGGGAGAGGAGAGTGTCTTGTTTATCTTTACATACTGGGTTCTGTCAGTGAGGAATGTATGATAAAACCGGGTGACATAAGGATTTATTTGTAACTGAATCATTTTAGTGAGGAGCAGGTCCGGTCTAAAATGATAAAAAAAAGTTCCCCCAATTCTGTATTTCCTAAAAACGGAGGTCTGAAAAAATCATTAACATGGTGAAATACATCACCAAGCTGTATTTCACCATGTTAATGTTTTTTTGTTGTTGTTGTTTTCAGACCCATTTTTCCTGAGAGGGTACAAATGGAACCAAATGGACCCTAGCAGGTCCATTTGGTTCCATTTGTACCCTCTCAGGAAAATTTTGAAAATGGGTGGAAGTTAGTTCGTTCAAACTTGGCCCGCGGCTTTGTTCAGTTTTAAATTTTGCCCACTCTGTATCTGAGTTTGACATCCCTGAAATAGAGCATCAGCTCTATGAGCTTGTATAAAGGTATCGCTTTCATGTATTAGGCTTTTCAAGTTCGGTCTATGCATATATTTTGCATCTGTCAAATGTTATTTGTGTGAACATAGTAAAGCTCGGCCCAAATAATACTCCAACATACTACCAAAATGCTGTGACATTGATGGGTCAGAAAAGACTGGAGTTTGAAATACATTTTTCAAAGAAGGCGGCACAAATAAGAGCTATTTATGTGTGCAAAATCTGAAAAAAGTATTGCACAGTGACAACTAAAGTCTTTGTAATATTTAGGCTGTAGGCCTACTCTTAGTAGTACTTCATAGTGATCTAAAATAAAGGGATGTATAACCATTAAAGCTGGACTGTTGTTGTTTATGCCGTACTAAATTATCTAAATAAAGGGATTTATAAACGTTAAAGTTGGGCTGTTGCCTGATGTTTATGCTATATTATTACAAAACAATATAAAGAAGTCTATGTAGAAGAGCCACCATTGGACTGATCCCATAAACTCAGCGGAGTTTTTGCGGGGCAAAATAAAATAAAAAATAAAATCACGTGTAATCATCTGTGATCTTCTAAATCAAGATCGCCACAAAAAACAAAAACAAATCTGAGCCGAGTGCACGTGGTGAGTTTTCTTTTACCTTGACCTGCAGACGTGGGCCTGGAGAGTTTCTGGCTGTAGATGTGCGCGGCGCTCTGCATGGACGACGAGGCTCCTCCCCCCACCGCCGCCAGGGAGGAGGAGCCGAAGGACTGGATCCGCCTCAGCGGCGGCGACGGCCGCGCGATGGACGCCGGCACCGTGCCGCCTCCGGGGGTTAGCAGGGGGGAGGCAGCCGCCCACATCACCCGCGGCGGCTGGGGCGGGGCAGGGGGGCACGCCGGGGGTCGGTGCGCTGGCAGGGGGGGATGCGGCGCGGAGCGGGAGGCGTGAGACTTGGCCGTGTGAGACGGCGGCGGCGCGTAGGCCGGGGGAGGCTGGGAGGGCGGAGGGCAGTGGAGAGGGAGGGTGGAGCAGGAGGAGGAGTGCTGGGAGGCCTTCGGTTCCGCAGACACGCGGACAGAGAGAGCCTTAGAGTCCGATTCCGCCGAGGAGGCGGCTCCTGCGAGCGAGGAGTCTGAGGCGCTGGAGGAGGTCTCTGTGGTCACGGGCGGCTGCTGGAGAGCTGTTCAGAGGAGAGGAGAGAAGCCAGAGCTTCTTTTATCGCCTGTTAGTCATTCCAAGGGCCTGACACACATTTTGCCCCCCCCCCCCCCCCCTCCACAACGAGGGGGCTAATCATTCGAAGCTGACCTCTCCTTGACTCAATCTTTTTCTCCTACCCCCCCACCCTCCTCCACCTCTAAGGGTTTACAAATCAAAACACTGAGATTCCCGTTTACGGTGTCGTGGAAAAGGGCGGAGGAAACCCTGAACATTTCCAGGCAACAACAACAGCACGCACGCACACACACGCGGAGGGAGGGAGATATGAAAAGTCAACTCACATTTAGGATGTTCGCATTTGGCCGCTTGGTCTCCTGAGGCGTTTCTTTGCTCTTTCTTGACATTCCTGACTTTTGTTCCTAGGAACACGCTGGCTGATTTATTTCTGTGCGTGTAGAACGTCAGAACTTCCTCCAAATCGTTCTCGCTGTATAGGAAAAGAAGAAGAAGGGGGAAAAAGCAAAGATAAGAGACACGGACATGTGTAAAGCAGATTTGGATCGCTGTTCGACTCGGTAGCGTGTTTAATTGAAACAGTAAGGAGCCCCCCCCCGGCCTTAAACAATGGTGTGACTGCATGCCAGAAGCTGCTCACCTCGCTTCGGCCATGTACTCCTGAAACACGGCGGGGTTGACGCACTGCTGCTGCTCCTCCTCGCTGCCTTTCTCCTCCTGTCTCTTCACCATATGCTGGGTCTCCTGCGAGGATAACAAGAGGAAGTTAAAGACACACCGGCGGGGCCTGTCCAGGCCATAAAGTTGTATCTCTCCTTCTCCATCGCTTAGCGCGTCTCTACTCGAAACAATGTTGTTGCTGTTTGACACCGGATAACGTCAGGTGGTGTAATGTAATGATAACGAATTACGCACTGTGTGTGTGTGTGTGTGTGTGTGTGTGTGTGTGTGTGTGTGTGTGTGTGTGTGTGTGTGTGTGTGTGTGTGTGTGTGTGTGTGTGTGTGTACTTCCCACAGATTACAATCACCCACAGGGATTTCTCAAACATGACTAACGACGAAAAAACTCCCGTATCTGCTGGGCAAAGCACATCAATGTGCAGACAAAGCACCAAGATTTGTGGCCTGCCGTGACGAGAGGAGGATATCAAATGGAACACAACCACCCTAAAGAACAATCATTGTGTGTACTCTTGCGTCGAGTGATCTTGGTACATATGACTGATTGAAGATTCCGACTTTCAAATGTTCATCGCTTTTGTTTTGATGTAATTATCGTACCTATATTCTATAGTGCCTAGTGGCGATGAAGCCGCCCCCATACCATTTTCTCTTGCCTCTCCAACATGTTCTCTTGCCCCCCCCCCCCCCCCCCCCCCCAAATGGGACATGTTACATCCGCCCCTGATGTACAGTATGTTTACTCATGCCATGAAAGCCCTTTGAATTGAAATTGAATTGAAGTGTGTGTGTGTGCGGTGTACGTGTGTGTGTGTGACGGGCGAGTCTTGAGCAGACGGTACCGCGTCGTAGCGGCGAAGGAACTCCCCCAGCTGCTGGGACAGGATGCGTCTGCGGTCTGGCAGCGGTAGCTGGCGGCTGGGCAGGACCATCCTCATGTCCTGCTGGAGGTTGCTGGACGCTCTCTTCAGGAAACGAATCATCAGCTCCTGGACGTGACAAAACGCGAGACAACGTGGACAAGTTCAGATGTCGGCGCACTGACGCACTGACGCGTCGTCAGTCATAAGGATTACTCGTCTCTGCCGGCCCCGCCGTGGCTGAGACATTCGTATACAAACGGATTGGCATGTGTTTGAGTTAATCCTCTCCAACAAGGAGGGGTTTGAGGCCAGTAATGATGATGTCTGCCATTCCTGCAGTGCTGGAGAGACTTTCCAATCTGGGCCCTCTTTGAAGAGGACCGCGTTTTCTCTTTCCACGTGGCAACAAAACACCTTGTACACATTAAAGAAGGAATAACATGGATTCCTAAAATTGTTTTAATACTGAATATCATATTGCGTATGTCCCTCAAGCTTATTTGTAATGGTTTGAGCCTCAATCAGCACTGATGTAACCCGTCCTTGTCATTTCTTTATTGACCGTTTAGCTGCAGTAGCCCAATGTCCTGAGGTGGTGAGGGCGCTGATATGGGGTCATTATAATGCTCGAAAATCAGCAATGGTGGACATTATGAACGCAGTGGAAATGCAAAGTTGGAACTGAAGACTGAAGGAGAAGAAAAATCATACAATGCAAGGTGCATTGATGACATCATTACGAGGCCAATATCAAATAAACTGTTCCTTAGAGCAATTTACATTAAAGCTCCTATATGATATGAAAGCTTGATTGTTCAAACTAGATAATTTGTGGGGATAGAAAACACATATGGGAGCACCATAAAACACACAAAAAGTTGAATTTTATTCAATGAAGTTGAATTTCAATGAAGTTGAATTTCATGTTATTCTTCCTTTAACATTAAGAAAAGTGGCCAGTGTGAGCAGCGCAGAATACTTAAATGGAAAATCCAGGCATAGATAAACATTCAAAGCAAGGCTCTGGAGTACCACCACCTCCCACAATAAACAAGTGCAATGCATGGCAGGTCATAATACAGCAATTACTACTCCTGGTGTACCATTTGCTCGTTGTCTCTGTCTGGCCAGGCCGGGGTGGCGTTGGTTTGGCTTTCTGCCAGGAGACGTAGCTGGACTCTCTGCAGGTAGGAGGAGAAGGCGACGCGGGCCTGCACTTTACTGATGGACACAAGCAGAAGGACATGACAGGGTGTTAGCAGGGGTTGACATTAAGATCTCAAGTCAGATTCTACTTTCCAGGTGGTCCCCAGCCAGTGGCGACATTAGGGTTCATCAGCCATGGGTGCCGATATCAAAAGGGCCCTCTCAGCGTGCGCTCACACATGCGCGTGCAGAGGTGTTTGTCAGATAATTTGGATCGTTTGGGAAGGCTGTCTTTTACGGCCTATATTCTCGTCCTATCCCACCTTGACTAATAAAAATCAACAAGCAACATTACATTATAAGGTTGAATAGCCAGAAAATTATAACAAGAGTCACCAATCAGCCAACCATATGGATAAGCAGGTGAAGATGAATGGATGTATTTAGATAAATGTATTTTGATAGATGAATACAGACATCCCACCCTAGAAAAAACTAAAATATATTAACATTTAGGGCTATGCCACACATGATAAGTGATTAACATATCCTACCATAGATTATATGGTTGCAGTGGCTGTTTTTTAATCAGTAGAGTCAGTAGGATTGTTATTTGGTTACAGTTCCTGTCACCTATGTTTTAAAGCTAAATTAAAATATATGATAAACACATAAGATAAGCATATTAAGCTCTTTGTGATTTTATATTGAGGACTTATAAATAGCTCTTGATTATATTAAGATTATATTCTGTAAATATAATTGATTATATATAGAGTAAAATAGATTATACTGTGCAAACAGACTGAGATCATGTAATTAGCTCCATATACACAGCTGTGTCGTATTCCATATTATAAGAACGGGGAATCCCCGATACGCACGGCACGGGGCACAGAGACAGTGCATGGAGAAAATGCGAAAATTTCCCCTCTCCTTTTGTGTGATAAATGCATACTATAAACGCATGACCTATATAGCAACTGAAAATATACTTGGATATACTTGGAACACTTGAAATCGGGTGAGAATGGCCTGAGAGTTTTTAGATTGGAATCTCAAAAAAATCTCGGCGGACTTTCAAAAGGTAAGCACAGAGTCGAGCAGCAGCGACAACTCCGTTCTCTTTAAGTGGCCAGTCCAAGGGCGGCCATTCTACATGGACTTCTATTGAGGATCGGGACAATAAATAGGGACCAACATGCTGCACAAACAGCTCTCGAGCGCTTACTTTCTGACGCCTCAATGTCGCAGCTTTGACACTAGCCATCTTTGTACGTCTGACTGTAATAAGGTTGCTGTTCACCGCACTTTTTTAGATGAAAGTAAAGTGACATTAGCTCATTTCCCATATGCTGCTCGCGTGGGCCCCACGCGACAAGATATATTTTAATAAAAGGAGAAGGAAAAAAGTCTGTTTGGGCCTCAGGGCCCCCCTAGAGTGGCGATGGGGCCCATGGGTGCCACGCACCCACGCACCCATTATAAATGACGCTAGTGTCCCCAGCTAAGTTGTTTAACCAGATGTAACTCTTGAGAACGTAAAAATGAAACCAAATGGACCCTGGCGGGTCCATTTGGTTTCATTTTTACACTCTCAAGAAAAAATATTCATCACGTGAATTAGTCCTAATTAGTCCTAATCTACACAACTAGAAGCACACTTGCCCGATCGGGCAACCAGGTACAGTCTTCACTTGCCCGATCATTTTTTTTACTTGCCCCGGGCCCAAGCCGGCAAGTGTTAGTGTCAACCCCTGTGTTAGGAACAGTGAACAACTGAACGCCAGGAGACAGACGCACGCACGCACACGTGCACACACGCACACACACACACACATAGCAGAATGATGGGAACGGTCAAGAAACGTGAAGTCAGCAGATGAGATGGGTATCAAGAATGGCAACTATTTTCAAGCCTAGCATCCCGATTTTTGGGAAACTGTTATCGGGTTTACAAAAATGTCAGATCTACAGGTCTAATTAAGAGTTTTTTTTTAATTAAATGTGTTCATATTAAAAACTGAATCAAGTGATAATTAAACGTTCCACCTCGAATATCCCACCCAGTCCACACAGGGATATCGCTTTGGTCTAGTGGTTAAGATACTGGACTTTCACTGGAGTTCAAATCCTGGCCGTAGCAAAGAGGTCCCGGTACATACATAATATCCGCACATGTACGCACACGGGACGGGTGACAAATTCAAAGCCAATTCAAGGCCAATTTCGCAATGCACACAAGTAGGCCATGGCCTACTAGTGTGAGAGCAGCGCGAATAAGCAGAGAGCAAGTACCCCCCACACCTCCAGAAGATAATACTCATCATTCACAATACTCAAAGGTATCCCTTTTGCTACATTAATGTTGTACTTTATCCATTCAAAAATAGCAAATCTACAAGCTTGTAGACAACCAAAAGCAGTACTTGCGCAAGTAACTAACACATTGTTTTTTAGTAAGATGCTGGGCTACCACAGGAAGATATTCTCTTATTTGGCCTTTTGGCGACGGTGGTGGCGCAGAGAGCGACTTCTAAGTTAACACGTCTGTTGGAAATCTCCCGCCACCTCCCTGCCCTGCGGGGCTTTTTGTCCGTCTAGAGGAGACCCCTCCTCTCAGGACAGAATCAAGGTTCATGGTTCTTTATTGTCACTCCAGTGTATGTCAGGACATATACCGGGATGAAATAACGTTTCCATTGTTCCCCAGTGCAATAAGAAAATAGACAGTGCAAGAAAAAGGACAAAAAAGAATCCTTTCATTGTAGGATAAAGGATAAAGGACATTGTAGTATAAAGGTGATCACTCTGAATAACTTTGTGTGGGAACCGCAGTGAACCAGTGGTCCGGGGACCACCAGTGGTCCTTGAGAGGGTTCCAGGTGGTCCCCAGGCTAAATGATGGAAAGTTGGTGAACCAGGTGTAACTCTTTGAGAGCGTAAACACGAAAGATTAATGGTCATTTTTGACAATGAATGCATGTTTGACTGTTTTGTTTCCCAAATCCAGCCTGGAATTGAGGACAAAAGCAAAAGAAATCTTTAGTTTTGGGGTCTGTGGGGCTAAAATGTCCTCAGATGGTGGTCAAATCGTGGGTCAAATGCTGAACAGGGCACCAGAGGACCCAAACGGTGGCTAGAAAAATGCCCAGATCAGCACAACGGGGCCACCGGAGCCCCTTGCTGCCTGCCAGGTTGCTGATGCGGTGTGATCGCATCCTGCATTGGCATTTCACCCGATATGCACTTCTGACCCAAATTTACAAGCCCTTTACTTTAAGAATGGGTGGGTTTTATTTGTCGCTCACTCAGTCAGAGCGGATTTGAGTGGCGAAAACGTCGGCGCAGCAAGTCTGCGAGGCTCGCTGTGCAACAGCAGCAGTAAAATGCCCTAAAGATAATACAAGGGTTTACAAAGGAATACAAAGAACGAGAAAATTGAGATGAGATGTAACAGGCCTGACCCACACAGCAGCAGTGTGTGTGTGTGTGTGTGTGGGGGGGGGGGGGGGGGGGGGGGGGGGGGGCAACAGGGAGTGTTAGGAATTAGAGGAGGGGGATATTACCGTAGTTCAGAGTCAAATGGATAGACTTTGTGATATACATACTGTACCTATAGAAGTATAATGTCAGTGTCAGCAGCAATCTCAGCATTTGTATGAGTATGTCAGAACTCGGAATCCTATGAGGGCAATCATATGATAGCATGTACAGTACATTTCTTAAAGCTATCACGCAGAACACCTGTATGGATTCTTATGCCTTTGTTTCTCACACAGACAGATATACTGTAGCTGTAGTTTTACTCCTCTCTCTCTCTCTCACCCCCCTCCCCACACACACACCACAATTATCTTTTTTCTTTTGCACTTCCCTGACAGCTCATAATAAATAATCTCATCTAGGGGCTCCAGCCAATTCCCTTGGAACTGACAGTGAGTGTTGTTTTGGCTTCTTATTGGAATCTCTACTACATGTCTTACAACAGAAAGCAAGCAGCAACACACATTCTGTACATTCTGCCTACTGACAGGGAGAAAACAAAAACACGCTGCGTATCGCTTTCAACTAGTGGCTGTTGTCGGAGGCACAGTGTGACTTGTCTTCCACCAGGAAATCGAAACCTGATGAATTGTTTTTGTGGCCCGAGTGAACCTGAAAAAAGGGGGGTACTGTCAGTACACCGACGCAGGGTGGTGGGGGAAAAAAGTGTTTTGGAAAAAGCTGTCAAACACAAACAATGATATACTGTACTATAATTGCCCGGCTCCGTTCGCAGCCCTGGCAAGTGCTGAGGAATTTCTACGAACTCAGACTTGTTAATGTAATTCCTCCTCAAATTACAATTTCAGCCCCACTTTTAAATCAATACAAGACTGGAGCCTTTGTTCCACTTTAGACAGAAGTATGTGATATTTATTAATGTCACTGTGAGAAAAAAAAAGGCAGCAGAAAAGCTAAACGGCTGAAGCGCGGTGTGTTGCATAATAAACGGGCGAGCAGGAGGGCAGCTATCCAAGTCTTTCCTGGACTCTCTGAAACAAAGACAGCCCGACTCCTGCAATTAGCAAAGCCAATCATGGGGGGGGGCTCACGACTCTCATAAGCCGCGGTGGTCTCGTACGCGCAGAGCTCTCAAGGCAGACGCGCGTTTAGGCAGTAGAGCCGGAGCCTGGCGTTCGGAACTGGACGAGCTAGGTAGTAGACATCGAGGAGTCACGCTCAAAACAGACTGATCAAAACACGACAGGCCGGTCTTCTCGGAACGTTCTGGCGCGCTTTGCCTCGGCACACCTCATATTTCCTCCTGCTGGAATAAAGAAATGGTGGTGTTGGAGGTTGGGTCGGGTGGGGGGGCGTTTGGAGGTTGGGATCGGGTGTGTGGGGAGGTGCGAGGGGGTTGGGGGAGACGGCGCAGTAGTGAGGAGGAAGGGGAGCTGCCAACATGGCAAAGAAAAAAAGATAACGTATCTTAACCTGAGCTTTTGGGAGTGACCAGGGAGCCTTGTGGGGCTTCCAGGGGGAGGGGGTCACCAACCATCCAAATGACAAGAGTTAGGAACCACTTGAGAACCCATCATGTGCGGGTGGCATAGCAGACTGACCTGAGTTCCCAGCCCTGCTGGAGGATGTGGAGCAGGTCCACTTTGGGTTTGGTGAGCCGCTGCGTCGCCAGGGAGGCGGAGGAACACGAGGAGGAGGAGATGGAGGAAACGGAGGAGGAGGCTCCGTCTTGGAGGCGTCTTGGAGGCTCCGTCTGTGACGCTACCAGAGGACTGAGAGGAGGAGGGGGAGGAGCAGGCTGCTTGTGAGAGACCATCGGCTCCGGAGCTGGCCTCTCCACCTTACTCTGCTGCTGCTGCTGCGTCCGTTTCCGAACGCGCTCCTCTCCCTCGCCTGGCTTCTCCGTGGCGGCAGAGGCGTCCTCCTCCTCCTCCTCCTGCCCTGCGCTCTCGGCCGGGGAGGCGTCGCGTCCCCTTCCTGATGGCGACGCACGGGAGGGAGACAATCTGTCAGCTGAATTAAGAGGATAAAGTGCACAACACGCTTTCTCTCTCTCTCCCCTGTGCTGTGATTAAACGAACACGGTCATACAGTCATGATTTGGCCAATCGCGCTATCGCACACATGGGAGTTTTTTTTTTTCTTTTTTTAATTGAAACCAGAAGGGTACAAGTGTGTGAATTAGCTCCACTGAAGCCTGCAGCATGCTCGTACAAACGGTGCCAAACTTTTCTTTTTTTTCCCAGTAGGGCTTGCTGAAGCTTTTAGAGGGCAAAACCATTTCATACTCGCTACGGCTCAGCTCTGAGTTCTGAATATCTGAATATCTGCCTAGCAACACCACTGAAGCATTGTGTGTACAGCATTGGGAGGGTGGTTTTATCATCTATTCTAGATCTCCATCCTTTTTTTAAATCACTTAACAGGAGTCAGATTTGGCAAAACATTTTGTCATTTCTTGGAACGGGTTGTGGTAGAACTACTGAACAAGAAGTCAGCATTAGACCTGTCAACTCAATACCATTAGACCAGACCTTAGGCCAGGGATTCGACAACGTGCGGGTTGGGACGATATTATGAGTGGGTGCATAAATAAAATGCACAACAAGATGTTATTGATATTAATACAAAAGATGTACTGTCTATAAAGAATGAAGTGTTATATTGTATTTAAAAAGTTGAAAAACAAACTAAAGTTTTCATTATGATACCGAAACCTAAACCAGGACCAGGAGCTACAAGCTCGATTTTGAAATGCCATTGATCAAATCCAGAACGCCAGCACAAACGGGCGATTCATTACCATCCGGTGTCCCTGCCCTCCCGAACATGGGTGAATTGTGTTCGAGTAGGCAAAGCTCTCTGTGGTGGTTGGCCGGCACTTTACCGCTGTGTCACCCGAGCCCAGATTAATTCTAACAGAGTTAAAGGGGAATTCCACCCATTTTCAACATTTTTTTCTGAGAGTGCACAAATGTGAACCAAATGGACCCGTCAGAGTCCATTTGGTTCACATTTGTGCACTCTCAGAAAAACAGGTCCTAAAAGAAAAATCATAAACATGGTGAAAAGAAACTTGATGACGTCATGAAGTTGTGTTTCACCACGTCAATGATTTTTTTTTTTTAGACCTCCATTTCTAGGTAACACTGGATGGGGGAACTTCATGTCCACACAACATCTGTAAGGTATTTTAACAACATAGTAAAATGTGTAAAATGCCATCTACCAGTGATCTTCCTCCCGCGGGCCGGACGCTGCCTCCTCTTGCGCGCCTCCAGAGTGGGCAGCTTCCTCTCGTACTGGAACAGGTGACCGCCATAGAACACACCCAGCTGGAGGTGGACCTTGTCTTTCAGCTTTCTGTCAATGACAGAGAGGACAACGTTACTGTCTGCTAGAGAAACCTCAATCCAAAACACTACCGAAAATAGCAGGTCGACAAGTTCGCGATCTATCGCATAGGGCTGCTGCCTGCAACTAACAATTATTTTCATAATTCATTCGTCGGTCAGTTTATTTTTGACATGCTCTAACTAACAAGAAAGATAATTCGTTCAAAAATACATTTGGTCAGCTGCTGATTCAAATAAAGACAAAAACATTTTAATTTAATTAAGGCAACTAATGGTGTCTTTAGGCATATTCTGACTGCATACATTTGGTTAATAAATAACCGCTACACACACTTACTTTTAGACAGACACATACACACACAACCTAAAAGGAACATTGCTCTTCTCAACTCGACTTCTCAACTCGAGGTCATTTAGAAATGGCACACTCCTCTTTCGTTGACTAAGGAAAAGCTATGGTTAAGTGGGAAAACACTCATGATAAATTGCAAAAATCTACAGTGATTAGTTTCAATTAATCGACTACTAAATTAGTTGATAACTAATTGAATTAGCAATTCAATTACAATTCATCATTGCAGCCGTATATACGTATATATGTGAGCTCATAGATCGGCTATTTTCAGTACATATGCACAATACTCTTGTACAATGTAGTCATCAGTTACCAAAGGAATAATAAAAAGTTGAAATGAGGAGGCCGATACGAGGTAGGTTTTCCCCTACCCCAGTATACAGTATAAAGAAGTGACACACAGACAGTGGTTGGATGGGTGGCTGAGCCTGGGGTTGGAGGGTGAATCCAGTCGTAAGACGTTGAGTAATGTGTCTGAGTGTCGTCTCTAGTGAAGAAGGGTGACGGACTGCTGCACGGGAAAATGACAAATTATAATGCCAACTGTGGTCTCACGGTAAAATGCCAGCCTCTCCAGATGCAATGTATGGAAAAAGCGGAATTGGGCTAACAGTGTGTGTGTGTGTGTGTGTGTGTGTGTGTGTGTGTGTGTGTGTGTGTGTGTGTGTGTGTGTGTGTGTGTGTGTGTGTGTGTGTGTGTGTGTGTGTGTGTATCTGGCAGGGGCGGATGTACATGTCCCAGTTGGGGGGGCAAGAGAACATGTTGGAGGTGCAAGAGAAAATGGTATGGGTGCGGCTTCATTGCCCTGGGGCGGCTTCATCGCCCGTGTCTCTTTGCGCCACGGACGATGAAGCCGCCCCAGTTACAGGACTTTTATTAGTCAAGTAAAGCATCAATAATAACATCAGTTGTTGTTGAAGTTGCAACAGACATGCAGCATGCATAAAGCAGCATGCATAACGGTCTGACTCAGAGTTTTCTGTTTTCAATGATGAAATGCTGTTGGTTTAGTGGTGACACAGCTGTAGTTAGTTAGTAGCAGTAGTAGTGTTTCAAATCATTTTAAATATAAGCACTTTAATTTGAAATATATTGGGTTATTTTGCATGGCATCGTGTTGGGGGGGGGCAGACTGGGTAATTAGGGGGGCATTGCCCCCCCAATGCCCACTTGCCCAGTCTAGATCCGCCCCTGGTGTCTGGGGAGCGAGACGTAAGACTTTCAGCCAGTTCTCTCACCTATCCCGTCGAAAAAGAACAAACACAGAGTCCCAATAGACCAGATCCACACATGGGCGACGAGGCTATAATTCCCCAAAGTCCCGACCACAATGGAAACGCTTACCTTTCATGGAAAAGTCTGTTTGCCAGCATGGAGTTCATCGATGTCTTGCACTCCAGATATCCACTACAGTGACAGAGACAAGAGACAGTTAATGTGTGTAAAAAGTAATAATCAACAACTACAGCCGGGTGGGGGTGGGGTCCCCCCCCCCCCCCTCATTTGTGGGTTAACTGTGTTAAAACGGTGGAGCTACTGTGATAAAGCCAGGCTGAATGCCTCCAGTGTTAAACGGCCTCATAACTCCCTCCCTCCGACCACTCAATAACATACTGTTAAAAATCCCACTAAACCCCTGCTACTAACAGGGCCATAAAGCTAATCAAGCAGCAAATCCCTCGTATAGGAATATGGACTGTAAGCACAAAAATGGATTTCCTCTCAAACAAGGGGGCTTAAATGTCATCTCAATTTGAAGTCATTAGGGGGCATGAGCCATATGTATGTATGTATGCGGGCATGTGTGTTTATATATTTATATAACTGTCTTTGTAATTCACAAGTAATAACCACAGTAATCCAGTGGCAGTCTACTGGATATGCCTTGGTGTCAGGCGCAGATGTTTAAAAGGGCAAAAATGAGATGCTGTGTTCAAGGCAACGCTTCAAACTTGGGGAAAAAAAAACTAAATGAACGTCCAACTCAAGGGTAGGAATCTCAGGCAGGCATCTCTCTGATTTCCACCCCAAACCCAAGCTGGACCGATATCCTTCACAAGGACATGGTGGCAACTTCAAGCATTCTTTGTGATCCATGTTTGTTTGGTTTAAACGCATAATTAGAGGCATAATTAGGAACAATTAGGTTGTATTGTTTCCTGTGGTCATCCATGTTTGTTGAACGAAATCAATTTGTGTTGAGGTTGACAAAAACACATCCTGGCTAGTTGTCTTGAACGCAGCTATATAACCCAACAGTGTTTTGCAAGGGGTCGCCGACCCAGAAAATCAAAAGACTTTCAAAAAAAGAACACCCAAAAATAACTAACTCATTCCAAAACTATTCTAAAGAAAGTCCATAGATTAAAAAAAGTAGCCTGTCGATCTGAAAATGCAAATATTTTTCATAAACGTTTGGGAACCACTGATGTAAGCCTAGGAGGTTACCTGTACAGCTCCCAGGTGTCGGCGGTGGGGAAGATTCGGATGAAACCTCCTCTCCTCTCATGTTCTTCCTTGATCTTCCTCAGCACTTTGATCTGGATGTTGAACAGAGACAGTGGTTCTCAAAGTGGGGTCCTCGGCCAAGGACCCCACTTTGACCCTTTTGACCCCTTGGCCAAGGACCCCACTTGCAAAACCTACAATGAGTCCATACAGCGGAAGTTGAAGGATTCGTGGAAGCACCATGAAATACATGGACACCATGGACACTTCCGCTGATAGACTCTGTGCCTTAGATTGTGCCCAGGCTTTTTAGTCCTTGGCAGGGTTCAATCAGGGTTTCTCCGGGTCAATTATGTAATACCAGGGACCAAATGGACACTTGAACAGTAAAGGGGGTCGGGTCGTTGGCCAAATGGGGGTACTTGAAATGGGAAAGTTTTAAGGTGACATTGAACGTTGTATTAAAGTGTCCCAGAGATCTGTTACAGTAGGTGTGGTCAGTGCCGATTACCTCCTCGGTGCTCATGCCCAGAGTGCTGTCTCCAAGGCCCTGTTTGCCTCCCAGCTTGACCTTGGATCCGTCTTCGTCTGGGTTATTGGCCGACATGGGCCTCTGCCGCTACCAGATGGAATAGTAGGGGAGATAAGTTTACCATCCATTCGTCTGAATGTTGTTATCCTCCAACATTGCCGTGTTTACAGAGAATAGTGTTTCGATATCCAAAAGAACTGCTCAGAGCGGGTTTTACATCTCACAGCCACACCTAAGAAATCACATTATACTAATCTATTCTAATCTAATCTAAGTTAAGCTACAGTACAACTATCTTTTTTTTAATTAACGCAATGGATCATTCCAACAAATCCTAACAGTTGCTTAAATGACACTTTCTTTTTCACTGGCATTCCTGGCACCCTCTCCTGCTACATGAACTACTGCGGTCTGATTGACGACTTTGGCATGCGTGTTTGAGCTCGGGCCAATACAACGGGGCATAACCCCCTCCCATAGGATCACATACAGAATTTGTCATCCAAATAGCAGGAGGATTACGTTTAATTTGTCTGACGGTGGGGGGGGGGGGGGGGGGGGGGGGGGGGGTAGTCGGGGATACAATGGCAGCCAAAGACTGACAAGACCTAATCCCCCCTGAAAGAAATCCCAAACCGCTGGCCCTAATCAGTGCACAGGGAGAGGGACGGACAGGTTCTCATCGGGGGCCCCTGGGGGATTTTAAACTGCATGACAGTGCTGCTGTTTAGCGGTGCGGTGCGGGGCTCGCTTTTGTAACGTCTTCAGACACTATTGCTGAAAATCACCAGAAATTAAAAGCAGAGAGAGATTTGCGGGGCCGATGATGTTTCACCAGAGTCTGAGTCAAGCACTGCATTGCGGTATTTCTGCAATGCAGTCTTTGCCAGGGTGCCACTTTGCTAATGCAACGGGCATTCTTAATCAAGATGCCATTTAGAAATCAATAACAGGGCCTATCTATCCGTCTGTGTCACCATAATCAAATACTGTACGCCGTAGCAGAAAAGCAGAGAGTGGCGAGAGTGACTGGAAGAAATATATGGTGATGTTCTTCTTACCAGCGATGTAACAGGGTTCAGTAGCAGAAGGAAGGGAAAGAAAAGGCAAAGGTAGATTAGTTTGGAACATGGATGGAGACCGAGGAGGACTTACCACTCTGGTTTGTGTTGTTGTTGTCTGTGCAGAGAAACAACGCTACGGAGCAACAGGTGAAGATGGTGAATTGAGAGGATATACACATTTTAGGTGGGTAATGTCATATACATGCCATGTGTAACCTTAAATCTAAATCTGGTTATACTTATGTTACACGTGGGTGTCTTTTTTTTTTTTTGCAAGCTCACCAACATGTCATGCTATGTGTTCAAATCAGGCATAACTCTAATCTTAACCCTAAACTGAATGTTTGAGGACCAGGAAAATGGTCATGCTGGTCTACAATTCAAATAGTACTAAACTTTGGGAGACATTTGGCCCGCACAAGCAGAGTACACCCCCCCCCACACACACACACACACACACAAATCATACATCGTGCAGAGTATTTAAATTCAAAATGAGGTGGGGTAGAGATCTGTCTGATTTGCTAAGCTCCCAGCAGCAGATGCCAGGACCAAGGCTAGGTTGCAGCAGTAGTCGAGTGGCTCTGGCCAAAACCGTTTCTTGCTGCTGCTGTGGCACCATTAAGCAATAAGGCCTTGGGAGATGATTAGTCACGTGATCAGAGATGATAAAACAATACGCCACAGAGAACGCGGCTCCAAGTGATCTCACCACCAACTGCTGTAATTGCATTAGCAGTTGTTTTTCATGAGGGTGGATTTTCCGTGAGGGTGAAAGAGGAGCTCAGTGGCAAGTTGGCAACGGACTGAAAGTACATACATGACAGATCATGTATGAACGCTAAGAAACATATAGTTTCTGTTGGGCAGAAACCTTGTATATCCATATTTCAACCTATTTATTTATTTTTACGTTGTGTTACGCAAAGTGTGTTGCGCAAAAGTAGCATTTCACCACGTCGGCTTTACATTTTTGAAAGGGAAGGCGGTTAAGAGTGTCTGCAGGTTTTATTTTCCCCCCTCTCTTAAGTTTTTATCTCACGATTTTTGTAACTCAATTTTCCAACGACTACATATTTGCAGAGCTTAGGGTCGGGCCGGCCCGGTCATTTTACAGCATATAAGCTATTTTTCATAAAATTACACACTATGTGCCACACGGTGTCTCGCCGCTGCGCCACCAAGAATTACCAAGACTTAATGAGAAAAAACAGCTGCCTGCAGCAATTAGGTTGTTTAGAAAAAAAGTGTCGGGCCGGGCCGGGCCGGGCCCATGTTGTCAATCATGTATCGGACTTCGGGCCGGGCCTAATCTAGCTAGCTACATGCATTAGAACACAGCTTGTTTTTCCCCCATTTCCTGATAAGTAACAGATTTGAAAGTTTCCACCCGACAGTGATGATAAAGTGCTGTATAAAAGACAGATAAAAAGCAACGCAAAAACATAACATATGCACATAATAGATAATAACAGTATGTCAAGAACATGTATACCTGACTTCTCCTGGAGTCCAGTGGGCCTCTGTCAGAGTGTGGTCGTCTCAGAAGTGGGTCCTGACACACAAATCCTGTGAAGATGGTGATGAGTTGTAAGGGGAGAATACAGGAATATGGTTTAAAGTAAAGATCTCAACGGGCCTGAAAATTAAGGCCCGGCCCTACCCGGCCCTGACAGTTCAGGCCCTAGGCCCTACCCGGCCCTAAACTGTCGGGTTTGGGCAAAATTTGAGAATTCGCCACAGATTAAAAATGAAATGGCAATCAGCACCATCTTCATAATAGGTAAATCGAGAAAATAACTATTATTCTTACTATAGTAAAATAATTCAATATATATTATTTTTTATGGGGCCCGAGGCCCTATTGATTAGGATAGATTTTCGGCCCTACCCGGCCCTAAATGTCGGGTCGGGCCTGTTCAGGTTCGGTCCTGGTCGGGTTCGGGCAGAGTTTGAGAACTCTAGTTTAAAGGAGCATTAAGTGAATTGGGTGATTCGGAAAACCCACATGTATGCACACATTGATTATACAGGGGGGTGAAGTGCAACAGGCCAACAGCACGTAAACCAAGTCCCACCCCCGCTCAATCCTGATTGGAGGAAGGCCCCATCTCATCCTTATATGGTCAGCACATTCTTTAGTAGGGAAGATTATCCAAGAAAAAAAGAAGAAAAAAGAATGTTTGATTTTGGTGAAATCACCGAATATATCTTAATAGTATACTATGTATAAACCGTAAATGCTAGATTACATTTCTTTCCATGATCAGTAAAAACGTTAACTTCACATTGGACCAGATGTCCCTCTTTCCAAGAGTTTTCAGGGGTCCCACAAATTGAGCCCCCGTCCCACATTGTGACTGAGAGACATCAGTGTTCAGATGCCCTAATATTTGGCTTTCTGTTGTCTCCTTTCCTGCTATAGATGTGCTTTTACTGTAGGTCTGTTAAAATAGTATTGCCCTGGTGCCACTACAGTATATTTCCACACTCGCTCCAGAGGGTCCACACTGACATGTGCTGCCGTATCAAAAATAGCCGATCTACAAGCTCAAAGCGCGTTGCACCGTGAGGCGTAGATCAGCTATTTTTGCGATTTTCTTTTTTTTCTTGAATAGGACATCAAGATCTTAATAATGCTAACCAGGGGCGGATGTAACATGTCCCATTTGGCAAATGAACAGTTTGGATTCTGGTCGCCCTATTCACACCGGATCTGTAACACAGCACCACACTGCTTAAAATAACTGGCTGTGGAAAAGCCCTCTATTTTACTATCTGAGTACATCAACTGTACCAGTGTAAGCTAATATGACCCCGCAGTGCATTGCTCTATGATTGATCCACGCCTCATTAAACCAAATCTCTTCACCAAATGTAGCCAATGTGAAAGCTCACGGGTCACAGACACACACCGTGTACAGTACGCGTAGATCTGCTATTGCTGCTAAACAAACACACCAAAATAGGGACACTTCACATAGTTTAAGAGGGCCAAATAAAGGTATTGAATTGCCATTGTGGACTGCGTGAGTCCTAATAATATAATGTCTACCCTCCAAACCGGCTTAAGAATCCAGAAGGCCTCAAAGCAAACATAACTTCATACCAGCGTTGTGTAAAGGTCACATGGATTCAAAGAGGCCTCGTCCTCATTATAATTTCCCCACACTCTCAACATTGCGTCATCACTCTCTTCTTACATAGCTCACCGAGAGCTAATTGATGGTGAAACGGAGAAGTTAGCAAAACATGTTTACGTGGTATCTCGCGCTCGTAACTTGGCGTGGGATGGAGTCAATCGACAGCTCGTGGGGGCTCGGGGGGCCTCGGGGGGCTGTTTCTTGCGCTACCTCATCCCAGCCGTCAGGTAAGGACCAGATCCGTGCCACGTTCTTGCCTAAGCGCAGCAATTATTGCAAACACGGGGCTTGACGTGCGACTGACAGCTACACACGAGGGGAAAATGAATGCTAATGGCATGCTGTCATTATTTACAGCGCTGGGATGTGGCCCAAGTGTTATCAGCCAACAGTGCTGGGGTTTGTTTGGTGAATAATAGATGGGCTATGTTTTACATGCCACTGCTCATTTCTCCCCCCCATGCGGGGCCGCGCTAATGCCTCGGTCCAAAGATAACTGGCAATTTATGGCTCTCTGCTCGGGTTTAATGAGAGGGACGGGAGTGGTGTCGGGGGTAACGCATGACTTAAGTAATGCGTTGCTTAAGTCAGTGGGTCCCAAACTCTTTCCATGTCAAAGACCCCCACATTGGCGCCAATTAGCCCGCACATCCCCCATTTGAAAGATATGCCAGCTGCCCCTATAAGAGAAGGTTTTTGCAGTACTGACTCTAAACCGGTTTCATTTCAAAAAACCCCAGATTGACTTGCAATAGTCCCCCCAGTGCCCCATGTAATGGCATTTGTATTCTCCCTAGGATCCCCAATTCAATTCATCAACCCCAAAACATATCCGTAAGAAACTAAAATACAAGTTTAAACCAGTGTAACGTGTAAATATTCCAAACCTCCACCACTGAAAGGTTGTTGTTGTGGGGGTTCAAGCCACAGCTCAGCCAGGGTGCATGCAATCATGTACAAACAAGATGGTGGAACGTCAGCGTCCCAGACGGAGGCCTCCGGGGCCAGGAGATGAGACGCACCACCACGAAGCTGTGATTATATCCGTCACGGGGTCCATTTGGTTCCATTTGTACTCCCGAGTTTAAATAAACGCGAAGGCTTTCGCGAAGGCTTTCGCTGTCTTTTCCCCTCTAGCACGGGACCAATTTGTCTAACTGTGTAGGACTGTGTGCGTGGGCGTGCACGTTGTTGCGTGTGTTGAGTGTGTTGCATTGTACAGGGCACGTTGTGATTCTTTTCAGATGCATTTATCACCATACTCCATACTAAGCTCTGGCTGTTATATGAGAACGCAGTAATGATGATGGGACCACATGCAACAAAGGCTCATCACATCCACCACTGCAACCTTCTGTTGTATAAACAGTGTTGATCTGCGCCTTGGGGCCAGGCATTTTTATGTCTGCATGTTAAAGATTGCTCCAGCCTGACAATGCAGGGATCCAGTTTCTCAAGAAGGACTTAATGACTCCAAAACAACCGAGCCCTCTGTTGACAATTCTTCCCCCCGCAAGTCATTTAATGTCAATTAATAATGGCTGTGGTTTTTTTGCACAATCCCGGTGCCCCATTATGGACCCACCCAACTATTTTCTAATACACTCTGTACATAGTTAACTACCCCGAATGTGGCCGCTGTGAGCTCTTAACTGTAAGACAATAGTTGACTGTCTCCGTGGCTCAAAATCTTGGTCAGTGAGTGGAGGGCCAATTAACATCCGTGCCTTTTGGGCGAGGTTATGCTCAAACTAAATCTCGTAAATAGGAGACAGCGGTGAGAAACACATGCACACCATGGAACATGTTGCAGACTATATCTGTGAGATCTGAAGCAGCCTACTGTAGATCGAGAATCCTAAACTTTTTCAGCTGGAGACGTGAAAAGGAAGAGTTTACCTGAAATGTACAAAGGTCTGATTTAAAAATGCTTGCATAAAAGCTTCAGACCTTGCATCAACAGCCTAGAGCAACGGAAATATGTGTAAATTGAACACTGAGATGTTATAACAAATATAACTGAAAAAGCTGGCCATTGTATTGTATAGTCCACAAAGCAGATATTGTAACAAAGAGAGCCAGGTCAGTGGTTATAATATCCACTCAGTCATTATACATAATACCTGTAGGCTGTTTGCACAATATACAATCAAAAGTGTGTGTGCGCATCAACTGCCATTGTAACCTGCCATGGTCTTTGAATGAGACAAGATTCCCTAATTGCTGAGCCATTGTGCAATGCACGAACATCACTTAAAGGTTTTAAGAGGTATTGCTGGTTTCACTTGACTTCCCTCCTAGTGTTCAGCTTATGGACCTACCAGGGTGTCTTAGTTTATGCTGAGGTGTAATCTTCGGAACAAGTCATTGGAATTCTGTTACTTTGACACAGGTACTCACCAACAAGAGAAAACATGTCTGATAGCATGCTGGACTTAATCTTCAGGTCCAGAGGTGCGTCACTGAAAGGAATAGAAAAATCATCATCATCATATTTATGTACTGTATACGTATTCACTTTAAACCCGACAGTATATACTTGATAACCTCCATTTTTCCGTCCATCAGAAAACAACATGTTGACCTATAAACATGTTGACCTATAAACTTGCAACATGGAGCGATACACTTGAAACACTTGAATTTGCAGATGTCCAGCGCAGCAATGGCTCATTGAGGCATGGAAGTCACGTCAGAAGGTTTTTTTTTTTTTTCCCGCACCCCCTTAATTAATTCTCTGTGCTCTATCAGAAATTAACTCTGCTCCTTTTAAATCAGCCGTCCCTCAAAGTCAACTCTCTTCACTATCATTTGCTACAAGCCATCGCACTCACGGCTACATTCCCTCAGTGCACATCAGGTGGTCCAGTCACTAGTCTGCCTTCAGTTTAAATGCTAGCTGACACAGGAGTTGTTCAGATGCCGGCGTTCAAACTCGCTCCACCATCTGCGGCCTCCTCCCTGTGGCGCTAGTTCTGTCATGGGTGATTCTGTAATTATGTGTCATATTTGGGGCTTGACCAGAGCTAATTTTATGTGCCAAATGTGCCAAAAACTATGATCAGCCGGATGCGGGCCTTTTGGAAATAAACGTCTGGCACTGGTGAGCTAGCGCCCCCTACAGCACTAGCTTCTAACCTATTAATGGAAAGCTACTTTTGGTGATTGTTTGCCTACTTTCCACGTGTGAATGTTTGCCTATTATGACATGTCCATAATAATACCTTAAACAGGCTTATACGCAGCAAGACTTGTCTATCAGACTCCCATAGAGCAGGGGTTTTCAACCGGTGGTCCGGGGACCACCAGTGGTCCCTGAGAGAGTTCCAGGTGGTCCCCAGCTAAGTTGGTTAACCAGATATAAGCCACCCTTGCGGGTCCATTTGGTTTCATTTTTACACACAGTTAAAATATTCATCATCTGAATTAGCCCAAGTCTACATAACTAGAAGATGGCCAAAAGCAAAATAAATCCTTAGTTTCGGGGTCTGTGGGGCCAAAATGTCCTCAAAAGGTGGTCCGTGGCTCAAAAGCTGAATAAATGGTGGGCCCTGGTATGAAAAAGGTTGAAATCGACTGCCATAGACTAGAGTATGCTAAGACAATGTTGTAAATGCTACGATGGCCTCTACCACCAGCAGCTCAGCTTTCACCATTATATACCATAAGGTGAAATGTCAGGGAGGTATGAAGGTAGAAAAAGATTGACCCGGCCTAAGTGTGTTGCTTCTAAAAAAATGGATTAGCTGTCTAACGGTCTAGCCTTAAGGACATTTTCTTGGTAGCGTTTCTAGCAGAGGAAGTCAAGATAAAAGCTTTGGCAAGAAAAAAATGTTACCCTAAGGGTATTTATCAACATGTGAAATGTAAACGGCCGTTCAGTATAACAGCTACTGTATTAACAAGTGTTTTTTTATTCCATTGCGGCTTAAGTGTGTTTACACGAGCTCTTAGACTATATTCCAAGAAAAACTCCGGACCTTGCTGTTTTTTTTTGTTTTGTTTTGTTTTTTGCAGCTAGAGATCCTCCGGAAACCAACAGGCGAGATGAAGCGGTGACTAAGCATCCTGAGCCTGATAAGAAGCAGTGTTGCCAACTTGGCGCATTTGTCACTATATTTAGCTTTTTTTTCCAACCCCCCCTAGTGCCAAAATTAGTGGAAAATCTAGTGCTTTTTTGCTGGTGAGTTGGGGCAAAATTGGTTGACAGGCGCAAGAGATAAAAGCCTTGTTTATCACCATTTTTTCCTCCTATGCTAGAGTCCTCCTTCCTTTCTAGAAAGTACCATTGATAACCAAATGGGCACTTATAGATTTGTAACTCTTGAGAGTGTGAAATGAAACCAAATGGACCCATGGGTCCATTTGGGTTAATTTCACGCTGTCAAGAGGTAAATTATATGTAAACATCTGAATTAACTAATTCTCAAGAATCTACACATTTAGAAAATGTAGTAGAATTGCTATTTTGACCAACGTTTTACCAGTTACTTCTCCTAAATTATTCCAAGAGGACTAAACTCAACATCAAATGGCAGTCCTCGGTGGCTTAAAATGCAGAATAAATAGTGGGGCCCTGGTATGAAAATGGTTGAAAACCCACTACTGCTCTAGCGGATTCTAGTGCCTTTTTGGAAGAGCCACTAGTGCATTTTGGATTTTTGCCAGTTTGGCATCACTGATGAGATGGAATCACTCACCAGGCCAGGGAAGGAGAGAGGTTGACCTCCAGCAGCCAGGGTTTGAGGTTGGAGTCGATGAGCACGTCGAAGCCGTACAGCTCTGCAGAGAGAGAGAGAGACACGCTGGGTTGAGTTTACACCAGGGGTTTTCAACCAGTGGTCCGGAGACCACCAGTGGTCCTTGAGAGGGTTCCAGGTGGTCCCCAGCTAGTTGTTTAACCGGATGTAACTCTTGAGAACGTAAAAATGAAACCAAATGGACCCTTGCGGGTCCATTTGGTTTCATTTTTACGCTCTCAAGAGTTAAAATATTCATCGTGTGAATTAGCCCCAAGTCTACACAACTTAGAAGAGTAATGGTCATGGAGAGGAACAAAAGAAATCTTTAGTTTTGGGGTCTGTGGGGCTAAAATGTCATCAAATGGTGGTCTGTGACTCAAATGCTGAATAAATGGTGGGCCCTGGAATAAAAAAGGTTGAAAACCACTGGTTTACACTGTCCACTGCTGGGGGAAGTCACAGGGGAAGTCACCATAATAAACTCTCGGGGTTGATGGATAGGGATTACAAATTAACCAGCAAATCATCACACAATGTTGTCTGTGTGATAGGACCACAGTCCAGGGACGATTTCCATTGTGGTAAACAGTGTGGAATTCATATTAAAATACCAGTATCATTTTGATCCATTGTTTGAATGTTTTGCTTCTGTAATCCAGCCTGGTATTGTGGACAAAAGCAAAAGGAATATTTAGTTTTGGCATCAAGTGGTCATCCAAATGCTGAATAAATAGTGGTCCCTGGTATGAGGTTGAAAAAATCTGTTCTAAAGGAACATTCAGTAACAGAATGCACACATACTCTACAGTGTACTGCAACAGGCCAACAGCACGCACACCAAGGCCCACCCCCACTCGATCCAGATTGGAGGAGAACCCCTCTCATCTTGGATTGGACGAAAGGTTTTTCTCCCAATGCCTGAACTGAAACTATTTTTTAACTCCTTATGGTCACCACACTCTATAGTAAGAAAGGCCATCCATGAAAGAAGAAAAAAAAAAAAAAACACAATTTGAATTTAGTAAAATCACTTATAATCAGTGTTGGTCTATATTACTTAGGAAAGTAACTTCTTTACTTTACTCGTTACCCCTTAGACAAAGTAATATCATTACTTTACTTATTACTGGATTTGAAGAGTAATATATTACATATTACGTTATTACTTTCCCAAGTTCTCAACACCGCTTTTGAAAAAATAGAGAAGTACAACATAATCCGTTTATTACAAAATAAAGCAGCAAGCGATTTGTAGTGTACATAACTGCGCAGGATGCAGCGTGTGGACTGGATCTACAATCTACTGCACATCTCTGTTGTTACAGTACCTGTCAATAGCTTGTACATCTGTTCTATTTTTGCATGCAACAACAAGCTCATTTTAAAAAGTAACTTGGCGTTACTTGCAAAGTAATGCGTTACTTATTACCCATTTTTGCAGAGTAATCTCGTTACTTTACTTTTTGGAGCAAAAGTAATAATATTACAGTAATATGTAATCTAAAATTAGTTACTGCCCAACACTGCTTATAATACCTTTAAAATAGATTTTTGGGGGAAAAAAAGAAAACATATAACAAAAATCACAAGATATGACCAAGTATAAAATCTAAATACTATAATAAATAAAACTGCTTGGCGCCTTATCCAACTGCCAGGTTTTGGTTCTACAGTATATTTATTTATTCAAACATTCTCACATTTGCAGTTAACTTCATTGCCGTATCCAAGCTGTTCTGTTGAGAAGTGCCTACTACATGTAAAAGATCCCTTTCCGACAAGAATTTAAAACACCACAATAGCTGTGCTGGCTCTTGATATATTGAGATTGTGTGCCTCCATGATGTGAGAAAAAAGGGGGGAAAAAAATCTGAATCATGGTCAGCCTGGCCAAAGTTAAAAGGAAACATAACTATACACACATGGACAGTGAGTGCTGGGTTAAAAACATACCGAATTAAAAGTCGAACTGTACACCAAGGTAAAGGTAAAAAAAAAAGACATCTTTAACTCATTAAGGCTTGAAGCCGATTCTAAAATGTTTTCAGGGGTGGAAAAAAAAATCATTGGAGCTCAAACCTTTTCATTTCACAGACCCCCAATATTTGGCTGTGGACTGCCATCTAAAAAGTGTATTTCAGGAATATATACTGTGTATATATATATATATATATATATATATATATATATATATATATATATATATATATATATATATACTGTATATATATATATATATATATATATACACACTGTATATATATATATATATATATATATATATATATATATATATATATATATATATATATATATATATATATATATATATATATATATATATAATAAAAATATAATAGATCTGCAAGCCCATAGCACGGAACCAAGTATTGCACTCTGAGCTTGTAGACAAAGTGACACTACATTCCACTGAAAGCCAGTTGACTTCATTGAATTGGCTCCTACGCGTGACTGATGATGGAAGAATTTGATGGTTATTAAAATAAAATAAAAAAACGCAATGTGCAGTACAGTCTTATCACAGGCTCCCCGTTATGTGTCAACTGGCAAGGATGGCAAAGAAAGGCCTGTGTCGTTCTGCTACTGATTATGTGGCGTATTGTATATCCAATCACTCAAAAAGGAGAAACGTACATCAAAGTGTGCTACTAGAGGGATTACATACACATACACAGCTCCTCTGGAGCTGCTTACATCAGGCCGCGGATCAAGAAGTCTATTTGCGGCTGCGAGGAACATTTTCATGCATGTCGCCTGTTAATTCTTCCCGGGCTACGTATCGGTATCATTGTCACCACGTGTTAACAAGAAGGGACGTGGTTCTGTTAGCTATGACAAAAATGACTGTGGGCTCAGTCACAAGGTCGGGGGTCCTGTATGACTGGTAGCCTAGACCAGGGGTGCACACACTTTTTTGACTTGAGAGCTACTTTCAAAATGACTGGCTCAACAAGATCTAGACATCAAAAATGTGATTGTCGCATTACTGAAAATCCATTTCAAGGCCCCCTACAAAGTTTGAGCTTTGAAATATAGTGGTGACTTACTGTTTTATTTTAAAAAATAATAATGCACTTTATAATGAAAAATAGAGGGGGAGAATTGGAAGGGTTTTCCTGTAGATGCTATTAATGATGTTTGAAAACAGCATTTGAGGTTTAAGTTGACAGTTTGTGATCTTGAGTTTAGTTTCTTGCACCCAAAACTAAGAACTTTCACGTTTTTGTCCACAATTGGGAAAGAGAACCGGCAAAATGTTGGTCAAAATAACAATTACTCTCCATTTTCTAATTGTGCAGACTCTATATCTCGGAATATAATTTAGCATTAAAATGAAACCAAATGGACCCATTTGGTTTCATTTTACCGCTCTCAAGAGTTACAGATCTATAAGGGTCCAAGTGCTGGGGGGACTGTCATGTGATCTACCTGCATGGTCTGTGTGATCTACTGGTAGATCATGATCTACCTTTTGGGCAGCCCTGATTTAGACTCTTGTAGTCTAATGTTTCACTTGCCAGAAGATCGGGTGGAATGACGTTTCTGCCTCAAAGTAACTCTTACTTTCACAAATGAGACATCTAGAGTACCACTTGTCCGATCTAAATCTTAAGTCTATAGAACTGAGGTGTAACAGAAAGAAAGGTGCGATGAACAGATGTAGATGCTAAATGTCGGGACGGAAACTTTTCAGGAAATGCTTTTGGGGGAGAGAGGGGGGGGCTGTTCCTGCGCACAAACCTATCCATTCCCGCTGGCGTTCCTATAGGGCAGGGGTTTTCAACAGGTGGTCCGGGGACCACCAGTGGTCCCTGAGAGGGTTCCAGGTGGTCCCCAGGCTAAATGATGGAAAGTTGGTTAACCAGATGTAACTCCTGAGAATGTAAAAATGAAACCAAATGGACCCTTGCGGGTCCATTTGGTTTCATTTTTACACTCTCAAGAATTAAAATATTCATCATCTGAATTAGCACCACTTAATTAAGAAGTTTACACTGTTTTGGTGGCAACAAAACCAAAATAATTTTAAATTTTAGGTCTTTGGTGTGAAAATGTAATCGAATGGTGGTCCGTGGCTCAAATCCTGAATAAATGGTGGTCCCTGGTGTCAAAAAGGTTGAAAACCCCTGCTATAGGGCAATACTGTACAAGCCTGGCCTGTGGGCAGCCTTTGCGAATGCCCTCCCCACCACCACTCCCTCACACTGCTCTGGGGAGTGTCACGGACAAGCCAGCGCCCCCCACCACCCCCCCATCCCATCCCACCCCACCCCACACCGCCCCTGGCCCCAGCTGCAGCCAGGGGGGGTTGGAAAGTTAAACCACAGCATTTCACAGGGATAGGGCAAAGCACAGCCTTAAAGCCAATGGAGTGGTGGGGGCGGCGGGGGGCGGCGGGTTGCGGGGTCCCTCCTAATGGCACTTCAAAAGAACAGACTCTGTTTTGAGAATAGGCCAGAGGGTTGGCGGTTTCAAAGCTGCCATAACCAACGTTGTTTATTCTAGCATCCGCAGGTCAATGCCAGTGTTAAGCACACAAAAGCCAGCGTGACGGCGAGCGATGTCTTCTCACTGCGCTTGGCTCGAATCATGACAGGCCCGAGCGCCGCTGGTTCAGCTGGACGAGGGTACGTTTATGGGGCCGTAAATTAAAGAAGGTTTACGGTTAATAAGAAATAACACCCCCCCGCAAAAAAACTGTTAGATTAATTGATTTGCATTGAGCCTGTGCCTATTAAAAAGGTGCTTATAGTAGGAATAACATAAGACTAACAAGAGGTTAGGCGGATTGAGACTTGGCCTACAGCGAGATGTCTGAATCGATCTTCTCCGAAGCAGCGAGCACGCAAGGCGCTCTCCAATATCTAAAGACCCCAGACCTCCCTCCCCAGCTAACTCTTGGAATTCAGACTGTCTACACTTCTTCCAAACACTCATGAATTTTCTTTCTCTTGCTCTGTCAATTCCAAACGCTCTTGCATGTGACAGAGATTCGTCTAAATCCCAAACAAGCGCCCTGATTGCCCTTCATTTAGCATGTAGTCCTAAAATTGCACTACGGGGAGTTCAAAGTAACACGATATATAATCTTGAGGTCCGAGATCGGTTAGTATTAACAGCGTACTTACTGTGTACAGCGAATAAAGTTTCTCAAAGTATGTCCTTGAGACACACTGCAATCTTCCAACTTCAGATGTGGGCTTCGCCACTTAAACCCTACAGTATATGCGTCACTTACTGGGGTCCCAGCATGGGTCTACACTTGGTCCCCAACTTGTGTCCCTGATCTGATTCCTAATCCTGTATAATAAAAAAGCAGATCTAAAAGCTGCTATTCGTTGCTAAATGCGTGCCTAATATCACATGCCCGGACTTGGGAATGCTAGGATTCATGTGGTTAAACAGTAGTTGTTAAAGCAGAAGACAAGGGATTACATTTTCCATTGCAGGCTCTTTTATCTCAGACACACACACACACAAACACACACACACACACACGCAAAGACAGATACAGAGAGACAGACAGAAAGAGAGAATCATAAAAACATAATGTATTAGTCTTGGGGAACGCAGCGCTGGAATTAAATTGGTTTGGGCCCACAGCGCCTCATCAGTGGCACCACAACAACAGGCGAAAAAAGGGGTGGGTGGTGGTGGAGAAGAAAAGAGGGAGAAAAAAAGACGGCACCACCTCGCCAAAACCCTCGACAAGCAGACTCCATGTGCGGCGCATTTTCCTCCAATTAGGAGCAGACGCCGTTCCTAAGGCCCCACGAGCCTCGCGGAGCCGCTCTCCCTCTTACTAAGCTAGTAGACTGAGCGTTTGTTCTGTGGCTACGACCGCTGCCTTCGGGGAGCGCCGTTAATGTGTCCGCAGAGCCCACAACAAGCATCGCAGACAGGCTAAAGAGGAGGGACCGGCGAACATACACATCACACCCATTAAAAGAAGGGAGGGGGGAGAAAAAGTTGACAAGGAGAGAAGAAAGCATGATGAAGTATCTACTTCTTTCTTTTGCTGCTCAATAACCCCTCCATCCCTGTGACCCGGCCGTTCCGCTGTGCACGTACACAGCGTTGGCACGACAGAACAACATCGCGAGGCTTTCCATCATGTGCCGTGTGTTTTTGTCATCACACTACGACAATCAAATTAAGCGTTGCATCATTCTCAGAATAAATTATGGCCTCCGCGCCGCATCTTCTTCTTCTGCCGTTGGGAGTGATGAGAGATGCGCCGGCGGTGACGAGCTCCCGAGCCAGAAAACACGACAAGAGTACGCCCCTGAAGACAGCAAATAAAAAAAAATAAGGGCTAACAATATGTGTAGCTCCATTCTAGACAGACGCAGGCCTCATTTATCGCTCTATAAAAACTTTGGATTTCATAACAAGCCTGCCTGGCCACGGCGATGATGATGATCGCGGTACCCCTATTTTTGGTATACGGGAAAGAAAAGCGTGTGTCTATCTTGACAAATGTGGGACGGTGGAGGGAGGGAGGGAGGGCGGTTCAAAGGCGAGAGCCTCGACCGCACTGTGCACTTAATGAGGAACGCTCACTGGAACACTAGGACCAGTAAGTGGAATGTTTTGCGTGTAATAAAATAGGCCCTTTTGGCTTGGCTAATCAGATCTCAGTCAAAACATCTCGTAATCAGTATCCCTCGGCGAAAAAAAAAGCCTGTCCATTAATCATAAGGCAGTGGTAAGAAGCTGCATGGGTGGCATTCTCCACACACACACATACATGCACGCACAGAGAGAAACGTCACGCACGCACGCACACACACGCAGACGCACACAAACACACGCATAGACACGCGCACACACACACACACAGTCTGCCGCTCACACACACAAGAGCCACCACACACAACTCTTGCAGAAAAAGAACAGAAATTTGTTGTTTTTATTTCCTCCCACAACAGACATTACAGCGCTATAAAAAAGGTTTTGTTACCGTGTAGCCCTGTTAGATAGGCAGGACAATTGGGGCGGAAAAAAAAAACTCGAATCCCAATTTGAAAAACAATAAACAACGGATTAGAGACATTAAAATAGCAGGGAGCAATTTGCTCCAAATTAAGATTATAACTTGCTTTATGGCCTTCTCTCACATGGCTGCTGTCCAGACGAGGCAGAGAACGCACTGAAAACGCTATAGTGTGTGTGTGTGTGTGTGTGTGTGTGTGTGTGTGTGTGTGTGTGTGTGTGTGTGTGTGTGTGTGTGTGTGTGCGTGTGTGTGTGTGTGCGTGCGTGCGTGCGTGCGTGCGTGCGTGCGTGCGTGCGTGCGTGCGTGCGTGCGTGCGTGTGTGCGTGCGTGTGTGTGTGTGTGTGTGTGTCTCGAGGGCGTGTTTCCTTCGTCTAAAACACTAAAACTCTAAACATTACTCATTAGGCTACCATACACCACAACATTATGACTACAGCACTGGGGTGATATATGGACATGCTTGCACAGAATATCTACAAAATGAGATAATTTCATGAATAATCACCTGTATGATAACTAAGTGGGTAGCTAATAGACAGGTGTGTTTAGCCAGGTATCACTTCAGTAGTTGTTTTATCAATTAAACGGGTCGGTTTGGTCTTTGACGGCCAAGCCTTAGATCAGTGGTTTTCAACCAGCGGTCCAGGAAACACCTGTGGTCCTTGAGAGGGTTTCAGGCGGTCCACAGGCTAAATGATGGAAATTTGGTTAACCAGATATAACTCCTTGAGAGCATAAAAATTAGTGAGTTAAAATATTCATCATCTGAATTAGCCCATTCTACACAAGTAGAAAATGTAGAATGGTCATTTTGATCTACTGAATGTTTGTCTGTTTTGTTTCTGAAATCCAGCCTGGAATTGCAGACAAAACCAAAAGAAATCTTTAGTTTTGGTGTCTGTGGGGCTAAAATGTCATCAAATGGTGGTCTGTGCCTCGAATGCTGAATAAATAGTGGACCCTGGTATCAAAAAGGTTAAAAATCACTGCCTTAGATGATAGCCGTGTTGTTTTTTCTTGTACATCTCTATCTATAACATTTGCATGATACTAGGACTTTCAAATGTATTGCATTTAAAATGAGTGGAAGACAACACTATCAACATTGTTCCTATCCCCAAAACTTTCATTATTATCTTAATAATACAAGCAGGAAGAGAAGAGAGACGGTTTAAAGTTTTTTTCTTTTTAAAAAGCAGTGTACAGGGGCTGACGACGGCTGCTCTGAGGTTTGGGCTTGGATTTTATTTGAGGGGAGTGGGGTGTAAAAAAACAAAACAAAACAACATTGTGATATGATACTGGACTCCCCTGGAGAACACACGTTGAAATACTCAAAAGCACGGAACCAAACGGACCCATAAAGGAGGCAGTTGGTTCAGGGGCGGAGTGGCACATATTTTCCCACCGGGACAATCTTGCCTTTGCCAGGCCACCCTGGGGGGGCAGCTGGTTAACCAGATGTAACTCTTTGAGTGCGTAAAAATGAAACCAAATGGACCCTTGCGGGTCCATTTGGTTTCATTTTTACACCCTCAAGAGTTAAAATATTCATCATGTGAATTAGCCCAACTTAGTCTACACAACTAGAGAATGTAGAAGATTAATGGTCATTTTGATCTGTATGTTCCAGGCGAGCATCTAGCGCATTCTAGTGCATTTTGGAAGTGCCACTAGTGCATTTTGGATCTTGTCCAGGCCACTAGGTGGCGTAGGCCACCGGGAAAACTCCCTGTACTCCAGATGGCCAATCCGACCCTGCACGCTGAAATACTCAAAAGCAGGGAACCAAACGGACCCATAAAGGAGGCAGTTGGTTCCATATGTATGAACACGGAGGGATTTTACTGCAGCCGACCCGCCTGCAGCAGCCCTGCACTCATCATGTTTTACACCGGCTCCTACATGTCTCTATATGCCTTACCGCGTGTGAGAGTGTGTGAACAGGCCGAACAGACACACGCGTGCACGCCAAGAACGCGTATGTAACACACATCGCACGCAGCAGCCAGTGTTGCCAACTTGGTGCATTTGTGGCTAAATTTAGCTTCTTTTCAGAAGCCCCCTCCCCCAGCGCCAAAATTTGTGAAAAGGTCCTAGTGGAAAATCTAGTGCTGTTTGGCTGGTGGTGAGTTTTTTCACCATTTTCCCCTCCTATGACAGTGGTGTTTATTCCATTCCCTTCCAGGCAAGCATCTAGCGCATTCTACTGCATTTTGGAAGTGCCACTAGTGCATTTGGATTTTGGCAGTTGGCAACACTGGTAGCAGCCCACCTTGAAAGAGGGTGAGAGAAAGAGAGAGAGAGAGAGAGAGAGATAGAGAGAGAGAGAGAGAGAGAGAGAGAGACAGAAGAGCAACAGAGAGATGTCGAGGGTGGTCCGCTGGAACTGTCAGTGTCTGCCTTTTGGAAACCTAATCCTGCAGGAACACTGTGAACGCTGTAATTAAGTCGCCCCGGGGCCACCGAAGACAACAAAATTACACGATATTCAACAGTCAACCGATATCTCGGGAGGGTTAATGGGCATGTTCGCAGCAGACCACAGTGTTTGTGTATCATGATACACAAAGGCGGGGGGGGAACCTAATTGCCTTCTTTTGCTCCTCGCAGAGTGATAGCATTGCGGCGGTGGCGCTGAAAAGTATTGAATTTGACAGCCTCGCGACGACGTGTGCGTTTGCTTTGCCGTGGCCGTCGACGACGTCCCCCGTATTATCCGGAGGCGGGCGTGCCATGTGAGGATGATGGCGGCTGCGGCGGCACGTTACCGCAACAGCGCCGCATTCCTCTCTTGATCTGGCAAGAGGCGGCGTCCCGTTAACGGAGATGGGATGCGTAAGACTTATTACGAATAACCCCCCCCCAAAAAAAACATGAGGGGGATGAAACGCGCTGACATGTACGGTAACATGATACTTTGGCATGTAATAACACAATCCTGTTTACTGTCAGCCCTCTGCGGGGGGTGGGGGGTCTGTCTGCGTGCTAATGGTTGGAATATCCTGTTTAGTATTACTGTATATAAAAAAAGGTAAATCTAAACAGATACAAACATCCCAAATACAACCTGTCAGCATCTGGATTAATGTGTGTACATGTGCAACAACTTAAAGGGGATCCACCATGAATTTAAAATGCATCAGTATAAATATTGCCTCGGTCAGACTGGGTACACAACAATTTTGGGGCGTGTAAAAATACACTGGGGATGGTAAAAACAACAAAAATCTTGATTTAAAAAAAAATCATGGTGGATCCCCCTTAAACAATAACATAGACTTTGTTGACTGGTGCCCTGCAGCTCACATCACTTCGGCGGCCCTGGGGTTTGTGGGGCTTCGGTTGGTACTGAATGAATGAGACAGACAGAGCGGAACCTGTTTTTGTCGCTGCTGCTGCTGTTGTTGTTTCTCCTACTCTCGCTCCAGACAGATGCATCGCACGGTTGTTGACTTTTGTCCGACGGGCACGTCTGAGGCCACCGGATTAAAAGCCTGCGCCACTGAACGCAGCGTTGCCCATTTCATTTAACACCAGGCGCGGTAAACATTCGCGCCCCTCACACGCTGGTGCGTCTGCTCAACCCAGGAGGAGTGATGCCTCGGGGGCTCAGATAGCGATCTTTATGCGGGCGGTCGACAGATAGCGTATAAATCCACGCCCCTGGCGCATCACACACCTCCACCCCCAAAAAATGTGAGCCCAAACAACAAGCACTTGGGTCCCTATTATGTCTAGAGAGGTAGGGGAGAGAGAAGAGAGGGAAGATAATTCTAATCATTTTGAAAGAAAGGGAGAGTTTGGAGGAGAGGAGAGAGGAAGGACTGAGTTTAGGCTTGGTCTAAACAGAGAGAGAGAGAGAGAGAGAGAGAGAGAGAGAGAGAGAGAGAGAGAGAGACAAAGAGACAAAGAGACAGACAGACAGACAGACAGACAGACAGACAGACAGACAGACAGACAGACAGACAGACAGACAGACAGACAGACAGACAGACAGACAGACAGACAGATAGACAGACAAATTGGGGGGCAGAGAGAGAAAGAGCACGAGAGAGGGAGAGAGAAAGAGAGAGACAGAGAGAGAATAAGAGAAAGCGTGGTGGACAATTAGTGCCAACACCAACATGGGTAATGGCTCTGAAATGGAGTTCACAGGAGCTTGGTGCTGGGAATCAGCAGCCAAGAAAACAGTCAGCCTAAAATCAGACAGACCTGAATGGTAACAGAGAGGAGGAGGAAACGAATTCCTGCTTCAGTCAACAGGCTTTCCACTACTCGGCCGCCAGCAGGCAGGAAGGCTCCAAATACCTACAACTAACTGCACAGTCCAACGACTGCTGAGTCCTGAAAATCAGCAGTTATTCTGTGTAACAACTCCAAATAACACGGAGCAAGCAGACAATCAATGTGAAGGGAGGAAATGTGAAATGTGTATTGTGTGTGCGTGTGTCAGTGAGATTGTGTTAACGGCAAAATCTGTCAGAACCACTGCCCTAAACATGTACACTACAGTAGTGTTGTTGTTAGTAGGAATAAATACCAAAACACCCAGGCAGATGCCACCCAGGAGGACGTGGAACACGAAAGGGGACGAGCCAAACGGCTTCAACGAGAACAAAACAATATTTACTATCTCGTTCTGGAAAATGACAAACTACCATTTACTATCTCATTCTGGAAAATCACAAACTACTTTGCTGTCTCAAAGTGTGCTCTGAATAGTTGAGTGTGCTCTAAATGGTTTGCCGAAATCTGTGCCGTCACACAAGAGATTCTTGTGAGTTATTAAGCCTAATAATGTTATAAACACATATATTGTACGCAAATCTTTTCATTGAAAATAGTTGAAAATCTAAAATGTTCAAGAGTCCTGGGGCATTGATGTGAGATCGTAGGAAATTATTCTCTTTCCTATCACGGACATGCCCAGAATAGGGCATGTCACTCGCTCCCCATCTCTCTCTCTCCTTGTTTCCTGTCACTCTATCACTGTACTTAATCTACTTATCTGAACAATATAAACAGATATAAATCTAATACAGCAGTGGTTTTCAACCAGTGGCACGGGGACCACGAGGGGTTCCAGGGGTTCCAGGTGTTCCCCAGGCTAAATGATGGAGAGTTGGTTAACTAGATGTAACTCTTCGAGCGTACCAATGAAGCCAAACGCAAACACTTTCAAGAGTTAGTGAATTAGCCCAAGTCTACACAACTAGAGAATGTAGAACTAGAGAATGTGTGGAATTGTGGACAGGAGCAAAATAAATCGTTTGTTTTGGGTCTGTGGGGCTAAAATGCCATCAAATAGTGGTCCGTGGCTCGAATTCTGAATAAATAGTGGGCCCTGGTATCAAAATGGTTGAAAACCACTGTAATAGAGTAATTGTGATCGTACCGAAACAATTGGTCCTGTGTGGCACAAACATCTTGCAGGCAGTGGCGATGTGAAGTTCAGCACTCAGCACAGCTTTGATGATTAAGTCCTCCACCTGGCTCATAAGTACTGGGAGGAGAAAGGAGGAGGGGAGGAGAGCGGGAGCGGAAGGTCAGTGAGTTACAGCAGGGGTGCCCAACCTTTTTCGACTTGAGAGCTACTTTCAAAATGACCGCCCGGCTCAACAAGATCTACACATGAGCTTTGAAAAAGTGGTGATGGTGTTTCTTACTGTTATAGAGTTTAAGAATAATGCACTGAATAATAGAGGGGGAGAATTGGAAGATTTTCTTGTACGTTGTATATGCTACTACTGGCATTTGAAAACAGTATTTGGGGTTTGAGTTGACAGTTTGTGGCCTTGAGTTTAGTCTCTTGCATCCAAAACTAAGAACATTCCCATTTTTGTCCACAATTAGGAAAGAAAACAGACAAAACGTTGGTCAAAATAACAATTATTCTCCATTTTCTAATTGTGTGGACTCTTGAAATTACGTAATTCAGATGTTTAAATATAATTTAACTCTTGAGAGCGGTAAAATGAAACCAAATGGACCCGTAAGGGTCCATTTGGTTTCATTTTAACGCTCTCAAGAGTTACAGATCTATATATTTTAGGGGACTGTCATGTGATCTAACTGCACGGCCTGTGTGATCTACTGGTAGATCACAATCTACCTTTTGGACAACCCTGAGTTATAGAATACTTCTACACTTTTCTTACTTGAATGCCTTGTCTTTGTCAAGTAATACATGACACAAAATAACCAGGCGAAAGTACCTCCCTCCCAAGATTAAAATGTCATTTAATCTTAATGTTCCCTCTCAACACGATTTATTCTTCTTTATTTTTATTTTAATCTCATCTCACGGGATGGTGAAATTAAGTGCTGCTGGGAACCAGATTGTTTGGGGGAAATCCTTACGTGGATGCAGCAGTTAAAGGGGAATTCCACCCATTTTCATTTTCTTCCTGAGAGGATACAAATGTGAACCTAATGGACCCTAGCGGGTCCATTTGGTTCCATTTGTACCCTCTCACGAAAAGGGGGTCTCAAAGAAAAAACATTTACATGGTGAAATACATCTTGATGATGTCATCAGATGTATTTCACCATGTTAATGATTTTTTTCAGACCTCCATTTTTAGGGAATACAGAATTGGGGGGACTTTTTATCATGTCCACCCAACATTTCTAAGGTATATTAATGACATATTAAAATTATGAAAATGGGTGGAGTTCTCCTTTAAGGTAGAACCGACTTGGAAAGGGTTTTGCAGGCGATGGGAAATGAACAGAGAGAACTGGAACTCACATGTGGTGTCTCTCCCCTCCTGCTTCAGATACCTCAGCATCGCGCTCATGCTCCATTTGTTCCCATAATCCTCCACTTCGGGGTCATCGCAACTGACAAGGAACAAAAGACAGAGAGGGGGAACCTCAGTGGCTTGGGCTTTTTCCAAAAAAACGAGAGAAAACCCCCTGGCCCTCGCCCACCCGCCATAATGACCATGTTAACAATTGACAGATGACTCCCTCTGCGTTCCAATTAATTAGCACCCGTTTAAAGTGAACCTCTTGAACCCTATACTAGCGGGAGATCTGATGCAGAGGGGGGAAAGAGCGGACCAAGTACAGAGCTGACCCCGGACAACTTAAGTATAGGGCATTTAAGTGGCTAAAATGAATTCTGAACAGGAATCACTTATGGTGTTTTAACTATTATATTATACTTTAGCTATTGAAAAATAGCAGTTCTGCAAGATCAGAATGCTGTATCTATTGTTGTGCTGGGATATAAGCTTGTAGATCTGCTATTTTCAAAAAAAATATATATATATTGAAAATGTGGCAAATATCTATGATATACAGTACTGTATTTTTTCAGAGCAACATCAACATTTTTAACTCATCCTTGCTTCTGCGGCCAAATACATACAATTGTGGGGGTCCTTGACGTGGAGAGATTTTGAATACAAATGTTTTGGAATCAACCTCAGTCAGGTCTAAATAGCTAACAGCAATAATTGGTACTGGTAGGCGTTACCTGACGTAGTCGCTGCTCTTCTTGTTCACGCTGTAGTTTGTGAGATGCATGAACTGGTTCCTGATGTTCTTGGAAGCCCGGTCATACTTCACCGTAGCGAACCTGTGGGGCAGGGCAAGAATCAACTGGTCACTCACCATGGCAAACGGCCCATAATGATTTCATTCATGTGGCCAATTCCTGCCCAAACGATGGGACACTATAGAGCCCCAGCGTGACTTCAGAGTGCCTGTTCCAGAAGTGAATTCCCCTGTTCATTTTCCTCATGGACTTTTCAAAACGTATTTATATAAATATGTGGACAAATGTGTTGTTAGCTTGTAGATTGATTGGGTTTGAAACAAAACGTCTTTGAATTCTTTACATTTGTATTTTGTACTTTGCATTGTGAACGCATAGCTCTGCCATTATTGAAAATGTCGAAACGTTTTGAAAAGCAATTTCAAATTTTGCCACCTATAAATGGCCTGCTCAAAATAGAGACGGCCAGGGGTTTATAATGATTGCAAAGATCCAGTTCTCCTTCCCCCTCCTATGCGTCTGAGAAGGAGTGGGCGCCACATGTGCAACAATGAGAATTCCTTGGCATCACCGCTTGTACCTGAATACCATCAAACCCGGTGGAATGTCAGGAGATAAAAGTGGGATTCGGAATTTGGCCAGGATCTATAACTCACAGCTCATAATCAAGTGCAGCAAAAGGAAGGGGGGCGGGGCAGTGTCGCTCCGTGCAACAACACGGTCCTCACACATGTTGTTTTGTCCATCAAACAGGCCCCAGCGCCCCCGACCCTCTTGCCTGATCATTTTCACTCCGACCTCCCTATTCCGGGGATATTGTAGTTACCGGTAATAATAGATCACTGGGCAAAAATAGGAGAATATTTTGATGAATAGCTGACCAGATGATACAATCTACAAGCCTACAACTCATCGCATTGTGTTGCTGTAGATCGGATCGGCTATTTTCAACACAGTGATGCCAGTCATCTATAGTTCTAAGTGGTTAAGCATCTTGCGCATAATGGGTTCTGGAAAGCTCAAGCCCTAATATTCATTATTCATCACAGTCTGCATGGGCCCCACACAGAGGTCATCAGTATCGTCCTGTCATAACTAACAGTGTTTAATCAGCCTGATGTACATTTGTTGAGACAATGGTGAGCTTTGTCTAGGTTAGAATCCCCCCCTTCAGTGCTAAGTCTTGTAAAGTTGAGGCTGCCCTCTACTGGTCACTGCATATGTGTAAATGATTGTCTCACTTTGTTATTTCACTCTCTATGCCTATTGCCTACATTACTGACCTCAATGGTTGTCAAAGTGGGGCCCAAGTCCTGGGCTCCAACTCCTGGTACAATCCACTTTATCGTTTATAGCGCTGGCTAGATCTGCTGGCTCACTGAGCTAGCACTGTGCATCTGCTATTTTCTGCACATTTCTGAGTAGTTTTTTGAGACTTTTGAATGCTTTTGAATTTTTAACATATATCTTCTCTTCTGGGGGGCATTTTAGGATTGGGTCCGCAGGCAAATCTAATGTATATCAGTTTTAAAAACAAAACAAACCAAACAAAACAGACGGTGGACTATTGATTTACATGACACAAATCTGTCAGCTCACCTGGCCAGGCCTTCTTCGTACACATAGATAAGGAGGGGATCGTATGATGTCACCAGCACGTATAACCGCACGTCAAATTTAAAGTCTGTAAACAAACAAACAGAAGATTTGCCTGAGATTGTGACAGGATTGTGTTCTCAGTAGAAAGGTCATGACAAAACAAGGCCATGAATGTCTTGGTACACTTTAAAGGCTCTGTATACTTCATTTAAACGGGGGTGTCCCCTAAACCTGGGTCTATGATATATATCTAATCCATGTCTAATACATGTGTTGTAATCTTGTAATTTTTGGCTGTGGGACACACTTCTATAAAAGACACGCTGATTTCTATGGAATCCAAATGACGGAAATCAGTGGTGGCGACTTTTAACATTAATCTACGGGTTTGTGTGGTAAAAATAGAGTAGGACAACAGGAAGAAGAGCTCACCATCTATCAGCAGGGGGTTGCTAATGTAGCGAGATACCAAGATGTTTTCATCCATGGAAATCTGGTTTGGCTGTGGATGACACATGGTAATATCAAACAACACACAAGCGAGATTGAGCAGTACTCCGGAACGATAGCAGTGTCTATGAACTTTTGCAAGGGCAAAAGTTGAAATACTACTGTGCAAATATTCTTTGTTACATTCCAGATTTGAACTAAGAAAAAGCACAAAAGCATTAGGATGAAAATAAACGTGCGGGTGTGGGTCGTACAGTTGCCAGAATGTAACTCCAAATATTGGTGATATATCTTCAATAGTTGCTCTGTTGATTAGGAATAGATTCCCCTTGTTGATTTACAATGTAGTGGAAAAATGTCTCTTCAAAGTCACTTGATAGCACCTAATCAAACATGAGCCAAGGGGATTCTTCTATGTTCCTGAAGCAAAATATAGCAATAGCATCAACCAAAACCAAAACCTTTAAAACAGGCCACCTTTCAGCAAGCCAAAGGGAGATAAAATTATTACCCCCATCCTCTAAGCTACTAACTACCCCCACATCCATACAGACGCTTCTTTTTCCCCCAACCTGTACATATTGTTTATATTTTTCATGTCATGATTATGAATCGAATACCCATGACCTGAATGTAAACAAGACCGCAAGGACTTTTTTGGTGATCAGTGAGACCACATTGGCATGTGTATGACTGTACCTGTACTTTACTTGTTTCACTGTAACCTGCACTGATTACATTTTTGCCAATAAGGTATTCAATGAATCAATGAAAACTTGCATCATAACTGATGCAATAATATGTAAGCTGCTGGGAAGGAGAGGCTTATTTTAACTACCTTCAATACTGCTGGGCAGCTCGTTACCCCTTGCATCAATAAAAAGCCTCATTCTATCTTGATCTTTAATAATACATGCCCTTTTATTGCAAGTGCAGTGAGTGTAGTATGAAAGCCAGGCAGAACAAGTCTATCTGTGTGTTGCGCAGTCAATATTTGGGCATGACACACAGAACTCCAAAAGTAGGCATGCATGACAAACAACTCCATATGGACAGACTCCATAATGCAATTGACGCAATTGACAACTACATTTCTACCCGCACAAGTAAGATGTGATTGCACGTCATACTTGTTTATTTTATATTGTTTGTCTATCTGCAAAGTAACTAAAAGTATTAGTATACAAATCGTAGTGGGATGCATCATTTTCACCCAAATGCAGGGCTATTAAGCAGGGATAAAGCAGCAGATAATGGAAATACCAGTAAGTAATAATAGTACAGCACATGAGTATATGTACTTATTTTCCGCCACTGCACAAGTTATCGACAGATGGCTGATGACTATGTTTGCCAGTCTATAAAATGTAATGAAAAAAAAAATCAAAGGGAAACTCAGATCAAGGGATGTTGAAATGCACAATGGCATTGGTCATAGCAGGCCAATCCTCAACGGCACCCTATGAAAACCCAATCCGGTGGTAGGAGCTAGGTCATTTATGAGGTTAAAATGTGTTACAGGTGCTGAAGCTGAGAGCGAGGCAGGGAGGAGCAGCTAACCTCGGGGCTGGCCACAGTTCAGAGAAAACCTCGAAACAAAAAAGAAAAAAGGAACAACCTTCTTTTCCAAATATCACCCTGACATTCTTTCCACTGTTTCATAAAAATGCCTGAGAAGAATGGAAAAAAAACGTGTATACGTTGTCCAAGAGAGAGATCCTTGTGGACCTCCTCCAAGAGCCCATGCCTTGAAGTGTGTGATTTACTCAACAAAGCTTATTAATGGCTATGATACACATCAAAGAGGACTCTATCGACAACAGCACTCCCGTCCACTAATATGCTGTCAAATCCTCAGTGGTAAAAGGTGTTGTAAGTGATGTTTTTGTTTATGTTTTTTTACATTACAGCTCAATATTCAGATAGTAATCATTACTATAGTGTTTCTTTCAGTAAGAAAGGACGCTTTTACCAATATGGCAATTTCGACCACACACCGTTGGGAAAGCGCATAGTGAAGTTTAAAAGTTTAAAGGCACCCAGATCAGTTTGGTATAGACCTGCGCAGTGACGTCACTGCCCCGATTCCACTAGTGTTTTCCCCATTAGTTTTTCTCATAGACCTTTCGAAAATAATTTATATAAAAACGATTTTTCCGCAGACAAAGCCACCTCGGGTCGTGACGATTCATGATGACACACACAATATAATCATATAATCATATAATATCTAATTAGCAAGAAGTAGAAAACGGCAGGATACAATACTTTTTGTTTCATTTTTCATCTTAGAAATTATTTGATCGTCCCAAAAGGCTGCTTCATCTCTCCTTATTCTCTTCTCTAATTATTGTTAATTGTCTTACAATCAGCAGAAGCTGGTCAATTCCATTCACTCACTTTTGTCCATCCACTGCGCAGAAAATAATTAATGGATTGCAATCCTACAAAATTCCCCATAATCAGTAACACGTCCACGATACTCGTGTCGCCCATAGCTCAATGCTACAGTATATCCCCAAATAGTGGCTTTAGCAAGCTCAGACCAAATTAGTCCTAGATGTTTCCATGAAGGAACGAATTGTGTCAGGGAACGATAGTGGTCTTACGTTGCTGACCAGGTAGATCCCCCTTCCTCTTGAAGACGCCACTGGTTTAATGATCCAAGGGCCTTTGTCCTTAACGAAACAACCTGGGCAGGTAAAATTTCAGAAAATTAACTCATGGTGAATGTATAACAATATCTGTAGGGTTCCCACTCTCAGCCAATATGTACCAATTTATTTATTTTTTATTTTTTGCCAGAGCATAAATAACAGTAAAATAACACAAATAACAATCTACAAACTCGATGTATTGTGAGTATGTATACTATTTGACTATGTTTGATATTTTTGCAAACATTTATAGTTAAAACAATCTGTTATCATATCACATAGTCAACATATTGCCACAGCCTCTGACATCATGGATGACAATGTTGGCGGGTTGGCACTTTGGTAGTCAAACGCTCAAATGCCAAACAACAATACTAAAAATCTACTGGCTGGATGGATCTGGAATTTGCTGTACCTTCATGCTCCCCAGGGAATGAACCCACTGCACTTTCCTCTAGTCTAGCACCAACATTAAGCCATTGTACACATGGCATCACATAATCAAATAGGTAGATTGTAAGGTGATACCTACATATGATACCTACATATTGTGACATATGGCCTCCTGTGTTACACAGGACATAACATTAGTGCTTGTCCTGTTGTTGGAAGTCGGGACACTAATAAATCTTCCCGGACAGGTGCGTTGGACGTTGGTTTTCTGTTTTCTGAGCCAACAATATGTGTGATATTTATGGATAGCGTTGGTCTATGGCTGTGTATTAATGTATGTTCATGGAAAAGTCATTCCCTACTCATTCTGTTTCTGAAGTTGATAATGCTCTGTGCCTTTTTGGTGTCTTCTGGGTCTTTTAGACTCTTCTTGTTCAAGAACAAAATTTTAAATATTTCAAAAAACCTCATGACGCATGTAAAGCTCCCATGATCAGATTACCATGCCTTTCGTTGTCAGGTGGAAAGATTTTCAGCACAAAATAATCTATGTTAGAAGCAGATGACGAGAAAACTCATTGCGGGAGCAAAATAGTATTAGTAATCCTGAGGTTGAATTGTGGAGTTCGATACAAGGTTTCCACCCGACACTGATGACATCATGCCACATACTGTATGACACAGGGTCATGATCCCCTTCATCCAAACCCACCCAGCAGGGATGCAGCCGGTCGCCTCCCCGTATATTTTTACTTTCATTGACTATACAGGTAAAGAATCATTGAAACAATCTCTTATGCAATAGAGACCTATGGATGACCCATTCTTGGCCGACAAGGGATCCAGCGGGGCTCCAACTACAGTTTCATGACTTTTCCAAAACTTTTCTCCTTTGATTATATTCTAACTCACCCAGGCCAGTGGAAAATTAGATTTTAAAATGCCATGCCTTTTCCAGGTCTTTTAGGAGAGTGGGAACCCTGGATGAGGTGCAAGGTTTTTGAGGGAAGCTTACTGCAGAAATCCTGGTACTCAGACGGAAGCACAAAGGTCTGGGGAACAATGTGGAAGTTTTTAAAGCCGTGAGCCTGCTGCATTCGCTGGATGTTTTTGTACAGGCGATCTTTGCGCGTCAGTTCATATGACCTGGAAAACAAACGTGGCCGCTGACCTGTTAGTTAAAAAATGTTCAAGCTCTGCTCAGTGTGCTTGCTGAGAGAAAAGTAAAGTGCAGTGAAAACACAGTGGCAATAAGACTCCCTTCTGCATGACATTATGATTCATTTCATGTTTTAAAGAGGCACGGGTCCAAACTAAATGCACTTTGCAGTGGAGCCAACAAACACATTGACTGATCTGAAGGTCTTAGAAAGGAAGGCTCAGCAGCAGTGTAAGATGACTGAAATGCATTGCATCTCTAGTGGATGAGTTCAGTGGTGTGGGGGCGTGTAAGATGTAGGATTTATTGATTTATTTAACTGCATTTTGCATTTTGGCGATTGGTTCTTGAATGTCGAATGTCGGCATGTAGGATAATCATTCCCTATTTTCTGTTTCCCTGTGTAGTTAGTGTACTTTCACTGTCTTCAATACGATAATAGTCTGCCTCGACAGATACAACTGAAGATGTGCATGCACTGCACCTGGGAAAGTGGTTGACCTTCTGGAAGTCTTGAAGGCTGCGTAGGAGATAAGGCTTGAGATGTGATCCCGTCCACATGAGATTAAAGTCATTACTATTTGGATGAACCTAAAAAAGAGAAAAGGACAAAAACACAGTATAGCAAGGAGAAAGTGCAGAGGCTTTTGTCAACAAATGTACATCCACTGCACAGTGCATACAGGACAAATGACCAAAACCAGGGGATTATTTAAAAGCAAAATATCTATATTATATATTTGGCACCAAGTAGCTGATGCTAATACAGTGGGAGTTTCCAGTCAACAACAGCAGTATTATATTCTGCTGTCCATCAAATGTGACTGGTCAGGTTAGCACGGTTCTAAGGCGCAGATCAGATACTCAGCCACTAATCTGGTGAAATATAGCCTAGTCCAGGGGTGCCCAACCTTTTTTGACCCAAGATCTACTTTTCAGCAGCCAACCCCTCCGGGATCTACCAGTCCAATATCAACATTTCAAACCACACGCATCGTTGCCAGCCTACAGTAACTTCACAACAACACAATACTACTTTGTTTTACCACTTTACTTTATGTCCATATAGGCATAAAGTACAACAGACTTGTCATAAATAGGCCTACAACAGTACAACATAAGTACAACAGACATGGACAAACACTGCCATTGCAAATGCATCACACACACAGACGAAAATCGCTCTTTTTTCTTTTCCATCCCATTTTTTTTCTTTCCCCCCACATCTCCCAAGATCTACTTGTGATCAGGCCAAGATCTACCGGTAGATCCCGATCTACTGGTTGGGCTCCCCTGGTGAAATATAGCCTAGTCTCTTCAAATCACCTCAAAGCCAAAGTCTGCTCACCAGCTATTTTCATCATCACCATTTTACTTGATGTGTTTTCTGTTTTGTTTTGTTGTATTCCAGCCATTGGTGGGGAGGCACATTTGGCATGGCTTTTTCACTAACTCGTCTTAGGAGAAGCCCATATGTTTGCAATAGAGGGTTATTAAACTCTGGCTCTATACATGATGCTGTGGCAGACACTCATCTGCCTTTGATGATGGAGTCCAGAAGCACTGATGAGAAATAAAAAGAGAATTAATGGTAACTGTTCAAAAGGAGTGATAATGAGGAGTATGCTGCCCTGAGAGCCAATACTTTTTTTTGTTTCCATTGTGGGCACATTCCCAAGCTTCAACTAAAGCCTGATTTATATGTAGTTACCAGAGTAACACACCGAAAACCGATCTACAAGCAATTTTACACGTTGGGAGCAATTGTTGGTAGACGAACAAGTAAAAATCAGGCATTAGAAGATACAGTATACAGTAAGTGAAGGTTGTAAAACCCCAGTGGATTGGACAGAGATGGACCAATCTCTCAATGTTAAAAGCAACACTGAGGATTTTAATGTGTACATACAGAACATATAGCATTGTGCTTCTGGATTAGAGTGAATACCTGCAATACATTGTTGTGTACGACCATCAAACATATAATATGACATGACGATTTAGCCAAGAGAAGAAATTTACCTCGTGGAATCCATGATTGGTCAGGATTCCTCGTACCAAGCGGCTCTCTGTGCGAACGATCTTGAAGGCCATGTTGTATCTCTCTGTAAGAAATGGAAAAACAGCAGTGCGACGGTAATGTAATGCACTTCAATATGCCCCGACATTAAAACATTCCAGGCACACAAAAGATAATAGGCTACAACAGCTTGTTTTATCATCTTTCATCATGGCCCTCCTGTAACGTCAATGCATGGTAATAATGTTGTATACCTCCAACGGAGCAGATGTTCAAATCCCTCGAGACGATCGCTTCGGGGCAGAACACCAGAACTGGGATCTTCCTGCTGAGACCACTCCAGGCAATGCAAGGATGGTCTCTGGATGGCACAGAATCAATTGAAGCCAGGTATAATACATTAGTAAGGCGTAGTAGAACATATATGCATCATATAGAGAAAGATGACAACTGAATGATGTTGTCAAACAACACGCCATTTAGGATTTATTTCCCTTCATGCTATGATGAGTTTACTGTCCTGGTTGATGCTGGCTAGCGGATATGGGCTGCTTACCTAACCGTGGTGGAATGCATGCTGACATGATGTTGACTTTATGTGAGCAGATAGAGACAGAACCACACACAGGTTCAGGGCGTGCAGTGCAATAAAAAAAGGCCCTGGTACTACATTAACAAACACCCTGGTAACATTGCAGTGAGAATATCTGATAGTGCCAGCCTCTGAGTACATGTCAGGAGCTAAAAAAAAGTAGACAGATAAGATAGCATGTTGTTGGAGTCCAACTCCATCGGACGTGACCGTCCTCGATAAGATGGGGAGAGGCAGGGAGGCATGTAAACAATTGTTGCTCCGAGCTCAACTATCCAGGTATGCCAGACAAAAAGGCTTCTGTCTTGTCTGTGGTGATCTCTGTCTGTGCTACACGCCATTGAGAAAGGTATTCTGATAGCATAGATCTCAGTAAACGAACAGAGGGGCTCAGACCTGTTGACATCAAGTACTGTGAGTCAACGTGCGATGCTCCATTAGTAACATGTTGACACAAGAGGATAATGTTCAAGAAAACAACTGATCTAAAAGCTATGACGTATCGCAATGCATTGTTAGCTTGTGCAATTGTTCATGTCGACATCAGCAACATTGCTGTACGATGGGGACGGAGTATGAATACACATTTTGTATAAATATTCTACTCTGTTTAGAGCAGGGGGGGGGGGGGGTTGATAGCCTGGCTAAAGCCACACCGAATCAGCTGTTGGCAAAAAAATGCTTGTCAGCATTTCTGGAATAGCTCAATTGTACACCCAGTTCCCACTACAGAGAATTGGGGTGGCCAGCAAGAAATGGTTGTACAATTGAGCTATTCCAGACCAATCTTTTGACAGACATTTTTTTGCCAAAAGCTGATTTGGTTTGGCTTTAGCCAGGCTAGAGGGTTGATAAGATATCTGTATCTGGAATCAAACCAGGCAGCAGTTCAACCCTTTACAGCAATGGTGATTTTAAGCAATCCTGGAGGCTCTGGGCCCCTTAGTATAATCTGACCAACGACTGCAAATTGACTTTCTGTTTTTTGATGTTTGTAAATGTTTCTAAACCAATATTCAATTTTGCTTCGGTTTCCTAATATTCTATTCCTCCAAAAAACTAAAGACCATGCATCAATTTTCACCATTGTCCTTGGTATGTTGGTATAATCTGATGCATTAATTTTAAATCAACTTTTTTGTGTTTTTGATGCGCTTTATTCTGGTCAAATATTGAAGTTTGTTTTCCTAATATTCTACAACCCACAAAAGATTAGGACAATATGCTACAGTTTTCTGACCCACTGGAGGGATCTTGGTATAATCTGATAATTTGTTTCAGAACAAAATATCAAACATTGCATATTTTCTAATTTCATCACAATTAGAGTTCTCAACGGGCCTGAAAATTGAGGCCCGGCCCTAACTGGGCCCTAACTGGTCAGGCCCAAAGCACGGCCCAGCCCAACCAATTAGCATATTTATTAGGCCCGACCCAGCCCTACAATGTTGGGTCGGGTCGGGCCTGATCGGGTTTGGGTAGAATTTGAGCACTCTACACCGAGTAAAAGTGAAAATACCAAATCAGCACCATCTTCATAAGAAGTAAATACACAGACAGACAGAACAGAACAGAATTATTTTTATCACAAAAAAATAATTCAATATATTTTGCTTTTTTCATGGAGCCCTAAGCCCGATCCGGCCCTACTGATCTGCATACATTTTAGGCCCGAGCCGACCCTAAAATGTCTAGTCGGGTCGGACCTGGTCGGGTTCGGGCAGAGAGAACTCTAGGCACAATATTCAATGTTCTATCACACAATCAAATTGAATATTGAAACCATGTGACCTTACATGGTCTTCAACTTCACAATAAAAGCTGGCAGAGAGACAGGCAGGCACAGGCCGACAGGCAGGCACAGACCGACAGACAGACAAGAACATTGACATTCTGTATAGTTATACCTCAATCAATTCCATATAATAATAATGATAATAATAAGGGTAATAACAATAATAATTAATAACCACGAAGATGCTGTGAGGGCATGAGAAGGGCTGTCCGTCTGTCTGTCTGTTTGTGCGTGCACCTCCCCATTATGGTGTCCAAAAAATGAAGCGTTGTTTATTTTAGGCGCTAAAATAAATAAATTTTCAGTCGTTGTTCAGATTATACCAGGGGTCGGCAACCCAAGATGTTGAGAGAGCCATTTTCGACCCAAAATTAAAAAATCTGTCTATTGTTATTGTTTTTTTTTTCCTGACAGTGTGCAAATGTGAACCAAATGGACCCTGGTTCCATTTGCACACTCTCAGAAAAAAAGGTCCTCAAAGAAAAATCATTAACATGGTGAAACACATCCTTTCTTCAGAAATGGAGTTTCTAAAAAAAAAAATAAAGGAGTTTTACAGAACTCCATTTCTAGTCCACACAACATCTCTAAGGTACATTAATGACATAGTAAATTGAGTAAACCTTTGAAAATGGGTGGTACAGATTGAAAGCTCCACCTCTCATAACTGCTGGGCTTTTTTGACATGGCCAAGTGCTACTTTAACTGGCAACTGTCAGACAGCGCAACGCGTTTTGGGTGACTGAAATGTTTATATTATTTTGGTGTGGAACACCCCAGTGGAGAGCCAGCGAAATCCAAAAGCGGGCGCCCGCTTTCACAAAAACGGGCGCCCGTTTCACAAAAACGGGCGCCCGTTTTCAAAAGCGGGCGCCCGTTTTCAAAAGCGGGCGCCCGTTTTCACAAACTAGGCTATGCCTAAACCTAACTCTAACCCTAAACTTAACCTCAGTAAACCTATGCCTAAACCTAACCTAACCCTAACCATAACCTTTTGAAAAGGGCGCCCGTTTGTGAAAACGGGCGCCCGCTTTTGAAAACGGGCGCCCGTTTTCAAAAGCGGGCGCCCGGTTTCACAAAAACGGGCGCCCGTTTTTGTGAAAGCGGGCGCCCGCTTTTGAAACCGGGCGCCCGCGGGCGAGGTCGCTTTTGGATTTCGCCCCTCCTGGCCCAGTGTGTGTATGTAATAATGCTACAGCCACTGAGCCACTAGGGCTGTGTTCTGGAGCCGCATGCGGCTCTTGAGCCGCAGGTTGCTGACCCTTGGATTATACTAATGGGACCAGACCCTGGTATATACCTGAATGCTGCTCACCGTAAAACAAAGTCTCCTCAGATGCAAATCCAACAGAACAGTACAACAGTCTCTGCCTGGTATTCCAAAATGTCTACTGTAACTTCAGTAACCCTCAGTAAAACAGTATCAAAAAATAAGCCTATTCCTAAATTTAACATCTGTAAACTAAAGTTGTTTCTAACCTTATGAATCTAAAAGCTCACAATGCACCATTGTGACCTCATAGATTTGATATTACTGCGAATGTTCACCTAGTGACATAGTAAACCTACTGAGAATAAGGATGTTTTGGTGTTTAAGGGAACAGAAAGTAAAATATATATATATCCTCAGTGAGTGTAGGCCAAGGTGGCAGAAAAATATGACTGGTTGGTGTAACAATGAGCTACAATGAAATGTGGTTGGCTTTAGCTATTAGGTTTCCAACGTCTTTTATCAATTATGCAAAATAAGAGTTACTCAAGAAGTTCACCTTAACTGCATCTTGGCATCAATAATTAAGATGACAGCCTTAGTACATTCCCTATATAATATATAAATCATATACCGTATATTACATCACACATGATTCGTAGCAGAATGTATGAAAATGCACATTCACTGCACATTGGTTAAGACTTGGTAAAAGTAGTAGCAAATGTTTAAATGTTTTCCTGAACAAGTTAACACTATGACTGGTACAAGAGTAATAATACATGTTCCATTTAATTACATGTTTTAAGTAATAGGTGAGTGTTAATTTTTCTTCATTTTCTAACTTTTTATTAACTGGTTTTAACTGTTTTATTTTAGTGATTCTAGCTTTTTTGACAGGGGAGGGGGGGGCACTCAAACATGCCAAAAAATACATCCGGTATTTAGCCTGCCCACTTGAAAATAAAATTGCTAAAACAGAAAGAAAGCAGAAAGCAAAACAAAAATAACACGCTACTTAACAACCTAAAACATGAACCTTCCACCTGCAGGAGTGTAGCACCAAATTCTGAGCCCTGGGACAAGCGATCTCTGTGAACCCCACACAACACACACGTTTTCATTCATTCATTCATATTATTTTTAATCCTGGCGTTCACGGGAGTTAAATTAACACTCGGTCTTGCATGCCAGGAGGGATCATCAGTGCTAAGCTAAGAATCCATTTGACACTATAAAAAGTGTCCTGCTAAGATCAGCTAACAGCTAACTCTTCAATTGCTGTACAAGGCTTGTGGGCAGCACGTGTAGTGTAGTAGAGTAGAGGATATCCAAAAGGAGAATGCTCACAGAAAGTCTTATAAGAGCAGTCCAAAAAGGAGAAATTGTACAATTGATAGAAAATGTACAATTGATAGAAAACAGACAGCAGACAGGTGGCAGGGGGTTTGAGGATCAAGGTCTATTGTATACTGTATATCAGGGGTGCCCAACCTTTTTTGACCCAAGATCTACTTTTCAGCAGCCAACCCCTCCGGGATCTACCAGTCCAATATCAACATTTCAAACCACACGCATCGTTGCCAGCCTGCAGTAACTTCACAACACCACAACACTACTTTGTTTTACCACTTTACTTTATGTCCATATAAGCATAAAGTACAACAGACTTGTCATAAATAGGCCTACAACAGTACAACATAAGTACAACAGACATGGACAAACACTGCCATTGCAAATGCATCACACACACAGACGAAAATCGCTCTTTTTTCTTTTCCACCCCATTTTTTTTTCTTCCCCCCCCACATCTCCCGAGATCTACTTGAGATCAGGCCGAGATCTACCGGTAGATCCCGATCTACTGGTTGGGCTCCCCTGCTGTATATGGTAGCCTACTTCATAGTCACATACAATCTGTTGCAACATGGTAGACAATCAATAAATGCACTTGACCTCTTCAACAGTGTCTATACAGTAGAAGAGAAAAGGGGGTGGATAATATGCATATTAAAGAATAAAGCAGAGGCAGGCAGGCAGGCAGGCAGGCAGGCAGGCAGACAGACAGGCAGACAGACAGGCAGACAGACAGACAAGGCTTTTTACTAGCAGGTTTAATATCCTACTCCAGTTCCTAGCATATATGCCTGTTCGCAATTTTGCGTCATGGGAATTTCTCACTTGAATTGAGTCAAGGGGTCCCTAGACATGAAAAATCACCGAGGTGCTTGTCCGTCATAGTGGGACGAAGGGCGTAATGGCCGAATCAAATATGGCCGCCATCGTATATGATGAAAATCCAACTTTTGTGTACATACACATGCAATACCTCTATCCTGACTAATTGGGGGGTGGGGAATTCATTTCTGATGTTGTTATGGCCATTTTGGGTTGTTTTGACCTTTAAAGGTCACGGTCAAGGTCATTTTGCTATTCTGAAGACCTAATTTGGCCATTGTTATGATTAAAAACTGGTGCAGTAGGTCTAATTCATATAATTCTGACATGTATGACTCCTGGGTGATATTGATATTGATGAAGTATAATTTTGATGGGATCGGTGGACATTGTGAAGACATTGGTTTTGCTTAAAGGGCAAGCAACCACTATGCTTCAGCTACTTACAGGGGAGGCCACGTGGAAGCTGTCTTCTCCTCCCCATTTTAACTGACCTTTAACTGAACTGTCAATTGTAATTTTTTTCAACAACTGAATAACAACTTTTATTATTTAGAACAAAAGATAGACAATACATATAGTAATCGTATATTTATCTTTTTAAGTGAGTGCTGAAATTATTAAATAAAAGTGCCAAAGTGATACAAATAACATATTCAAGTATTTCCCTCCAAGTGGATACTGTATATGTGGACATGCACACTATTTTTCTCCATGGCAGAATGTAATGCAGCACGACAGCCACATCATTGTGTGTCACACTTGCCTGCACATTGGACACTGTGAGCTGAGTGCTGACTTTTGGTAAGGGTTTGTGGTAAGGTTTTGATGGCAGAAGTGTACCAAAGTGCTCCTCTCATCCATGCTCCATTGGTGCTAGTTTTGCCTCTGGTTCCTTGGATGTTGCCAGCAGGTTGCAAGCCCTATGCACCAGAAAGGCAACTTGTTTGATGTGACCTCTGATCAAACTGCTTGTGGGAGGGATAGCATCAATTCCAGTACTGACACTGAAATTTCTGTCTCACCAAAGTTCATCAGATATTGTATTGGGTCAGAAACCATGGCAGCATATTTGGTGCCCACCTTATAATGGATTGCGTTTTTATAGCGCTTTTCCAAGTACTCAAAGCATGTTATAATGTGCCATTCATTCATACATTGGGAGGTGAAGCAGTGACCAGTCGATGCCAGCGTCCTAAACTTCCCACATTCACACACCAATGGTGGCAAGCTCACACCAACCAACTCATCGGAGGCAATTTGGGGTTCAATGTCTTGCCCAAGGACACGTCGATATGTAGACAGGAGGAGCCGGGATTCAAACATCCACGGATCATTGGGCGACCTGCTCCACCTTCTGAGCAACAGCTGCCCCACCTTGCTCATGCAGTCATCTCCAGTCAAGATATGTGCCTTGATCACAGTCTTGGCTAGGGGTGTTCAAAGATAAGAGACTACTTGATGCTGTGGCAGCATGAGTCACTTTTCCGTACTGCCATACTGCTGCCAATTTTCCTTCACCCTCAGTGCTTGGAAGTACTGTATGTGTAATTTAACAGTAAGGCAAAGGTCTCTGTATCTTTGGAAACTATAAGAACTCTCTTGCGCTGTTTAACGTGAATAGCCCCCTCCATATTCACCACACTAGCCTGGTGACAGCTTCCTCAATTCAGTTCAAGAGATCAGGGATGTCCTCGCCACCAGCCACCTTTGCTGAGAGAGCCTCATTGTCATGGACGACAGAGCTGACACTGATGGTATTGCCACAGGCTTGACTGCACACCATATCCTGAACTAACAGCTGGATATTCTGCTTGTTCTCTGAGTTGCTGAGGAATGGGTAAGTCTCTGTTCATGCCAATGATGTCAATGGCTGCTGCTGAGTCTGTATGTCACATGTCCTCCACTTCCTTTGGAGACCTCTCAATGTAGGAATCACTTGTAGAGGTGTGACATGAGGTCTACCACAACATGAGTGGCAAGAGCAGATGTTGCACTCAATTGGGTGAGATCAAGTCCAGGCTCAATCTCACTGACAAGAATTGAGTTGTTGACGTGAGCTGGAAGGTCATGATCAACTATGCTTCTTCAAAATGGTTGTTGGGCCTTCTGTGATTGCTCATTGAAGTGAGGTAGCTTCCTCTTTGGTATGGTTGAGTTAATTTTCTTATTCTTCTCGACTACCCTCTCCTGTCTGTATGAGCAGTACACATACCCCCAATTTTCTAGACAATTGATCGACACAGAGCGACCCCTCTATCTACAGCCTGCTTTGTGAGCAGATTGTGCAGTGCTACAGGCACATTGACAATGGCTATAGATTCTGTCACTCTAACATGAAGTCCAGCAGCTTCACCACATTCTTGCTGAATGCAAGGCAGAGAGTGCTGCACAGTGCATGCTGAAGATGGATGCTGTGTGTGTTTTTGGGGTGGTTGTTGGTGAGAAGGTTGAGGACGTTGGTGATCAACCCAATCTCATTAAACAAGAGATGAAACTGCAACAGCATTTGCATTGCGTGTGGCTCGTACTACATAGTGACCTCCAGGACCCTTCGACACCCGCTGAATGGTCTTGACCTTCATGTCACTCCTACAGTACGAACACCTTGACGATCCTGAACTCACTGACCAATTGAAAAATGCCGGTAGAGCTCAGGATGTGTGAACTCTAGCACCTTGATTTGCACAAGATACCATGAGCATGATGCAGGCAGTTTATGCATTCACACTTTGCAAAGATCGCCATAGTCTCAAGTGTAAATTTCAGTTTTCTTTCCATTCAGAGACTACATTATTATTTTTTTATTACAGCTACCAACTCCAGCCAAACAAAGAATTGGTAGAGCTCTGGCTTGGCCTCACTTTCCTTCTCAAACTCCAGAAGTTCCTGATTAAATTTCTCTACTTGTCCTATCAGGGCATCAAACTGATCTGGGGAACATTGATTCGCAGCCAGCAGCACACATCCTGTGCTAGCACTGGATATGCAGCTTTGTCCTTGTGGGGCCAGAACATCTCGATCGCGACCTGATCACATCCTCTACAATCAGCATCCCATACCCAGACATAATGGCTGTCGTTTAACACTGACTCTATTGCACCATGTCTTATGCACATGTAGGCCTACTAAGGTTTATGAAAAAAACAAGAGATATCAGTATCAGATTTGAATAATTAATAAATGTCAGAATTAGTTGAAATAGAGACATTGCACCTGTTATTACCCTTAACAATGGTTGGTTATGGTCTTTGGAATAGCAAAATGACCTTGACCATGACCTTTAAAGATCAAAACCACCCCAAATGGTCATAAGTTCAGTTAAAGGTCAGTTAAAATGGGGAGGAGAAGACAGCTTCCACGTGTCCTCCCCCGTAAGTAGCTGAAGAGTAGTGGTTGCTTGCCCTTTAAGCAAAACCAATGTCTTCACAATGTCCACCGACCCCATCAAAATTATACTTATCAATATCAATACCACCCATGAGTCATACATGTCAGAATTATATGAATTAGACCTACTGCACCAGTTTTTAATCATAACGATGGCCAAATTAGGTCTTCGGAATAGCAAAATGACCTTGACCGTGACCTTTAAAGGTCAAAACAACCCAAAATGGTCATGACAACATCAGAAATGAATTCCCCACCCCCCAATTAGTCAGGATAGAGGTATTGCATGTGTATGTACACAAAAGTTGGATTTTCATCATATACGATGGCGGCCATATTTGATTCGGCCATTACGCCCTTCGTCCCACTATGACGGACAAGCACCTCGGTGATTTTTCATGTCTAGGGACCCCTTGACTCAATTCAAGTGAGAAATTCCCATGACGCAAAATTGCGAACAGGCATATATGCTAGGAACTGGAGTATCCACTTACTCCTGCTCGTCCTCTTGAGAGGACTCTGAAGAATCCTCTTTATCTCGGATCACAGCTGGCATTTCCACGGCAGAAGGTGTAAGATGCCTTGTGAAATGTTCTGGGTGCTCACCACGGCATCTCCATCAACCTGCAGTGCAGGTTGAAGTCACTATGCAGTAAATATAGGTGTACAGTAGTACAGTACTGTGATGATCACTGTCTGTACAAGAAATCCCACAGCTATACTGGTTAGGCTAACGTTAGGCTAATGTTAGCCAACCGTGTGAGAGATTAGTGCATTGTATTCAAAACGCACGACAAATGTCAAGGTAACTATGTACGTATGGATAACTGACAACCTTATGTTAGCACAGGTTTGTGGAGATCTCTCAATGCTCTGTATCGTGGGTGACACACGGTTGCTATGGTAAATAATTGTTCGAAGAACAGTGCCATTGGTCTAAAGGACTCAATGTATTAAACGCCAGAGCCTTACAGTATAGACAAAGTTACGCAAACTCCGTTCACTTCATGGGGCCAGTCCGGCGGCGACTCTTCTACGTGGACTTTTATTGAAATGGGGACACGTAGGCCGAAATGCAAGGTAGTACAACATAAACAACTGCCACTACTGTACTGCTTTAGTAACAGCATGCATGCTACACACATGGCAAGAACAGCATTTACGGTATTTGCGCCGCCTTGAAAACAATGTATTTCCAAGTCCGGCTTGTTGTCATTGTCACCCTATCTGGCTACTTGAACGGCGCCCGAGAGGCCAGTTTTCCGACCCCTCGATGTCGCAACTCTACAGGATTGCTCTGTTAAACGCTAGCCATACAGCTTTTGAACACCGAGACATAGCTACTATACCATATTGTGACTCGATTTTCGTGTCATCCCATTTCGACGGCAGGCGGACTAAATAATTTTCACCTCATAAAATAGATCTATAGGTAGAAAGTGCAGATAAAAAAGTTCTACTCGTTTTATCCTGCAGTATTTTTATAATCGATCGTCAAAGACGGCACTGTTTTTTTCAAGGCGCACTCAGCGCGGAGTAATCTCTGCGAGGGGAGTGCTGCGGTTTTGGTCACAGGGACCAATAGGGGACTAGGTTTATTCTCTGGGCCATAATAAGTTTAGAAACATGGCGACGAGCAGTTCGAGTAGCGAAACAGAGCAAAACAAACCAAAACAAAGAAGAAAAGTACGTAAAAAGCAGTCAAGCGACTCAAAACGATGCTATACAGTATGCACTTTTTGACCGTACAGAATGAGGACGTTGAGGATTGTACTAAAACAAGGTGGGACACTTACAGGTCCGTCGTCAAACAATGGCTTTGTCTGGACGGCGAAAGTAAAGCTATCGCCGAAACTTTTAAACACTGCGTGGACGTGGAGTTTAATAATGTTCCCGACGATGCTGGTTTTCACGCAACGTGTTACCGTCGTTGACTCGTTTTATTTGCAAAAGACGATTGGGTTTGGCCGAGAAACGCTGCGCACAGACGGAGGAGAGAGAAGAGCCAGAAGCAGTCGCTGGTCCGCCGCCCGAGAGCAGCACCCCCGACGTAACCACTTCTGAAACCCCCCGAAAAAAACTTCGGTCTTCCCGTCCGCTCTGCTGGCGCCAGCGTTTTTTTTAGCAAGGATAACGTTAGCAAGGATAAGAAAAAGGGGCGTGGCCCTTCAAAATAAAAGTACCCAGTGAAATAAACAAAAATGAGTAATTTGCACATAAATTGCCCATTAGAACTATAAATTAAGTATATGAACGAAAATATACAAAACAATAAGTATTTTTGTTAACATTTACACCGTTATTAACTTAAAAAACATATTGAAATGGATAAATACTGTTCACTGGAGTGAAAAATAGGCCCCTGAGCAAAGACGGCTATTCGTATCAACAAGTGACGCATATCCACGCGTCCGGGCAGACCTTCTCTACAACACCCTACTGTCCGCTAAGCAGGAGAGGTTTATTTTAAAAAGTTATAGGCCCTTTTGTAAGGTCAAAGGTCAAAAATGGCAAAATTTCAAACTCAGACTGGCCGCTGGAGCAAAGACGCCTCTTCGTATCAACTAGTGGGACATATGTACGCGTCCGGGCAGACCTTCTCTACAACACCCTACTGTCCGCTAAGCAGGAGAGGTTTATTTTAAAAAGTTATAGGCCCTTTTGTAAGGTCAAAGGTCAAAAATGGCAAAATTTCAAACTCAGACTGGCCGCTGGAGCAAAGACGGCTATTCGTATCAACAAGTGACACATATCCACACGTCCGGGCAGACCTTCTCTACAACACCCTACTGTCCGCTAAGCAGGAGAGGTTTATTTTAAAAAGTTATAGGCCCTTTTGTAAGGTCAAAGGTCAAAAATGGCAAAATTTCAAACTCAGACTGGCCGCTGGAGCAAAGACGGCTATTCGTATCAACAAGTGACACATATCCACACGTCCGGGCAGACCTTCTCTACAACACCCTACTGTCCGCTAAGCAGGAGAGGTTTATTTTAAAAAGTTATAGGCCCTTTTGTAAGGTCAAAGGTCAAAAATGGCAAAATTTCAAACTCAGACTGGCCGCTGGAGCAAAGACGGCTATTCGTATCAACAAGTGACACATATCCACACGTCCGGGCAGACCTTCTCTACAACACCCTACTGTCCGTTAAGCAGGAGAGGTTTATTTTAAAAAGTTATAGGCCCTTTTGTAAGGTCAAAGGTCAAAAATGGCAAAATTTCAAACTCAGACTGGCCGCTGGAGCAAAGACGGCTATTCGTATCAACAAGTGACACATATCCACACGTCCGGGCAGACCTCCTCTACAACACCCTACTGTCCGCTAAGCAGGAGAGGTTTATTTTAAAAAGTTATAGGCCCTTTTGTAAGGTCAAAGGTCAAAAATGGCAAAATTTCAAACTCAGACTGGCCGCTGGAGCAAAGACGGCTATTCGTATCAACAAGTGACACATATCCACACGTCCGGGCAGACCTTCTCTACAACACCCTACTGTCCGCTAAGCAGGAGAGGTTTATTTTAAAAAGTTATAGGCCCTTTTGTAAGGTCAAAGGTCAAAAATGGCAAAATTTCAAACTCAGACTGGCCGCTGGAGCAAAGACGGCTATTCGTCTAAGCAGGAGAGGTGTATTTTAAAAAGTTATAGGCTCTCAAGTACAGCCAAGTCACAAATGGTTGAATGAGCAAGGATAAGAGTTGGCCGGGGGAGTTAGCAAGGATAAGCAGTGCTGTTTCCAGACCAGAGGGGGCACTGTTTCTCCTGTTATTTTCCCATTTTTAACATACAAATACAAATACAATACAATTCTGTATAGACAATACAGAAATGTTTAAATGGCATATACTATAATAGTCATCTCATAGTCTAGTGATTAAAAAAAGGAATACGATGTAAATGCAAATGGAATCAACCACAATTTGTGTCATAGTATGAGTGAAACACGAATAATGTTGTTTTTCACATATGTGTATGTATTATGACATTGATGTTTTCTCATTTTAGTTGATTTTGCATATTAAGTTATAAGCATACTGTATATATGCTTGTTCCATATTCTCCCCCAGCAAATCAATTTGAGTTTTACACCCCTGGTATAGACAATACAGGAATGCATATCTGTTTATCTGCCTCCCTGCTCCGACACCTCTCTGCACCTGCCTTGTTTTTAATTGATGTGGAAAATCAGTGGAGTCTGGTATGTACCTCTTAAGTGTGCCATTCGCACATTATAACAACTTGGGAAACACGTGAAAAACAACATTATTTGTCTTTCACACATACTATGACACACATTGTGGTTAGTTCTATTTGCATTTATATTGTAGCCTATCTGTGTTGTTACAGGACAATCATTCCTTTTTTAATCTCCAGACTATGAGATAGCTATTATAGCATGTGCCATTTAAACAGATATGCATTTCTGTATTGTCTATACCTGGGGTGTAAAACTCAAAGTGATTTGCTGGGGGAGAATATGGAACAAGCATATATACAGTATGCTTATAACTTAATATGCAAAATCAACTAAAATGAGGAAACATCAATGTCATATTACATACACATATGTGAAAAACAACATTATTCGTGTTTCACTCATACTATGACACAAATTGTGGTTGATTCCATTTGCATTTACATCGTATTCCTTTTTTTAATCACTAGACTATGAGATGACTATTATAGTATATGCCATTTAAACATTTCTGTATTGTCTATACAGAATTGTATTGTATTTGTATTTGTATGTTAAAAATGGGAAAATAACAGGAGAAACAGTGCCCCCTCTGGTCTGGAAACAGCACTGCTTATCCTTGCTAACTCCCCCGGCCAACTCTTATCCTTGCTCATTCAACCATTTGTGACTTGGCTGTACTTGAGAGCCTATAACTTTTTAAAATACACCTCTCCTGCTTAGACGAATAGCCGTCTTTGCTCCAGCGGCCAGTCTGAGTTTGAAATTTTGCCATTTTTGACCTTTGACCTTACAAAAGGGCCTATAACTTTTTAAAATAAACCTCTCCTGCTTAGCGGACAGTAGGGTGTTGTAGAGAAGGTCTGCCCGGACGTGTGGATATGTGTCACTTGTTGATACGAATAGCCGTCTTTGCTCCAGCGGCCAGTCTGAGTTTGAAATTTTGCCATTTTTGACCTTTGACCTTACAAAAGGGCCTATAACTTTTTAAAATAAACCTCTCCTGCTTAACGGACAGTAGGGTGTTGTAGAGAAGGTCTGCCCGGACGTGTGGATATGTGTCACTTGTTGATACGAATAGCCGTCTTTGCTCCAGCGGCCAGTCTGAGTTTGAAATTTTGCCATTTTTGACCTTTGACCTTACAAAAGGGCCTATAACTTTTTAAAATAAACCTCTCCTGCTTAGCGGACAGTAGGGTGTTGTAGAGAAGGTCTGCCCGGACGTGTGGATATGTGTCACTTGTTGATACGAATAGCCGTCTTTGCTCCAGCGGCCAGTCTGAGTTTGAAATTTTGCCATTTTTGACCTTTGACCTTACAAAAGGGCCTATAACTTTTTAAAATAAACCTCTCCTGCTTAACGGACAGTAGGGTGTTGTAGAGAAGGTCTGCCCGGACGTGTGGATATGTGTCACTTGTTGATACGAATAGCCGTCTTTGCTCCAGCGGCCAGTCTGAGTTTGAAATTTTGCCATTTTTGACCTTTGACCTTACAAAAGGGCCTATAACTTTTTAAAATAAACCTCTCCTGCTTAACGGACAGTAGGGTGTTGTAGAGAAGGTCTGCCCGGACGTGTGGATATGTGTCACTTGTTGATACGAATAGCCGTCTTTGCTCCAGCGGCCAGTCTGAGTTTGAAATTTTGCCATTTTTGACCTTTGACCTTACAAAAGGGCCTATAACTTTTTAAAATAAACCTCTCCTGCTTAACGGACAGTAGGGTGTTGTAGAGAAGGTCTGCCCGGACGTGTGGATATGTGTCACTTGTTGATACGAATAGCCGTCTTTGCTCCAGCGGCCAGTCTGAGTTTGAAATTTTGCCATTTTTGACCTTTGACCTTACAAAAGGGCCTATAACTTTTTAAAATAAACCTCTCCTGCTTAGCGGACAGTAGGGTGTTGTAGAGGAGGTCTGCCCGGACGTGTGGATATGTGTCACTTGTTGATACGAACAACTGTTTTTGTCTAGTGTCCATTTTGGTCTGAAAATTGAGTAAAAACAGCAAATCTACAAGATTAAAACACACCCCATTACGTTTTGAGCTTGTAGATCTACTTTTTAATATCCTACATGTATATAGCGTGCCCCATACTAGCACTTTTTCAATAAATCTATGACATTTAAAAGACCATAATAATTACAAGAAGTCGCGCTTTTATTTTGAAGGCCTTATCCTTGCTAACTGGCAGCGGCCATTTTTAATCCTTGCTAGAAAAACGGACCTTCTGCTGGCCCTGTGCTTCCAGCCATCTGCATACTTTGTAAAGTGGACAAATATATTACTATGGGAGGCAAACGGACGAAGGATCAACTTTCTCGAGCAGAAACACTGTCTGCAGGTAAGCCCCCTCCCCCTCTCTCTCTCACACACACACACACACACACACACACACACACACACACACACACACACACACACACACACACACACACACACACACACACACACACACACACAGTACACAAACCAGTACTTACAGTGCTGGTTTACAGCAGCTACTTAATGTCTGCTCAAAATATGGCTTTCTATTTGATATACAGTTCAACTCAAAAAAGAGTGTTGTTATGATCATTAGAGCAAAGGGCGATCACAAGCTCACCTTTCCTGCTTTTGTTTTGTCAGGTGAGGATCTAGAGGTTGTTAAAAAGTTTAAATACCTAGGACACATAATCAGCGATGATCTCTATGATGATGATGATGTGCAGCGTCAGTGCTGTAAGCTCTATGGCCAAGCAAACATGCTGGCACGAAAGTTTTCTATGTGTACAGATAATGTTAAAATAGCTCTGTTTAAAACTTATTGCACACCACTGTACACAGCTCACCTGTGGTGCAGTTATAGCAGTCAAAAATGAAAAAACTTCAGGTGGCTTATAATGATGCGTTTAGAATATTTCTCAAACTCCCGAGATGGACCAGTGCAAGTGAAATGTTTGTGTCAAGCAATGTACCCACCTTTCATGCTGTACTGAGGAACTTTATGTTTAAATTCATGTGTAGACGGAAGGAATCTAAGAATGCTTTAATTAGGGCCTTAGCTGATTTCACACAGAGTGATACAATATTTTCCTCTTGTTTCTGGAAACACTGGAGGCAATGTTTATGCGTTTATAATTGATATGGACTTTTTATATTGAAAATAGTCTGTTACTCAGGCTATTTCTGTCTTTTTACATGTTTTTATTGTATGTCTTGTCCTTTCTTGTGTTTGTGTATGTCTGTATGTATATCTGTATATGGACCAGAGTGTCTGCAATAAAGTTTTCATTCATTCATTCATTCACACACACACACACACACACACACACACACAGACACAGACACACACACACACACACACACACACTATGAGACAAAATAATAACAATAAAATCAATATGGCCAACTATGTAAGTCATGAGCATTGGTGGCGCTGGGCCAAGTGAGAGGTTGTAAACAAAATATGCATGCCCGTTTTGAAGTGAAATATTTATTGTTAATATACAATCGCCATTAAAAATTGTAGTATTGTTAGTATATGATAATTCTGCTATTATAAAACAATTCCGTCATATCATAGGTCTTTGATACACTGTGTTTGTCACTCCTCCTTTGAGTATGACATTGTCTGCCTGGTGGTGTAGTGAATTTATATTATACTGTATTACTTACAATTCAGGAAAAAAAGTTCTTATCTGTTTAAAACTACAGAACAGACCATAAAATACATAGCTGCTGGTTGGTTCAATTCTTTATCAGCAGTTTGGGGGAAAGTTTTAGGTAGGAATGCTGGGAGGTCATCATGGGGACAGGTCACACCTTTCAGCTTGCCATCAAGACGCCTTTGTTCACTGTTATTTACAGCCCTCCACCAAACACACACACACACACACACACACACACACACACACACACACACACACACACACACACACACACACACACACACACACACACACACACACACACACACACACACACACACACACAGAATTTTCTTTTATTGCATTGATCTCCTGCCCCCTGCCACACCACCATGACCTGTGTGTTTTTTGTAATGCAATGAATTTCACCCATTTTTTAAAATACTAAATGTCTGGTTTGACAGTAAAGTAGATTATGCCTTTTTTGTTTTCAGGCCTGTTGCTGGAGGCTGCTGAGAAAAAACAAGATTATAGCGTTCTTCTGCACATCAAAGATAAAGATTGTGTGTCTTTGGAAGTGCGTTACCACAGGACCTGTTACAGAGAGTACACAAGGTCTTTGACCAAGTCTGCAGCAAAATCTGGAAACACAGATGAATTGTGAGTTATTACATCGCACTACCATTTTGCACTTTTCACAAGTAAGGCTTTGACCAACTGCATATACTCTGTATTTTGTCTGTCTTTTGATACAATGTTGACAGCACACCTCTTTGCCCATGTTAGTTATTTTTGTGTCTGTGCTGTGTTTGTGTTTTTTTCCCCAGAACTGAACAACCATATGCTGCCAGCTACAACATCTTCTGTGAAGAAGTCGTCCGTCAAAGGATAATAGACAATCAAGAAGTCCTGAGGATGAACCAGCTGAGGAAGAAGACATCGTTAAGAAGAATGAGGACATTGATGCTTCAGACTACAGGTAACTGTGTTCTTGAGATTTCAGTAAACCAAAAAATACACCTGTGTGAAGTGAGCAGTGCAACTGTACCATGTGGGGGTCCCTGATTAGGCACCATTCAAAAAGAAACCCTATTTAATACTGAAAGATTTCAATTGTATTGATGTACTGTATTCTCTCACAAGAAATGTGCATATGTTTGAATTAATTTGTTTCTTGTTTGTATTTGCCTTTTCTATATTTTCTTGTTGCAGGCAGGATAAACTGAAAAGACGACTGTCCCGTGATTTCCCCCAGCTGGTGTTTCACTGCCCTACAAAGCGCAACATCTCCGAACTGGTTTTTGTTGAGACATTATCAGCAGATACATTGTTAGACAGGCTACCTCCTCCATCAGACACGACAACAACTGAGTCAACTGAGGTAAGCCAAGAAAGTGACATAGAACAAACACCTGGACAGCAAACTACCGACCACACAAGGACACTGTATGGTGCAGGACTGATATTGAAGAGACTTGTGAATGACTCCCCCGGGATGAAATGCCCATGGCCCCCCACATCAGAGGATTTGAATGTTTCTGAAGCTAAATCTGTTGTGCCCATTGAACTGTTCAATGTGATTTCTTGGATTATAGGTGCAACAGAGGAACCAACACTAGAGTGTTATGTTGATATTCCGACAGATGTGAACCTAAAAGTTTTATCTGTTTGTCAAGACATTGTGTATCTTGCATCTAAAGGTCATAAGCAGACACCTAAGTCACTTTGTCTTGGTCTAACTGTTCGCCATTTAACAGGTTCATCCAATGTTCTGTCGCTACTTAATAGATTAGGGCATTGTGCTTCCTGGAACACAGTTGTCAGTCTAGACACCAGCCTAGCTCAACTACACCTTCTCGAGGGCAGAGACAAAATCCCTAATGGATTCTCAAAGAAGGCACCAACAGTACTGGTGTGGGACAACATTGATTTTGGGGAGGAGACACTGTCAGGTCGTGGAACTACTCACCATACAAATGGCATTATGCTACAAAGTTCTGTTGTTGAAACAACGTCAAGAACAGACAGACAGCCACTGAAAACACTAACCCTACTGTCTTCAATCCACAGAGAGCTGCCACCGTAGCGCCGCCTTCCACATAACGCGACTCACTCCTCATCACATCACCCCCAACAAAAAGGTAAGTACTGCTGTCCATCATACCCCTCCACTACAGCACATCACTTACATACTTCACCTACATCTACACACCATATCACATTTGCCACACACACACACACACACACACGCACACACACGCACACACACACCACCACAACACTAAAAAAACTGCTGTTCCACAAATAAATTCTATTTACAGGTTAGCAATAGCTCTCATAACAATATACTTTTCACAATACCCCACTCTCAGCTCCCAGTCATGAGGACAACTATAACATGACCTCCACAAACGCGCACCATGCCAAAAAGAACACAAAGCATACCTTCGCCTGATACACGCAACACCAAAGATTGACATTGAGTCATACAACACAAACAGGTAATCATAACTGCATCTGACAACTTATGTTTGTGTGTGTTCAATACTTTGCACGCCTTTGCATTGTTCTGTCTTTTTGTACTTGCATACACATTTTCCTGTTCTCTTTTTTAAATCTACATATATGGATGTGTGTAGCTATACATGTGCACTTTGTAATGACTTCTCCCAACAACAACTTTTAGCACTACCTAAACACCATGACTCAAGCCACCGCAGGACACCCACCCACTCAATGGAGATGCCTCTGCCACAGGTAACTACAGAATAACTCATCTTCTCTCCTTACCCCTGTACTGCACTTTTGCTACCGAGTACGACCACTCAAAAAATATTCAAACAAATTTCACAACTCCTCAATCACAACTCATTTTTGCTCTGTATTATTCACAGATTCACGATCGCGCAACACCAAACAACAGCAAACTAAGCCTGGACACCTCAACAATGACTTGCACAAATCCTGTACGCTTTGCTTTGCCACAAACCATCTCCCATGTTCAACTATACATTAAACGATTGTTCCTCAAACCACTTACATCATTGGTATGATTATTACCCACATTTTACATGCTTTGGAAATCACATATTCAACGGGTAAGGTCCTAGTATATATGATGGATGTGAAGGTGAGGTGGGGGGGTCGGGGAGGGTGGGGGCAAATGACAGATGCTGTGACACTTTAATAAATGTTTCATACCATTTGCTGCAATAATTCTGACTTTCAGTGCATTCATTTGTAGTCATGTGCATTTTTTGCCATATTCCAATTTAGGGGCGTGGTAACATTTTCATAGATTATCATCCATTTTGGGGTAGGATGTGTTGATGTTCTTTAATGCATTTCATTACACAGTAGGTTGAGAACATTTTTATGTATGAAACATAAGTTTTTGGCTAAATTTACTATGTGCATGTTACATTGTGCTGGATGACAATCACTTAAGGTGAAGCGTTTTTTAACAAATTTGCTATATTTCATGATCTAAATTCACATATGAGTAAACTATAGCACCAATAATTGTTTTAGATGTTAGGTATATGTATTTATGACATTTGGGAAAGATTTTGGGTTGCCAAAATCAATAGATCACATTTTACAAGCAAAAAGAGCAACATACGATTTTCGTTTTTTAGTTACAGACTTGTTGTACATATCTGGCTCCTGACAAAATACTGCAGGATATTATGAGTAGAACTTTTAACCCAATGTTCAGAAGGGTATTGTCTATGCAAAAATGCATTGCATTTGTAGTCCCCCTGACATGGGAATGGAATTCATTTTCTAAGCCTTAATCTGGATTCAGCATACGGCATAGCTACTATACAGTTAGCACCTTAACTGTATGCAATACACAAGGTCCGTGAAGCAATAACCAACCTACCTAAAACACGCCAACATAAACGTGCACGGTACATCTAGTCTTTTGAGTGTGCAAGCTTGCTGCTTGCTAGCATCTCTAACATGCACATCACATCACTTGGGCTTTAGTTGTGATGAGCGCATCTGGCACCAACCAACGCTACCCTTTTACGGTCCTGTAACTACAACAACTGAGTAGCAACAGATGGGAGCATGCGCACTGCGCACAGTTTTTACACGTCACCTATGTGACCTCTGACCTATCATGATTTCCCTATAGAGCTGAGCAGTCCCACCTCTTTCACGTCGCCCGTGTTCCAGAAATGTAATCCTCGTTCATTTTCCTCATAGACTTTTAGAAAACGATCTATATAAATACGATTACGTCGCGGACAAAGACAAGTCGGGTCGTGACAATTGACAAATCAGGAAAACACACACACAATATTAGCATGAATGAATGAAATGAATGAATGAATGAATGAATGAATGAATGAATGAAATGAATGAATGAATGAATGAAATTTTTATTGACAGAGATGAGAGTTACAGTACAAGTCAAGTACACACTGCAACAAAACTGATATCAGCTTGGAGAATTACAGTACAATTCAAGTACGACTACATCAAATCTGACAGAGCTGATTGGACACACTAGTTAAGCATACACTTGTTTACAATAGTGGCCAACTTGTTCATTTCATTAAGGCATTCAAATACATACAAAACAACTACTTCAGTGAAGTCAGAAGCAGCAGATCATGGAGGTAAACTCATAGTGGAGGTAAAAAGGGAAAAGAGAAATGTACAAAGAGGGGAGGGGGGGATTTTATATACAATTTTGTTTTACAGAGGCCAGTTTCGAATTGCAGCCATCTGTAGGTGCCCCTTGAGAGCGGTTTTGAAGGAGTCAAGGGATTCACAAGTCTTAATGACTGTTGGTAGGGCGTTCCACATTTTGGTTGCATATGAGCGGAAGGAATTAAGTCCCTTGTACAATATCTAATTAGCAAGAAGTATAAAACGACAGGTTACAACACTTTTTGTTTAGTTTTTCTTCTTAGAAATTGTTTGATTGTCCCAAAAGCTTGTGTGTGTTGTGTCAGTCATGATTTGTCACGACCCGAGTTGGCTTTGTATTATTCTCGAAAGGTCTATGAGAAAAATGAATGGGGAAACCTTTTTCTGGCCAGCGTTTTGAAACCACACAGTTTCAATACTGTGTGGTTTGAATTACTATAACTTACTAATTACACAGATTTGCATTGGATTTTTTTTATATTAGGGCCTACATTCATTAATATTAATTCTGAACAAGAATGCCACTTTGCAATTGCAAAGTGGGGTTGCCCCGATGATGTTGTAATGGTGATGTGATGACATAGTAAAACAAAGTTTTACAATCAAATCATTTCGATATTCCTTGGTAAGCCAATCTCATCACAAGGTGAAAAAGGTTACAGAGAAAACGCATCACAATAACAATAGTGTAGGTGCCCTTCAGGTAACCCCACTAATGAATGAATGAATGACAAGTATGCCGATGGCCTACTCGTGTGAACGGAGCGGGCTAATACTCATGACAATAGCTATAAAGGTCTTTTACTTACTTACATTACGCCATCAGCTAAATCGTCCAATCTGAGTACCCCGAGGGAGCGACCACTGACCACCGCGCACTGATCGCCTTACTTGTGCACGCACCGCCAATCATTCATTCATTACACAAATAATGAATGAATGATTGTTTTTTTTTCATTCTTGCTTTACAAATAATACAATTATAACATAACTACAAAAAACACCACGTCATGGCTGAAATATGCATAGGCTGAAGCAGTCTTTGCCTATCCTTACAATTTCTTAAAGAGGGGATGCTGTGATTTTTGTATTTTTTCCAATTTTGTACATGTTTAAGAGGTGACAGTATGTAAATAGACCCCTTGGTGTGTTTTTTATGTGCAATGATGTATTCCCTTTGTATTTAGGCTTTCTTCCTGGGGGCTGAACCTTTCCAGCCAAATGTGCCAAAGAAAAAAACTTCAATATAGTGACATCATGCTCAGCCCCTCCCCTAACTCCTCCCCCTTTATCATGCAACTAAGGGCAAGTTCGGAAATACCACACCGGAGCGCACTCGCCTATTAGTTTACATTGCTCAGTGTACTCAGTGTGCAATTTCCGAACGTGCCCTAAAGCTGTGGGTGTGGCTTCGGTTCAGCTGTATCTCCACGCATCACCACCCACCAGGCAAACCAGGCATACTTAATGAACTGGTAGGGTGGAATCATAAAAATGACAGTTTAACAAACACTGTATACTTTTTGGGAAAAAAATCGTACTTTTCATATAACATTAATATATGATCATGTTTTAGGGTAGAAAAAAATCATGGCATTTCATCTTTAAATTAAGTGCCTCTTAATATTAAAATACATTAAAATGTTTTTTAAATGTTTTTTTTATGAAATGAGTACTGCAAAAGGAAAACAGAACGAGAGCTATTATTCTGTTCAACTCTAAATTGTAAAGGACAGAAATGGTAGCCAATCATCTCATAATGAACATTATAGGCCTATACTGAGACTGTATCTCACACTTGTCTTTGCTACTTTTGTATCTTTCTCACCAATAGTACGAAACGGTGAAGTGGTCGTCCTGATCCACTCTCCCAACCATGAACTCACTTGCTGAGAATGTCCTGTGCATCTGCTTTGCTTGATTTCCATCATGTACCGGTGTTCTGAATGCAAACCTATAAAGAAACAAAAAAAAACTACAAATCCATATAAACAAAACAATAAAATAAAAATGACAAAAAGACAAAAAGGTAGTAATAAAGATTCCACGGGTAGCATGATTCACACAGCTAGGGGTCAAGTGTAGTCAGTTACATACTGTATAAGCATGAGGTAAAAGTGCTCTCAAGTATTGGTGACTCAGAGGTAAAACCAGGGACGGCTCCAGACATTTGTGCATGGGGGGGCTATGGGGGGCTGAGTTTTTTTCAGCAGGGGCTAGTGAATTTCGGCAAAACAATATATATATATATATATATATATATATATATATATATATATATATATATATATATATATATATATATATATATATATATATATATATATATATATATATACTCAACAAAAATTTAAACGCAACACTTTTGTTTTTGCTCCCATTGTTCATGGGATGGACTTAAAGACCTAAAATTCATTCCAGATATACAATATAACCATTTCTCTCAAACACTGTTCACAAATCTGCATAAATGTGTGGTATTGAGCACTTCTGCTTTGATGAAATATCCACCCCACCTCACAGGTGTGCCACATCAGGATGCAGGTGTGACATCATGATTAGTGCACAGATGTACCTTAGACTGTCCACAACAAAAGGCCACTCTGAAATGTGCAGTTTTTTGTTTCTTTATTGGGGTTCTGAGGCCTCAGAACCAGTCAGTATCTGGTGTGACCACCATTTGCCTCATGCAGTGCAACACATCTTCTTCCCATAGAGTTTATCAGATTGTCAATTATGGCCTGTGAAATGTTGGTCCACTCCTCTTCCATGGCTATGTGAAGTTGCTGGATATTAGTGGGAACTGGTACACGCTGTAAAAATGGTAATAACACAATATTACCACATTATTACCATTTTGACAGTGCATACCAGTTCCCACTAATATCCAGCAACTTCACATAGCCATGGAAGAGGAGTGGACCAACATTTCACAGGCCATAATTGACAATCTGATAAACTCTATGGGAAGAAGATGTGTTGCACTGCATGAGGCAAATGGTGGTCACACCAGATACTGACTGGTTCTGAGGCCTCAGAACCCCAATAAAGAAACAAAAAACTGCACATTTCAGAGTGGCCTTTTGTTGTGGACAGTCTAAGGTACACCTGTGCACCAATCATGATGTCACACCTGCATCCTGATGTGGCACACCTGTGAGGTGGGGTGGATATTTCATCAAAGCAGAAGTGCTCAATACCACACATTTATGCAGATTTGTGAACAGTGTTTGAGAGAAATGGTTATATTGTATATCTGGAATGAATTTTAGGTCTTTAAGTCCATCCCATGAAAAATGGGAGCAAAAACAAAAGTGTTGCGTTTAAATTTTTGTTGAGTATATATATATATATATATATATATATATATATATATATATATATATATATATATTATATATATATATATATATATATATATATATATATATATATATATATATATGCAACCAAGGACAACTTCCACAGTAGGAGGAAGGACCGCACACAAAGATGCTCAGGACAATTACATGTGTTGCTTCATTATTTTATTGCACGCACAACGCGTTTCGCCATGTAGGCTTCATCAGGTGCTTTGCATACACAGGTGTGGGCATCACCCTTATTTATAGTGACAACCCATAATTGGACGACTCCGCCCCCAAGGTGGCTGTGCAAAAGGGGCAGGTCACAGGTGAATGCAGTAAAGTGAAATAAAACCAAAACAGACAGACAATAATTAAAATCACTATTAACAAGAACATGTATACATCCATGAGGATGTATATATGCATTGTGTGAATCCACACAATACTCATATACATCCACATTCAACAAGACACTTCAATATTAACATCTCAGATATGTTCAATTCAAACTCTATAAGAAGGAGCTTAAGTCTAAGTTTTCATTAAGACCATGTGGCTCCATTGAATTTAATGTAAAGATCCAGTAACTTTCTCTCTGCAACAACAGTTTCTTGAAGTCACCACCCCTAGGTGGCAACATGACCTTTTCAATGCCAATGAATTTGAGGGTGGCTGCAGAGCCATGGCCTCTCTCTTTATAATGCCTGGCTATTGCATAGCCAGAGCAGCGGGCGGTAATTAATATCTCAGACTGTGATCTCACCCCTGCCCAAATTTCAGTATTAGGCAAAGGCCTCTCATTTGTTCCTACTAATAAGGTTAACGCTTTTAAAATGAAAGTGGACTGCTACAAGTTCTTTAGACTGTTACATCTAAAACACCACTACAGAAATACAAATCAGTCTACACCTGTTAACCCTATGAACAAATTAAACAAGCCATCCTCCTTCTACCCTCTTTCTAGCACCCATAATTCTACTTTGGTTACGTTCAGTAAAATGGTGGAACAAGACATCCAGAAACTTTGTAAGTCTGATCATGTACATAAACACCACAATTTGTCTATAGCCGAAAGAAAGGCACTTGATGAGCTAAAGCTGAACAATAAAATTATTGTCAAACCTGCAGACAAAGGTGGTTCTATTGTAGTACAGAATATAAATGATTATGTGACCGAAGTAATGCGGCAGTTGGGTAACACTGCCTTTTACAAATCGCTTCCACACAATCCTACTGAACAGTTACTTAAAGATCGAGACAAAATTCTGGATGTTGCACTCTGTGATAAACAAATCACTCAGAAGCAATATGAATTCCTTAAGGTTGAATCCCCCACCATACCAGTGTTTTATCTATTGCCTAAGATACATAAAACGTTGACCAACCCGCCAGGCCGACCCATTGTTTCTGGCAATAACTCTTTGTCAGAACCACTAAGTCAATTTGTGGACTACTTCATTAAAGACATTGTTAAAACCTTACCTGCTTATGTTGCAGATACCAGGGATGTGATTAAATCACTGAATACACTATCCATCCCACAAGATGCATTTTTGGTAACATTTGATGTCGAAAGTTTATACACAAATATACCACATGAGGATGGCCTGGCGGCTATGTCACATTATCTTAGCTCTAGAGTTGAGATTTCTTCAGAGCTGCTACTCAACATGACAAACTTCATTCTGAAGTCAAATTACTTTATGTTCGATAACAAGTTCTATATCCAGACTCAGGGAACAGCCATGGGTTCAACTTTTGCACCCAACTATGCAAATTTATTTATGGGTTACTGGGAATCCCAGTTTATCCATAACAAGGCTGCTTCCCCTCTACTAGACAAGGTGATTTTTTGGAAAAGGTTTATCGATGATATTGTCCTGGTGTACGTTGGAAATGAGACTGAATTGTTTGAATTTAGACATTATATTAATAACACACACCCCACCCTCAAATTTTCAATTGAGTACAGCAAAGAACAGATTGATTTCCTGGATTTACGTATATCAGTGAGTGGTAATGGGGCCCTTAACACTACTATTTATCGTAAACCTACGGATAGAAACAGTGTGTTGCATGCAAACAGTCATCATCCCAAACGTCTGATTGAAAATATCCCATATGGTCAGTTCCTCCGTCTTAAACGCATCTGTAGCAATCCTGCAGATTTTGAGGAAAAAGCAAAGGACATGCATGAACGGTTTAAAAATAGAGGTTACAAAGAGACAGTTATTCATAGAGCCAAGAGCAAGGTACAAACAGTACAAAGGGGGTCCCTCCTAGAGCCTGTGAATAAAGATGTTGAGAGTAACAGAGTCACTTTTGTATCTGAATACAACACCTCATCTCAAGCCATTAAAAACATAATTCTAAAACATTGGGATATCCTCAAGTATGACCCCAACCTAAAAAACATTGCATCATCACCCCCACGATTTTGTTTCACCAGGGGAAGAAATATCAGAGATTCTGTGGTCACCTCTATGTATAAATCACCTGGAACCAGTTCTAATTGGCTGAGAGAGGAGTTGTGTGGTAATCACCTGTGTGGAGATGCACCCACTGTTCTAACACTTCAACCACAAAAGTGTTCTACCATCCGCATACGGGACAGGAATACAAAATCAAACATTTCATTAATTGTAATACTTCTCATGTGGTGTATATGTTGAAATGTCCCTGTGGTATGATCTATGTTGGACAAACCAAGCGTAATTTAAAAATACGGATAGCAGAACACAAGGCAGCCATTAGACATGGCAACATGGACTATGCAATAGCCAGGCATTATAAAGAGAGAGGCCATGGCTCTGCAGCCACCCTCAAATTCATTGGCATTGAAAAGGTCATGTTGCCACCTAGGGGTGGTGACTTCAAGAAACTGTTGTTGCAGAGAGAAAGTTACTGGATCTTTACATTAAATTCAATGGAGCCACATGGTCTTAATGAAAACTTAGACTTAAGCTCCTTCTTATAGAGTTTGAATTGAACATATCTGAGATGTTAATATTGAAGTGTCTTGTTGAATGTGGATGTATATGAGTATTGTGTGGATTCACACAATGCATATATACATCCTCATGGATGTATACATGTTCTTGTTATAGTGATTTTAATTATTGTCTGTCTGTTTTGGTTTTATTTCACTTCGTCCAATTATGGGTTGTCACTAGAAATAAGGGTGATGCCCACACCTGTGTATGCAAAGCACCTGATGAAGCCAACATGGCGAAACGCGTTGTGCGTGCAATAAAATAATGAAGCAACACATGTAATTGTCCTGAGCATCTTTGGAGTGTGCGGTCCTTCCTCCTACTGTGAAAGTTGTCCTTGGTTGCATTCATACCTTGCCTACCAGCACCTCCCCCACCTGGATGTGCACGAGAAGCTACCTGTTTTATATATATATATATATATATATATATATATATATATATATATATATATATATATATATATATATATATATATATATTCTCGATTCAAAAAGATGCCCCCCACAATTCTAAATCTTTCTTCTTTTCTTTTTTTTTACAAAATGGTTCAATGGGATTTGGGCATGATCTACCGCCTGTTGTATTGTGCTTTCTGTAAGCATGTTTTACAGAAACATTCTTCTTCATTTGGTACTTTTATTTACAGTTTGGCATAAAAAAAGATTTACAAGTCATGATTTGTTGTTCTCAGCGTCTTGTTTCCCCAATTGTTTTCCAATTGGTCTAACTGTACTCTATGCATATTGACACTATAGCTTGCAGTTAAACAAAAGCCACCTGATTATCATTTGAATATCTGGTGGCTGACCATCAGCCTGTTCTGTAGCATACATTTGTTTACATTTAGCAGTCATTATTAGCATGCTTTTAGCGCCAGGTAAACACAATGAACTACTCTAAACTAGGCTATTCTGATCAAACGTTCACGCAGGATTTCTTCGTCCAAAGCCCACGTTAGTTGATCATTTGAGCAGTACACACACACACGTCGCTGCAGCCAATAGAACTATTACGGTTTGTCCCTATTGAGGCCATTCAAATTCGGACACCTCAATGTCGCACCTCTCCTACTAGATGTGTAGACCAGCGCGGATGAGAGCCAGGGGATCGAGGCTATGTGTAGGCCGACTTACCTAACTCCCTTCACTTCATGGGGTCAGTCCAATGGTGGCTCTTCTACATAGATTTCGTTGCGAACGGGACGAAAAATACGCTGATTCTCTCGCGCACAAACACACACACACAAACGGCCGGCTCCTTTCCCCTCTGGACAGGCTTTGCTCAGGCAGGCAGGCTGCCAGTGTTAATCAAACTATTTCGCGCATACTGCAGAAAACAACACCACAGTAGCTCATCGCGGAAGTCAGAGCCATCATTACTCTATAAGGGCCCATCTAGTAGAAGAGTTGCGACATTAAGGGGTCAGAAACGGAGCGCTCGAGCTCTGTTAATGCAGCACGATTAGGGGCAAACTGCCGCCGCTGGACTGGCCCCATGAAGTGGACGGAGTTGTCGTAACTCTGTTTATACTCAGCAGAGACAAAGCTCTGTTGATTGGAGGATTGCAATGCGTATTGCGTACGTGACCGTGCGGGCGAAAATGACAGGTGGTGAGAATTCTGAGAAATGGATTATTTCAGTATTATACATCATTCCAAAAATAACAAGTATCATGATTTTATAGCAATGATTTACATGAAAGTCAGTCAGTTTGGTCTTCCATATATTTTATTTATTCCCTGAATATTTTTCATCACAGTCATGTTTTTGGCCAGGGGGGGCTTAGGGGGGGCTAAGCCTCCAGCAGGGGGGCTAGAGCCCCTGCTAGCCCCCCCCTGGCGCCGTCCATGGGTAAAACAAACAACAAAAATAATAATAATTAATACCTCAATCCCCTATAGCATCATCCCCCCACCCACAAATCCAAGGACATTTGAATTGGATATGCTTCCACTCTCTGCTCGGTCGTTGTTTTAAAAATTGTAAGGTAAAAGAGTCAATTCCATATAGGCCGGTACAAATCAAACAACTTAATTGAATTAACTTATTGCAGCATCAATACAAACATAAAAAGCAATACAGAAATAAAAAATGGAAAAGGGAGACAGAAAAATCACACCCATGTGAAGTGAGGGGAGCTCTTATCGCACATTGTCGTGGATCTTCTCATACCGGCCAATTGGAATGCCTGTGGACTGTGATTGGTTAGCTGATTTGCTCATTTACATACAGAATTTTTAATTGAATGTCAATTATGTTTAATGTTTTTGTTTCATTTGTTTATATTTAGCAGAATTTTGAACCAATTTCTTTGTTCATTGACAATGAGCAACTCTTGGATGTGTGGGGGCAAAAGCTGATTAGGACTATGTCCCCTTCAAAATAAAAAATAAAAATAAAAAATCACTAGTATCAAACCACATATTCGATACAAATATGCACATACATACTTTATTTCTTGGATCATGGCTTGCCACACATTGGTTTCCCCATTACTTTCCTGCCTGTTGCCCTGCCTACTACTAGCTTACTTGCGGCTTGCTTGATTCTCTGTAGGCATACAGTACCTGTCAGCATTCAGGTTCACCATGTCTGCTTATGATTGTGTAGGAGTTAGATTTTGTGCTTTGATTGTATTTTCTATATTGGCCCACCATGTACATTTATTTTATTTATATATATATACTTTATATATACTGTATATTATTTTGACAAAATGTATGCACATTACATAACCACTTCACCACTTTTAACGTATCTTCATATAACAGGTCCTCACTAACGTACATGATAAAATACCACTATTTTTCTCTAGTGTGTCTGTGTCTCACAGGAGGGCTGTGGGCAGTTCAGAAATCCGTCTTCCAATGACATAATCAATCGGGAGCCAAGCTAATAGAAACTCCTGGCTTTCTAGTCCAATGCGTAAATGGAAGCTGTCATTCTCCCTATAACAAAAATCTGCATGTATTTTCTAAATAAGTGTTTAAAAAAAAATCAGCCGAACGGTGATGTCATTGGAAGACAGGTTTTTGAACTGCCCACACACAGCCCTCCTGTGACACACAAACCAAGTAGAAAAAAAAATAGTGGTATTTTATCATGTATAGGCCTATTAGCGAGAACCTATTATATGAAGATAGAGAAGTGGTCCTTCAAATGAACATAATCTTTTGTCATTAGTTTGTCATTGTGGTCTTTTGAATGATTCAATTTTGCACGCCGTGCAACGCCGGTGTGTATATTGAAAGTTGCACGTCACCGCGCAACTTGATGGGCCTGTCATCGAGGATTTTCTGCACAGGTGCAGCGTCATTGAAAGACACGAAACCAAAGTTATGGAGCTTCCCTCCGAGCTTGATGCTGAGCTCCACGACTTGCCCGTACTGCTCAAAGAGCTTCCTGAGCTCGGCCTCGTCCACATCGTGAGGGATCTTTCCCACAAACACTTGGTAGGCGTCGGGGTACTTGGCTCCCCCCCACGCCGGCGCTGTCTCCACCTTCTTGCGATCCCGTCGTGACTTCACTAGGCTGGCAGTCATGGCGTTCTTGTCCGAGCGGGAGGACTTCATCTCCTCCACGTTGAGTTGCACCTCACGTAACTTTATGGGCCTGTGGCTGAGGATTTCCTGTACAGGTCCCGAGTCATTGAACGCCACAAAGCCAAAGTTCAGCTGCTTGCCACTGCCACACTTGATACTGAGCTTCAGAACCGGCCCATACTGCTCAAAGAGCTCCTTGAGCTCGCCCTCATCCACGTCATGAGGGATCTTTCCCACAAACACTTGGTGGGTGTCGGGGTACTTGACCCCTCCTCCCCACACTGGTGCCGTATCCACCTTCTTAGCTTCCCTTCGTGACCTCAACTGCCCAGCTGGCGACTGCCAGCTGGGGCTCGCATTCATCGGGGCCCTGTCAGAGCGTGGCGGGCGGATCTCCTGGACGTTGAGCCTCCAGCCGGCGCTAAGCTTTATGGGCCTGCTGCTGAGGATGTTCTGCACAGGTTCCGAGTCGTTAAACATCACAAAGCCATAGTTGGAGGACTTGGCGCCATTCTTGATACTGAGCTTCTGCACCTTCCCATACTTCTCAAAGACCTCTCTGAGCTTGTCCTCGTCCACATCCTGCGGGATGTTACCGACAAACACTTGGGTCTCCCCCTTCCTTTCTTGCCGGGGAATTTTCTTCTTTATGACTGTTGAAGTTAGCAGAGCAGAGGGGGAACCTTCCCACTCGGTGATCATGGTGAAAATACAAGTTACAGGTGATGATATTTAGGCTATATTCAACGGGTCTTCACAGATCTATTCTGATCTTTTCCGTTCTATATTCTTCTCTTATCTGCTGTTAGTATACCAACAACTGTCTGACTGCGACTTGTCTATAAATGGTCAAATTAATCAACACTGCAACGTCACCTCTACGTCACGAAAAGGGCAAAGGCAGCTAGATGTAGCCTACTGTACTTGCCATGCTCTGAAAACCTTTATAGGCCTAACTGCAAACTAGAACTATACAATCAGTAGAGTGCCAATTTGCGCATAACACACTAGTTGTCTCCACCGTAAGGTGGTGACTATGGATCGTACCCCATCATTCCGCCCGTGTCTGTCCGCCATCATGTCTATGACTATGGATCGTACCCCGTCATTCCGTCCGTGTCTGTCCGCCATCATGTCCGTGCATAGGATGATGTCATGATGACGTCATAAATCTCATACCCTCTCCATCCGAAAAAAACAATGTCACGTTCCTGTGCTCCTCATTGGCCATCATGTCCGTGCATAGGATGATGTCATGATGACGTCATAAATCTCCCCCCACAATAAACACGTTCAAACCTGAGCCGGACGGTGGAGACCTGTGCCCCGTAGGGGCACAACTCTAGTTGGCCATGGCCTACTTGTGCATGAGCGGAGTGGGCGACCAAAGAGTCAATACCCCGACACCTCTGGGAGATAGTACTCATGACAATACTCACGCCACCATATATCTCTCTCTCACACACATTACATGTGCGCACTGTAAATTGGGAATCGGCTATTTTCTCACCGCACCCAGGGAGTGCAGTGCAAAACCTTGAGTTGGTAGCAGATAGATTCCCCACAAAATGCACGCATGCGCGCGCGCACACACGTGCATGAGCCCAGAGTCAGTACCCCGACACCTCTGGACAATAATACTCATGACAATACTCACGCGAGAGTTCTCAAACTCTGCCCGAACCCGACCAGGACCGAACCCGAACAGGCCCGACCCGACATTTAGGGCCGGGTAGGGCTGAAAATCTATCCTAATCAATAGGGCCGGGTAGGGCCTCGGGCCCCATGAAAAAATAATATATACTGAATTATTTTACCATAGTAAAATTATTAATTATTATTAATTATATTAATTATTTTACTATACTAAGAATAATAGTTATTTTCTGTATTTACCTATTATGAAGATGGTGCTGATTGCCATTTCATTTTTATTTTGTGGTGAATTCTCAAATTTTGCCCAAACCCGACAGTTTAGGGCCGCCGGGTAGGGCCTAAAATCTATTCCATTTAGTAGGGCCGGGCCGGGCCTAGGGCCTGGACTGTTAGGGCCGGGCCTGGACTGTTAGGGCCGGGCCTTAATTTTTAGGGCCGGGCCTTCATTTTTAGGCCCGTTGAGATCTTTAACTCACACCACCATAACTCTCTCTCTCTCTCCCTCTCTCCCTCTCTCTCTCTCTCTCTCTCTCTCTCTCTCTCTCTCTCTCTCTCTCTCTCTCTCTCTCTCTGTCACACATTTGATTCAGTGCTGAGCCAGGCTACAGGAATGGTACAAAAAAAGCAGTATACATTGATGACATCATCATAAAATTCAAACTTGGTTATTTACGCATACAATCTCCCTCACTCACTCACACACACACACACACACACACACACACACACACACACACACACACACACACACACACACACACACACACACACACACACACACACACACACACACACACACACACACACACACACACACAATATGGAGGTGGATTGCCTTGCAATGCAGGGGGGAGAAAACAGCCCAGTCAACTGGTCCATGTACTCGCGCGGGCCTGTAGACGCCAATGCATGCCATGACTTCCGGTTGTCCCCATTCTCCGTAGAAGTCTATGTAGAATAGCCTTCTTTAAATTGCCCCCCTGAAGTCAACGGAGTTCCGTAACTCTGTCTATACTCTATGGCTCTGACGGAGCATACCAGGTGATGAGGATTCGTGGGTTGCGATTGGCTGATGTTGAAACAAGGCGGAACCTGACCTCTGCATGGTCCAATCACTAGCTCGGGTGACTCGATGACGCCATCCGAGGAGCTCTCTAATTGGATACACGGACATACAGGGTTGTTGTCAGCTTGCATTGTTATCCCCCTCTCTCTCAACACACACACACACACACACACACACACACACACACACACACACACACACACACACACACACACACACACACACACACACACTTTCTCTTCAGTAATGGATGTCATTCCACAAAACCGGTACAATTTGCAGTCCCATTGACCGCTTAGGCTGCATTTTATTGATTTTTGAAAGAATTCATTGTCAATTGAAATGTTCCCTTTAATGTAAACATGACATGGATTTTAGCTCCCTCTTGAAAATTGCTTTCTTCCAGTAGACACCCTCTATTTTTTCATGTCCCTAATGGGCTTCAATGAGTGGAATTGAGATGACTATTAAAAATGTACAAAAATCTATAAATTATTCCATTAAGAAGGAGTATCTGTGAATGTTTGCTGGTCATGATTAGTGTTAAATAGTTGAATAAATAACTGATTAATCATTTAAATAGTCATTCTGCCTCCATAACAACAACTGGCCCTTTAGTGACATCACCAACAGGAAGTGGTATTCTACAACTCTTCTGGCCAACATGCTACAGAAAGTGGCACTTTCAATACTTATTTTGCAATGTTTTAGAGACATTTATACTCTCACAAGTGGCCTTAAAGCATAACAGCTCAACTCTGTTACATGGAATAAAGATTTCTTTCATATTGTGGAGTACTCAGAAAAGTAAAACCTTTCGGTCAACTTTTCGGGGGGAAAAAATCATACAGGTTTCGTGGAATAACTCAATGACAGTCAAGGCACTGCAACAAAACTGATATCAGCTTGGAGAATTACAGTACAATTCAAGTACGACTACATCAAATCTGACAGAGCTGATTGGACACACTAGTTAAGCATACACTTGTTTACAATAGTGACCAACTTGTTCATTTCATTAAGGCATTCAAATACATACAAAACAACTACTTCAGTGAAGTCAGAAGCAGCAGATCATGGAGGTAAACTCATAGTGGAGGTAAAAAGGGAAAAGAGAAATGTACAAAGAGGGGAGGGGGGGGATTTTATATACAATTTTGTTTTACAGAGGCCAGTTTCGAATTGCAGCCATCTGTAGGTGCCCCTTGAGAGCGGTTTTGAAGGAGTCAAGGGATTCACAAGTCTTAATGACTGTTGGTAGGGCGTTCCACATTTTGGTTGCATATGAGCGGAAGGAATTAAGTCCCTTGTACAATATCTAATTAGCAAGAAGTATAAAACGACAGGTTACAACACTTTTTGTTTAGTTTTTCTTCTTAGAAATTGTTTGATTGTCCCAAAAGCTTGTGTGTGTTGTGTCAGTCATGATTTGTCACGACCCGAGTTGGCTTTGTATTATTCTCGAAAGGTCTATGAGAAAAATGAATGGGGAAACCTTTTTCTGGCCAGCGTTTTGAAACCACACAGTTTCAATACTGTGTGGTTTGAATTACTATAACTTACTAATTACACAGATTTGCATTGGATTTTTTTTTATATTAGGGCCTACATTCATTAATATTAATTCTGAACAAGAATGCCACTTTGCAATTGCAAAGTGGGGTTGCCCCGATGATGTTGTAATGGTGATGTGATGACATAGTAAAACAAAGTTTTACAATCAAATCATTTCGATATTCCTTGGTAAGCCAATCGAATGATTATACCGGTATATATTCTCATCACAAGGTGAAAAAGGTTACAGAGAAAACGCATCACAATAACAATAGTGTAGGTGCCCTTCAGGTAACCCCACTAATGAATGAATGACAAGTATGCCGATGGCCTACTCGTGTGAACGGAGCGGGCTAATACTCATGACAATAGCTATAAAGGTCTTTTACTTACTTACATTACGCCATCAGCTAAATCGTCCAATCTGAGTACCCCGAGGGAGCGACCACTGACCACCGCGCACTGATCGCCTTACTTGTGCACGCACCGCCAATCATTCATTCATTACACAAATAATGAATGAATGATTGTTTTTTTTTCATTCTTGCTTTACAAATAATACAATTATAACATAACTACAAAAAACACCACGTCATGGCTGAAATATGCATAGGCTGAAGCAGTCTTTGCCTATCCTTACAATTTCTTAAAGAGGGGATGCTGTGATTTTTGTATTTTTTCCAATTTTGTACATGTTTAAGAGGTGACAGTATGTAAATAGACCCCTTGGTGTGTTTTTTATGTGCAATGATGTATTCCCTTTGTATTTAGGCTTTCTTCCTGGGGGCTGAACCTTTCCAGCCAAATGTGCCAAAGAAAAAAACTTCAATATAGTGACATCACGCTCAGCCCCTCCCCTAACTCCTCCCCCTTTATCATGCAACTAAGGGCAAGTTCGGAAATACCACACCGGAGCGCACTCGCCTATTAGTTTACATTGCTCAGTGTACTCAGTGTGCAAATTTCCGAACGTGCCCTAAAGCTGTGGGTGTGGCTTCGGTTCAGCTGTATCTCCACTAAGGCTGTCCGAGTTAACTAGTTAATCGCGAGTTAACTCAGCCATGAGTTAACTCGATTAATTTTTTTAGTGCGAGATTAACTCACAGTAAAACCAAAGGCCGAGTGGGTCCATTTGGTTCAATTTCGCCAAATGCAGGTGAATATTTTTTAAATATCTGCATCAGTTAAGTTATTTTAAAATAAGTCTACACAATTAGAGAATGTAGAGAACTTTCTACAAAATGTGCATGTTCGTTCCGAATGATATCGTTGACAAATTCTTTAATTTAGGTCTGGAAGTCTAAATAAATGTCATCAAATGGTGGTCTGTGGCTCAAATGCAGAATAAATAATTGACCTTGATATGAATATTCTTGAAAAACACTCATTTAAGGTATATTTAGAACTCATGAAAATATGAGATTAAATTGCGATTAATCAAAGATTAACTATGGGCAATCATGCGATTAATCGCGATTAAATATTTTAATCGATTGACAGCTCTAATCTCCACGCATCACCACCCACCAGGCAAACCAGGCATACTTAATGAACTGGTAGGGTGGAATCATAAAAATGACAGTTTAACAAACACTGTATACTTTTTGGGAAAAAAATCGTACTTTTCATATAACATTAATATATGATCATGTTTTAGGGTAGAAAAAAATCATGGCATTTCATCTTTAAATTAAGTGCCTCTTAATATTAAAATACATTAAAATGTTTTTTAAATGTTTTTTTTTTTTATGAAATGAGTACTGCAAAAGGAAAACAGAACGAGAGCTATTATTCTGTTCAACTCTAAATTGTAAAGGACAGAAATGGTAGCCAATCATCTCATAATGAACATTATAGGCCTATACTGAGACTGTATCTCACACTTGTCTTTGCTACTTTTGTATCTTTCTCACCAATAGTACGAAACGGTGAAGTGGTCGTCCTGATCCACTCTCCCAACCATGAACTCACTTGCTGAGAATGTCCTGTGCATCTGCTTTGCTTGATTTCCATCATGTACCGGTGTTCTGAATGCAAACCTATAAAGAAACAAAAAAAAACTACAAATCCATATAAACAAAACAATAAAATAAAAATGACAAAAAGACAAAAAGGTAGTAATAAAGATTCCACGGGTAGCATGATTCACACAGCTAGGGGTCAAGTGTAGTCAGTTACATACTGTATAAGCATGAGGTAAAAGTGCTCTCAAGTATTGGTGACTCAGAGGTAAAACAAACAACAAAAATAATAATAATTAATACCTCAATCCCCTATAGCATCATCCCCCCACCCACAAATCCAAGGACATTTGAATTGGATATGCTTCCACTCTCTGCTCGGTCGTTGTTTTAAAAATTGTAAGGTAAAAGAGTCAATTCCATATAGGCCGGTACAAATCAAACAACTTAATTGAATTAACTTATTGCAGCATCAATACAAACAAAATCTTCTCATACCGGCCAATTGGAATGCCTGTGGACTGTGATTGGTTAGCTGATTTGCTCATTTAAATACAGAATTTTTAATTGAATGTCAATTATGTTTTTGTTTCATTTGTTTATATTTAGCAGAATTTTGAACCAATTTCTTTGTTCATTGACAATGAGCAACTCTTGGATGTGTGTGGTGTTAGGGAAATTTTACATTTAGCTATATGTTTTCTCTCTCTGTTAGTACAATGTGTGTTGTTTCAGGATTAACAAGTGTTTCTTTGTAACATATCAGGTGGTTTCTCACTATCTAGTCCAGTTTCTACCGGTTTGTGCCTCCGCTCTACAGGCATGGGAAGGTACTCAAGGTTAGGACTGACCCACGCCTCTGGGTCTGCCTTGTCTCTGACTGACATGCAAGCAGCCATATGTAAACCTGCATTAATATCACACCAGTGTATCCCCTCCTCATTTGGGCTGTCTTTCTCTCTCTCAGAAGTTATATTAACTACTGTTTTCTTGATTTTCTTTATGCGTCTTGTAACTGTCGCCCGAGGCAGTTGCAACATTCATCACTTATCGTGCACGATATTTTAATGGATAATTCTGCTTAAATAAATACCACCTAAGACCAGACAAATTCTCCTTCAGTTATTTCTCATTGTGTGTAACAGAAGTGCAACTTTTCACTATCAGTGGGCAAAAGATGATTAGGACTATGTCCCCTTCAAAATAAAAAATAAAAATAAAAAATCACTAGTATCAAACCACATATTCGATACAAATATGCACATACATACTTTATTTCTTGGATCATGGCTTGCCACACATTGGTTTCCCCATTACTTTCCTGCCTGTTGCCCTGCCTACTACTAGCTTACTTGCGGCTTGCTTGATTCTCTGTAGGCATACAGTACCTGTCAGCATTCAGGTTCACCATGTCTGCTTATGATTGTGTAGGAGTTAGATTTTGTGCTTTGATTGTATTTTCTATATTGGCCCACCATGTACATTTATTTTATTTATATATATACTTTATATATACTGTATATTATTTTGACAAAATGTATGCACATTACATAACCACTTCACCACTTTTAACGTATCTTCATATAACAGGTCCTCACTAACGTACATGATAAAATACCACTATTTTTCTCTAGTGTGTCTGTGTCTCACAGGAGGGCTGTGGGCAGTTCAGAAATCCGTCTTCCAATGACATAATCAATCGGGAGCCAAGCTAATAGAAACTCCTGGCTTTCTAATCCAATGCGTAAATGGAAGCTGTCATTCTCCCTATAACAAAAATCTGCATGTATTTTCTAAATAAGTGTTTAAAAAAAAATCAGCCGAACGGTGATGTCATTGGAAGACAGGTTTTTGAACTGCCCACACACAGCCCTCCTGTGACACACAAACCAAGTAGAAAAAAAAATAGTGGTATTTTATCATGTATAGGCCTATTAGCGAGAACCTATTATATGAAGATAGAGAAGTGGTCCTTCAAATGAACATAATCTTTTGTCATTAGTTTGTCTTGTGGTCCTTTGATAATCTTTTTTTTGTCATTAGTTTGTCATTGTGGTCTTTTGAATGATTCAATTTTGCTGAGGATGTTCTGTACAGCTGCTGACTCAAGCCATTTAAGCCGAAGTCAACTAATCGGAATGCTGTCAATTAGGCTGAGCTTGCGGGGTCAATCACTGTATCAGCCTCCGCCTCCTCCTGAACCTCGGGCCCAAGGCTGCCAGTCGAAGCAATGTCATAGTGCGACTCGCCCATGCCGAGACACACTTCGCCGGGGTTCTTATGTGATTGTGCGTCTTCCGCCGTGATCTCACCAGGGCTCTTGTGCGCAGGTGTAGGGCACCCAGATCTCTGAGACTTTGCTGTCCCGTCGGATGTGGTTGCAGCGTTCTTATCCGGGCGTGGCGAGATTGAGGGTTTCATCTCCTCCACGTTGAGTTGCACGTCACCGCGCAACTTGATGGGCCTGTCATTGAGGATTTTCTGCACAGGTGCAGCGTCATTGAAAGCCACGAAACCAAAGTTAGGGAGCTTCCCTCCGAGCTTGATGCTGAGCTTCATGACTTGCCCGTACTGCTCAAAGAGCTTCCTGAGCTCGGCCTCGTCCACATCGTGAGGGATCTTTCCCACAAACACTTGGTGGGCGTCGGGGTACTTGGCTCCCCCCCACGCCGGCGCTGTCTCCACCTTCTTGCTATCCCGTCGTGACTTCACTAGGCTGGCAGTCATGGCGTTCTTGTCCGAGCGGGAGGACTTCATCTCCTCCACGTTGAGTTGCACCTCACGTAACTTTATGGGCCTGTGGCTGAGGATTTCCTGTACAGGTCCCGAGTCATTGAACGCCACAAAGCCAAAGTTCAGCTGCTTGCCACTGCCACACTTGATACTGAGCTTCAGAACCGGCCCATACTGCTCAAAGAGCTCCTTGAGCTCGCCCTCATCCACGTCATGAGGGATCTTTCCCACAAACACTTGGTGGGTGTCGGGGTACTTGACCCCTCCTCCCCACACTGGTGCCGTATCCACCTTCTTAGCTTCCCTTCGTGACCTCAACGTGCCATTGGAAGTCATCGCGGGCCTGTCAGAACGTGGCAGGCCTGCCTCCTCCGCGTTGAGGAACGCCTCGCCACGCGACTGCCAGCTGGGGCTCGCATTCATCGGGGCCCTGTCAGAGCGTGGCGGGCGGTTTGTCATCTCCTGGACGTTGAGACTCCAGTCGGCGCTAAGCTTTATGGGCCTGTTGCTGAGGATGTTCTGCACAGGTTCCGAGTCGTTAAACAGCACAAAGCCATAGTTGGAGGACTTGCCGCCATTCTTGATACTGAGCTTCTGCACCTTCCCATACTTCTCAAAGACCTCTCTGAGCTTGTCCTCGTCCACATCCTGCGGGATGTTACCGACAAACACTTGGTGCGCATTTGGGTACCGCACTTGTGCCTCCCCCTTCCTTCCTTGCCGGGGAATTTTCTTCTTTGTGACTGTTGCAATTAATGCTGAGCTGTTGTCCTCTGGAGCAGAGGGGGAACCTGTCCTCTCGGTCATCATGGTGAAAATACAAGTTACAGGTGGTGATATTTAGGCTATATTCAACGGGTCTTCACAGATCTATTCTGATCTTTTCCGTTCTATATTCTTCTCTTATCTGCTGTTAGTATACCAACAACTGTCTGACTGCGACTTGTCTATAAATGGTCAAATTAATCAACACTGCAACGTCACCTCTACGTCACGAAAAGGGCAAAGGCAGCTAGATGTAGCCTACTGTACTTGCCATGCTCTGAAAGCCTTTATAGGCCTAACTGCAAACTAGAACTATACAATCAGTAGAGTGCCAATTTGCGCATAACACACTAGTTGTCTCCACCGTAAGGTGGTGACTATGGATCGTACCCCATCATTCCGCCCGTGTCTGTCCGCCATCATGTCTATGACTATGGATCGTACCCCGTCATTCCGTCCGTGTCTGTCCGCCATCATGTCCGTGCATAGGATGATGTCATGATGACGTCATAAATCTCATACCCTCTCCATCCGAAAAAAACAATGTCACGTTCCTGTGCTCCTCATTGGCCATCATCTCCGTCCACAGGATGATGTCATGATGACGTCATAAATCTCCCCCCACAATAAACACGTTCAAACCTGAGCCGGACGGTGGAGACCTGTGCCCCGTAGGGGCACAACTCTAGTTGGCCATGGCCTACTTGTGCATGAGCGGATTGGGCGACCAAAGAGTCAATACCCCGACACCTCTGGGAGATAGTACTCATGACAATACTCACGCCACCATATCTCTCTCACACACATTACATGTGCGCACTGTAAATTGGGAATCGGCTATTTTCTCACCGCACCCAGGGAGTGCAGTGCAAAACCTTGAGTTGGTAGCAGATAGATTCCCCACAAAATGCACGCATGCGCGCGCGCACACACGTGCATGAGCCCAGAGTCAGTACCCCGACACCTCTGGACAATAATACTCATGACAATACTCACGCGAGAGTTCTCAAACTCTGCCCGAACCCGACCAGGACCGAACCCGAACAGGCCCGACCCGACATTTAGGGCCGGGTAGGGCTGAAAATCTATCCTAATCAATAGGGCCGGGTAGGGCCTCGGGCCCCATGAAAAAATAATATATACTGAATTATTTTACTATAGTAAAATTATTAATTATTATTAATTATATTAATTATTAATTATTTTACTATACTAAGAATAATAGTTATTTTCTGTATTTACCTATTATGAAGATGGTGCTGATTGCCATTTCATTTTTATTTTGTGGTGAATTCTCAAATTTTGCCCAAACCCGACAGTTTAGGGCCGCCGGGTAGGGCCTAAAATCTATTCCATTTAGTAGGGCCGGGCCGGGCCTAGGGCCTGGACTGTTAGGGCCGGGCCTGGACTGTTAGGGCCGGGCCTGGACTGTTAGGGCCGGGCCTGGACTGTTAGGGCCGGGCCTTAATTTTAGATCTTTAACTCACACCACCATAACTCTCTCTCTCTCTCTCTCTCTCTCTCTCTCTCTCTCTCTCTCTCTCTCTCTCTCTCTCTCTCTGTCACACATTTGATTCAGTGCTGAGCCAGGCTACAGGAATGGTACAAAGCAGTATACATTGATGACATCATCATAAAATTCAAACTTGGTTATTTACGCATACAATCTCCCTCACTCACTCACACACACGTACACACACACACACTCACACACACACGTACACACACACACACACACACACACACACACACACACACACACACACACACACACACACACACACACACACACACACACACACACACACACACACAATATGGAGGTGGATTGCCTTGCAATGCAGCCTTTTGGCCACAAGATGGTAATCTTGAGGTTTTAAGGTTTCCCTCGTGCCAATGGTTGTATGACAGACAGACCGATCACAGTGTCTAGATATTGAGGCTGCGTTCACATCTAAGAAATCGAAAGTCTAATGGAGGCGGCCATCTTAAAACCATTCCAGTCATTCCCTATGGGGATGACGTCATTTCCTGTTTCTTCAAGGGCCTGCATGAAACCAAACTACATGAAACCAGTTGTAGGCAAGTCGGACTACAGAGTCCATGACAACCCAAAAAGGGTTGGGCAAACAGCCAACCAGTAGTAGAAAAGTCGCATCTTTGATGTCATTAGGCAGGGTTTATGTTGTAGTCTTTTTAGACTCTAGACTTATTGACTGCTGTCAAAGAACAGCTTATTGGCATCTTTTAAACAGAAATGATTTTCATTTAAAGTATGCCATATTCAGGCCCTGTCCATTAAGTATGTCAACAGGATAATAATAAACCCTGGCACAACAGAAAAATAAAACTTTAGAATTCAAGGTGCATATACAAAAATATTAACTTTTGACATTCTAAATTTCCAGTAGTAACCTACCCAATGAAACGCTCGCATTGTACAAGCCTTGATCACTTCACACAACAATCAGTGATAGTCTAGTGGTTAAGACATTGATCTTGCAACATGGCAGCCCGGGTTCGATTCCTCTCTAAGGAATTAACTTTTTGAACAAAGTTGCCGGTAAACAACTGTTGCTAACTAATGTGTCCAGTCACATTTTTTTCAATTTGTTGTAGTTGTACTTGAATTGTACTGTAATTCTCCAAGCTTTTATCACTTTTGTTGTAGCAGTCCAACTTGACATGTAGGCTACTGTAGGGAGTTCATATTTCATTTATTCATTCACTATTGTATGGACCTGGGGCAAAATCACCCCCCCCCCCACCCCCACCCCCACCCCCTCTCCCCTCTAGGATAATTTCTTAAAAATATGTTCCTTCTTCTTTACAACACAAGTGGACAAAGAGAACTACAAGGCAAACATGTGGGTCTGTTTCCTCATTTCCTGCCTTGCCCACAACATGCCAAAGCATTGTGGGAAATGGTTGCACGGACCCATGAAACCCATGCTACCACTGATTTCTAGGATTTCAAGGATTTCAACTGTGGGAACGCACACTCATGGGTCCGTGCAACCATTTCCCACAATGCTTTGGCATGTTGTGGGCAAGGCAGGAAATGAGGAAACAGACCCACATGTTTGCCTTGTAGTTCTCTTTGTCCACTTGTGTTGTAAAGAAGAAGGAACATATTTTTAAGAAATTATCCTAGAGGGGAGAGGGGGTGGGGGGGGGGGTGATTTTGCCCCAGGTCCATACAATAGTGAATGAATAAATGAAATATGAACTCCCTACAGTAGCCTACATGTCAAGTTGGACTGCTACAACAAAAGTGATAAAAGCTTGGAGAATTACAGTACAATTCAAGTACAACTACAACAAATTGGAAAAAAATGTGACTGGACACATTAGTTAGCAACAGTTGTTTACCGGCAACTTTGTTCAAAAAGTTAATTCCTCAGAGAGGAATCGAACCCGGGCCGCCATGTCGCAAGACCAATGTCTTAACCACTAGACTATCACTGATTGTTGGTTGAGGTGATCAAGGCTTGTACAATGCGAGCGTTTCATTGGGTAGGTTACTACTGGAAATTTAGAATGTCAAAAGTTAATATTTTTGTATATGCACCTTGAATTCTAAAGTTTTATTTTTCTGTTGTGCCAGGGTTTATTATTATCCTGTTGACATACTTAATGGACAGGGCCTGAATATGTCATACTTTAAATGAAAATCATTTCTGTTTAAAAGATGCCAATAAGCTGTTCTTTGACAGCAGTCAATAAAGAGTGACTAGAGTCTAAAAAGACTACAACATAAACCCTGCCTAATGACATCAAAGATGCGACTTTTCTACTACTGGTTGGCTGTTTGCCCAACCCTTTTTGGGTTGTCATGGACTCTGTAGTCCGACTTGCCTACAACTGGTTTCATGTAGTTTGGTTTCATGCAGGCCCTTGAAGAAACAGGAAATGACGTCATCCCCATAGGGAATGACTGGAATGGTTTCAAGATGGCCACCTCCATTAGACTTTCGATTTCTTAGATGTGAACACACCCTAGGATTTCAAGGATTTCTACTGTGGGAACGCACACTGAGGGGGGAGAAAACAGCCCAGTCAACTGGTCCATGTACTCGCGCGGGCCTGTAGACGCCAATGCATGCCATGACTTCCGGTTGTCCCCATTCTCCGTAGAAGTCTATGTAGAATAGCCTTCTTTAAATTGCCCCCTTGAAGTCAACGGGGTTCCGTAACTCTGTCTATACTCCAGGTGATGAGGATTCGTGGGTTGCGATTGGCTGATGTTGAAACAAGGCGGAACCTGACCTCTGCATGGTCCAATCACTAGCTCGGGTGACTCGATGACGCCATCCGAGGAGCTCTCTAATTGGATACACGAACATACAGGGTTGTTGTCAGCTTGCATTGTTATCCCCCTCTCTCTCAACACACACACACACACACACACACACACACACACACACACACACACACACACACACACACACACACACACACACACACACACACACACACACACACACACACACACACACACACACACACACACCATCTGCCATACATGTGTACAACCGCAGCTCCTCTTTATCAGTATATTAGTGATCAGTAAAATATTTTTAATTAATGCACAGGATCATGTTTGTTCTGTAGTTTGATACGGCACGGGTCCTCAGGTAAATGCATGCATCCTCCATGTTTTCGTCATATTATTTAGTTATGATAACTAAACGACAACTGTAGCCGCACGGTGACAGTATTTGGGCAGGTAATGTTGACGTTCATTCGTGTCAGACAGTCGATCCAGTGTCATGTCATTGTCATGACAAAACACTACAATTCCTGTGGATTCCGTCGGAGGCTATCATCGAACTGACGGCGACAGATATGACAGTCCAGACTTTGAGCCGCATTGTCCATATTTGAGTAGTTGGTTTTACAGAGGTACTTATACTTAGTTACAGTAGAGCTGTAGACTAGGCTACTACTACTGTACATCTCAGCGTGGTGTTGAGTAGAGCTTGCTTGTTGTTGTTCTTGTTCTACATACTATACAACACAACATTTCTAAACAGTTTTTTGGGTTATGAGTTTTTACAGGTAAAGTGTGTGTGTGTGTGTGTGTGGGGGGGGGGGGGGGGGGGGGGGGCTGTGTGTGTTTTGTAAGTGATAAATAATGTGTTATTAGTTTTTACAGGTAAAGTGTGTGCTTGTGCCAGGAGGTGCCAAGTTTAATGTGTTATTTATTTTATTTTACTTTTTTTTTGACAGGTGCATCAATCAAAGATGAGTCGTTTCTTGAACGTCCTGCGGAGTTGGTTGGTGATGGTCTCAGTCATCGCAATGGGAAACACTGTGCAGAGCTTCAGGGACCACAGCTTTTTGTCACAAAAACTCTACACTGGAACACCTGAGTTCGGTAAGCATTGATTAGGCTGGAAAGGTGATACAGTATTGCCTTTCCTAACAATATATTATGCAGTATCGGCGATACTGCATAATATATTGTTGCTCTCAGACAGAAAGCTGGACCTACTTGATCGTGATCATACTATAGCAGGGGTTTTCAACCTTTTTGATGTCAGGGCCCATTATTTATTTAGCACTTGAGCCACGGACCACCATTTGATGACATTTTAGACCCACAGATCCCCAAACTAGATTTATTTTGTTTTTGTCCACAATGCCAGGCTGGATTTCGGAAACAAAACAGTCAAACATACACAAAAACAAGTAAATTTAGGCTAATTCACATGATGAATATTTTTACTCTTGAGAGCGTAACCATGAAACCATGAAAGAGTTACATCTGGTTAACCGACTTTTGATCATTTAGCCTGGGAACCATCTGGAATCCTCTCAAGGAACATTGGTGGTCCCCGGACCACTGGTTGAAAACCCCTGTACTACAGCATCACACTAAACATCAAGAATAGCAGCTTCACAAGCTTGATACACAGCACAAACTGATGCTCGAGCTCGTATTTATTGTTTGCCGATTATTATTGTTTTTACATCTGTAAAACTGATATAAACATCTATTCTATTATTACTATTACCTGAATGGACGGTGGTGAAAAAACTAATTGTTTATTTGTTCCTCAGTAAATGGCCTCCAAGCTCGAACGTTTGGAATCTGGACATTACTGTCATCGATTATACGGTGTGCCTGTGCGATTGACATCCAGAATAGAACGTAAGACATTTCATCTCGATTGTGTCCTTACATGTTATTGGAAGTGATATAGCCTAACTACAGTATGTATACTTTGTAGTACAACAGTGTCACTTGTCGGCAAGATCTAATCCTGATTACAGTATGTCCAATTCTGTATTGCATTGTATTCATGGTTATGAATACATAACCATGGATTATGGATTCGAAGTTTGAACCCCTAGCCCAGGGTTAGGCTTAGGCTTCCCAGCCAAAGATGTTGTTGATATCTTCAAGTGACACCTGGCAGCTTCAGGTCTTGTTGGCAAGTGACACCGTGGTACAGTATGATGGAACTATAAATGAAGCTTCACGTTGCCTTGTACCATTGCTATTCTCTGCAGGTTGTATCACATTACCCTGTGGACATTTGTGCTGGCCCTGGGACACTTCCTCTCCGAAGCCTTCATCTATAAAACTGCACCTCTAACTATTGGCGTGATGGCACCTCTCATTGTGGCAAGTGAGTAGTTGAACTCAAGGAATTGTAGTGAATTGTAGTAACCCCACCATATTTGAAGATAATCATTTCATTTAAGGGACTGCAGACCGGTCTCTTTAATATTGAGTTGTAGTCTGCAAAACAAATTAAAATTAAAGGGGCGATTGTTTTGTGAGCAAACTTTGCAACCGAATGGTTGTTCAGTAACAGGCGATCTACCGTAGCCTGACATGGTCTGAATAGGGGTGGAGCCAGGATAGACCTACTGCTCTCTCCGGATCTGTAGTTAAAAGAAAATACATCTTGCAACTTGCTTAGCAAGTTCAACACAATGCTAGGATGAATGTTGATAGAACCAAGAATCATTCCACCCCTTGAGCCCCTGCTGCCAGATGACACCTCATCCGCACTGCCAGGAGCCGGTGAGCGGCAGCGTTACAGTGGCTGTGCTGACTTGGGTTAGGACAGGAAAAACCTGTCTTTGTTGGAAGTGACCACGTACAGACACGGTTATAATGTTAGTCTTCCGTTTCTCCAGGTTTTTCTATCATGGGAATGCTGATAGGATACCAGTGTATCCCAGAGACGCAGGAGGAGGTGGGTGCGCGGCAGAAGAAACGGAATTAATCCCAGTCTGCCTTGTTCACGTTGTTGGCCTAATCCCTACACCCGTAAACCCAGACACTCGTGAAGTAGTCTTGCTGCTTCTGGCCTTGAAGACATGCAGTCTAATTTTGTGTCATATTGCGAAAATGATTCATTGACATACTTGGACTGGATTGTACCCTACTGTACATTCTAATATTTGTCTGTGTGTCTATGTCTGTGTGGGTAGTTGAATACAGCTTATGTCAGTATCTGAAAATGAGTCTGAGAATATAGAGCACATTCTTCATTATCTTTCGCTCTCTCTCACACACGCGCACGCGTGCACGCCACACACAGTTGGGCAAGAGACCTACATGTTTGAAGCAATCAGTCTCATTGAAGCGGCTATATAGAAATTGCAGCTTCTTTGTAATTCTAAAATAAAAGGTTGAAGACAATGCTGGAATGGTATGGGTATATAAAAAAGTGTATGTATCCAAGCCATGTTTGTTTGTTTGTTTTTTAATAAAACTTTGGAATTCAATACCAGATCAAAGTTTAAAGATGCATGCTGACTGATGGTGTTAAATAATAAGAGAAAGCTACAGGAGAATGTTTTTCTTTTTTAATGAGACTAGCACATACAAGTTTACACTAACTCAGTATTTGGCAAAAAGATGTTTGTCAGTATGACAGTTAAAAAAATGAAATCACCATTTTTTACTTTGTTCTACCAAACACGGGGTGACAAAATAACAATACTTTGATTATAAGCCCATAGAGAAATGTTTGATTGCAACATTTATTTGAAAATGTTTAGTGTAGTTCCTATACCTGACTTTATGTAGACAAAGACTATCCCAAACTCCCAAAAGTGTAGTAAAGTTTTGGCAGGAAAATATTAATAGATATTAATAAATATTAATATAAATATTAATACATAAATATGAATACATACTGTAAGATGCAGCATGTCAACCGACATTCTATGCATTAGTTTGGCACGAAAAAACTAATTGGGATAAAAACAGCCATAGTCACTTGCCCAAAATGTGCTGATGATGTGCTGATCATGACAGCTATGGACATTTATTTTTGTGCAAAACTAGTGGAATGGATTCAAGATCAAGATAATGTAAAACCCTAGTGACACATGCGGTTGACATGTTTGCCTTTTGAATATGAATGGTATATGGTCTTGAGAAACCCCTATAAAAGAAATGGCTCAATACTGACGCCACTCAGCAAGTGGATTCATGAATTTATGTACAGGTATATGGACAATAGTTTCACTGCTGACATATTTTCCTTTCTCCTATGTGTGTGTTATGCTAGTTTGATGAATTGAATACATAGGACCACACGGGAAAACACCTTTAAGACTAAGGGCTCCATTTTAGTGGCCTAGATTTCAGTAACCGCTAAACCCCTTATCCCTCAACTTCTTTAACTTTTTAAACCATTAAAAAGATTTTTCAATAGTTCAAATGGTCAGTCTACAAGCTCACAATCCATCATCAATAGTTTTACTATTTGAAAAACTTTTTGTTCAACATGCCAATCTATTGACACATTGTGAGTTTGTAGACTGTCCATTTTAACTAGTGAAAATATGTTTTAAAATGGTTTAAAAAGGCAAAAAAGGGGCTTAGCAGTGACGGCCCATATGTCTGCCTGTACCTTGTGTAGTTTACATTTCTGACAAATTTAGTCAGTGACAAGGTGAAAATTCAGTTAAATTAAGGAGTTATGTTTTTTGTTAATACAAAATATGTTTTGTTAAATGATTGAAGCACTATATTCTCATTGATCGCTAGTGTGTTAGCAGGAACATCCTGCCCTACCTTACTTGCACAGTATACAGTACATGTTTTTGGCCAATTTTATGCTTCAGAAGAGGATTTTTCTGTAGCCAGTGGGCAAAAACCCAGGTATTAAGACTTAAGCAACTTGAGACAAAGTGCCATTACAGGAAGAGAAATCACAGAATCCCTAGTCTGCATTAACATACACATTCTAAAAATAGAACACCGTCACAAATACCTTCAATGTAAAGTGTAATGTTTGATTTCAATCACACAATATTGGTCAGTTATGACAACAATCACAGTTTAAATATTAGGTTGGAAAGAAAGCCATTTACATTAATCAGAGAGGGACGGTTAAAGCTACAGAAACATTAAAATATATTAAAGCATTTAATGGTAGTTTGGCATAATTATATTACAGTAATAATTGCACTGCAATGACACTTGACATCAAGTGATCAATGGATCATCTTCAGTTTTCGATTTCCTGTATAGTTTCTCCAGTCTTGGTGTGTTCAAGTCTTCAAAGTTCCAAATGTTTTTCATGGCTGATGATGATTGTGTATGGTTAGAGATTACAACTCTCAACCTCTGGAGTTCAAACCGGAAAAGCAGCGGTAGCGCACATCATAGTGTACAGTACATTGTGTGTAGGTCTTCCTAGAGCGTTCCATTTCTGAATGCCCATTCAGGATACTGATATGTTGTCAAAGAGTTGTGCAACAGTTAATCGAACTAATCACCGAATGAAAAAGAAAAAATGCTTCTTGATTATTTGATTAATCAAAAAGGCCATTGATAAAATAATCACCAAGAAAAAAATCGAAAGTCGTAGGCCTTTGTGCGCCGTACTGTATGAAGTACAGTACTTGTGTAATGTCTCGCTGTAGTATGGTCAGTGTGACGCTCCGGTTCGTTGGACCACACCGTCCTCATAATTTGACCTCTTTCAGGATGACAGGTGGACAGTTGCCTCCTTCCAGACGAGCTGCCTCTCTCTGCAACACAAACAAACATCAGGGACCACGTTTCTAGCCATATGTTGGTATACAAAAAAGGCCATCATTATTGTTAAGTTAACAGTAATGATGGCCTTTTTTTCAGAATCCTGAACATTCATTACAACATACAATACCTGGAGAAATACAACTCATGCGATGAACTTATTCCACACAAGTATGAGCAGGGTTTGATTTGTAAAACCAACCCAACATTATATTACATACTGTATATACATACACAGTCACACACATAGAACACTGACGAATAAACCCTCTTGAATATTAATTGTTAGCCACTCATGGAAATAGTTATGGATTTCAGGAATAATCCACAGATGTTGATTAGGTGTTAGGAAACTGGTGGTACTATTAAAATACAGTATTTCTATCAAGCTATGCAATTATCATTGATTGATTTACACATCTGTGGTTGTTTTGATGTGATTGTTAAGTAATTGGAAAACACTACTTTGTAAGTTAAAATAAATAAGAGTGGTGCCCTGTGTGCTGTATTGTTGAACAGCACCACCTGTTGTTGGTGTGGTAAACATAGGGACAGGTGTACTATACAAAGGGACAAAGCTGGGCCTAGGCTTAGGGGTTTCTTTGTGTACTGAATGCGTGTTGGTGTTTTTAAGCTGTTGAAAAATAGCAGATAGCTACAAGCTCATATCGCGCCACTCAGTGGCGCGATATGAGCTTGTAGTTCTGCTATTTTTGAGAAAATTGTGAAAAGCATCAGAAACTAGAATCTGATCAGGACACAATGGGTTAAAAGGGGTTGAAAATTCACTTGTCATTTACAGTTCATACAATTAAGAGACGATTCCAAAGATTCTACTTTGAATGACTACTTTGAACTGCCTTTTTGTATGCAAAAATATTGTGTTGTTCATGGTTGTGACATTTTATTTGTGTTTGTGCTTCAGAGAGTGGGTGTTCATACCTTTGACATAGGTGTGTGTTTTGGTTTTAGTGGGGGTTGTGCGGCTAATGTCAAGACTGCCGCTGCCAGCCGCTGCTGGATGACGTAGCACCGTAATCTTGCACTGACGACAGGGAGCCTGTAGGCTGGAATGATAGCTTGGGTGTCACGCAGGGTCCCAGGGGACCATCTCTTCTCCTTACTGTCCACTATTACTGTAGTCAGACTGCCTACACCAATCAACCTACAAGCTGTCATACTCGTACTAGTCTGAGAACTTTAACCACTTGAGCCAAATTTACTTTTCTGACTACAAATAGCTCAAATAGCTGATTTACAAACTCACGTGTCGCACCATGACACTTGTAGAATGTAGATGTGCTATTTTTGCTACTTTCTTTCTTTTTCCAGTTCTAATGATGGGTCCAAAATACGGATGCCAGGATTAATGTGATTAAAATTTGTACTAAAAAATATTCTTTTTGAACATTAGTATTCTTTATGAACAGTGAAACATTCACAGCATACTTAACTATTAATCCTTCAAGCTAAAGTGACAATAGTTTTATGTAGAAAGAAAGCAAAATGACTACTGAATTATGGTTAAGTGTGCCATGTGTTTGAATTTAGTAGTTTTGCGGTGTTATTGACAGCATACACAGCATTTCTTTGTAATTAGAAGCATAGAAATGAGGAGGAAAGACAGTATAGATATAGTGCTGACAAACACCCCATCGCCAGTTTTAGGAAAAAGAGGTAAAGGCTTGCCATCACAGCATAAGCACTGAATATAAATCTGTTAGAAAGTAACATTTGGAGATTATCCATGCTGACTTCTGCTTTTCTGTATCTTGCATAATTATGACCGAAATATTTTCTCTACACAGGACTACATTTTAACGTTCTGCATAAGTGCAGTGCTATTTGTTCTTATTTTTTTGGCATTATTCCATTATTATTGTTCATTTTTGTATGTATATGTTGTTTTGATGAACTACAGTGTATTGGTATTGATTTGCGTTATCACAACCTCTGTTCGACAGCTGTGAACAGTGGACATGATAACAAAGAATGACACCTTATGCAAGCCAAATATTTTCAAGCCTCGGCAGTGCACAGAGATGTGGAGCGCTCAGCGTGTGGTAGAGTAATGCTTTCAAGCAGACAAGAGTTCGGAGGGGAGTGCAGTGCTTTTAGTGAATAAAGAGAGAACAGCAGTGCCAGTATGTCCCTTGTATTCACTATTCAGCTCCCAGCATGCTTGGAGGGGAGCAGAGCAGAGCAGCGTTCGGACTGCAGGGGGGAACAGGCAGCAGAAACCCAATGGAGAATGTACAGCCCCATGCCAGCCGCGGAAACCAGCGCGTTCCCTTTTCCACGCAGCAGCCAGCCAGCCACCTCCTCCTCTGCAGAAGCCAATCAGAAGTCCCATAAACTTACGCTCCCTGCTCGCGCCGTCGCCAGCTCGTTGGCCTTTTGCCGCCGCAGGTCTGACTTGATGAGTCCTGCGGTAAAGCGCATGGAGGGGAGGAGTTATGTCATAACATGACTGAAGGACACACGCTTTGCCTGGTGATACGAGTACAGTGAATGTGGTCAAGACAACGTGTAAGTTGGCAAGAACACGCAACAAAATGTTGGACGATATTGTAAATTGTTTTTAGTCACTTGAGATTCTTCTGTTGTGGGCTAATAGCCCATAGCTCCCAGTACATAGAGAGGCTAGGTTTCTTGTGGTTAAAAAAAATAATGCAGTGTTTCTCTGTTCAAACACTAGGGGGCATACTCATTGCATGAATGATCTGACCAACTGACTCTGGATTGTGGAACTGTAACTATCTGACTATGGATTGACTAACAAAGTGCAATAATGAACCAGTTTTTTGCAAGCCATGTTATTTTACCGTGTAAAAATCACATGAGCTTATGAGTCCAATGTTCAGTGAAGTGATGTTGTGTTCATAGTGTTATCTAAGGTCAAGCGTAAACTAGAGAGGGGGTCAGGTTGGAGTCAGGTTTATAGCGTACTTTATAGCACGGTGCTACAGTATGTATACATTACCTGTCATTATGGTTCCTATGAGCAGGAATATGCACAGGAAGATGTTGCCGGCTAATGTGCCCCATCGATCGATGATCTTCCCTTGGCTGATGGTGAAAATTATTCCAAATATCTGGAACGAGATTAGAGAGATTTGCAGTGTCAACAACACCCTACACTACAGCGTCCAAAGGGTCACAAATTAGTCAACCTCCTGTAAGGTCATGATGCATGTGAACATGCCGAGCTCACGATACGCCAACCTTTTCCAAACTGTTGTGGCATTTTGTTTGTTTAGAAGATGCAGTATAAACTATAAGTACTGTATACAGGCACTTTGGCCAAGCACAGCGCACGGTTCCATGGCCCTTTACCAACTATTCATCCCGTTTTGTGAAAATCCATTCAGAAATGCTCAAGAAATCCTGCTGTCAGTTACAGACAGACTTCAGTTACCACCATGTCTACTGACCTGTGCTGAACAGTTGAGCAATCCTGATGAAGTGCCCTCCGATTCAGGGTACGTGAGCTCCACTGCAAACTCAAAGCCCAGAGGCAGGTACCCCGTCATGAAAAACCTGTAGACAGAAACAAGAGGATCACAGGAAAGCTTAACCACTTGAAATCCAGTTCACTTGGTCTGATTTTCTTCCTCCACACCAAATCTCTTGCTCACAACGCATGGCAAAACAATGCAATTTTATTTTGCTTTGCCAATTTTACCTAGAATGGGGATGCATGGCTAAACAGGCAATATGAAATTGCTAAGACATAGAGGAGGATAAGAGTGGCCACTGTTGGCTAAATAACTGTTCTCATGGTATTCTTAAAGACACTGCTATGGAAACCATAATGGCCTAAACAGCTTAATACAAATAATTGTGGGGATAAAGGCTCTGGACTGCAGAGTCAGAGGAGTATTAGAAACAAAGGCTTAGCCTTGACAGCCATGTTTTCAGGGCAGGAAAGGTTTTTCGCGGTCAGTAGTATACTCACAGGGTTTATGTGACCTTGAACCTTTGACTTTAAGCCTTATCTGGGTGGAACTCAATTAAAAAAAAAATCAAATTAATTTGAAGCATTGTAATTAATTGATCTCAATTAACTACTTGATTTTTGGTTACTTAAAACAGGTTGGTATATGGTGTGTATAAGTGAGTTTTTCCAAATCAAATCATTGAGGGTGAGGGTTAGAGACACGGTTAGCAATTTCTCTGACCAATGAGAGGACGAAACAATGGGAACTCAGTAACTGGCAGCTACTCTGATTGGCTTCTTCTCCCATTGCGTGCACCAGTATAATCGGTATGCCTGAAAAAAGGTTCTGTGGTGCAAAATCCATGTGCGGTATTTACTTTTAATTGTGTTTCTGTAGTTACAGTAATTCATCTCAATTAATCAGTTCAGACATGACTGTGCATTGTGGGCTGTTGGACAGTAAACCGTAAAAACGAGGAGCATCATGACCAGCCAGTTGGTCAAGTTTAACACTCAGTAAACATACCCCAACGCTCCTGCAGTCACAAACACCACCCAAAGGTGGCCCAGGTTGAGGGTGAAGGCGTAGACCAGCATTCCAACCAGGGAGAGGAGATACACCGCGAGGGTGGTCTGCCTGAGGAGACACAAGAAGAAAATCGGTCACCATTCTATTTAGCTCACATCAGCAGAATTTCGCACTATGACTCAGTGACTCCTTCCTAGGGTGTACCTGTTACACAGAGAGGAGATTATAATTCCGAATCAGCTTAGACATGTACTTTAATCTGATTTGGCTTTCCATTTGCATTTAAGAAACAAAAGGCCTAAGACCATACTTACTGTAAGCTTTCTACAATGAATGCCAGTGTTGAACATCTAATGCTGGACCGTACACAGTATAAACTAGAGCTGCAGTACAACAATGTAATTATAAATTGTAGTACTATGTTATGTATTGTACATGCAGCAGTTATCCCTCCAAAGGACTCGGCTATGACTATCAACAGCCTTATAATAACTGCAAAAGAACTATCGTATTGTTCCCAAAAGACCCTTTGTCATAACGCAGGCATTTTCTACACAAACAGGCTTACTCTGGCGAAGCGCTCTCTTGTACAACCACGCGTAAATTATTCCTCCAAAATGTTTTTGTTAATATAACACAATCCTTTGCCTGAGATGTGAGGGTCAACAATGGAAATTTAGGGGGGCTAATGGCATGTTAAGAATTTGAGGACCGTTTTGTTTTTTTCTCCCCACTTTTATCTATTATTTTTACCATAGGTGTAACAGGGCCTCCCAGTGAATAAACTATTAATTCATAATAATCACTAGCCATTCAAGAGAAGTGGTCACTTTGAAATGCAGAGCATAGGCTATTGGACCAGTTAACAAATAAGGTACCGTATTTTCCGGACTATAAGGCCTACTTAAAAAGCTTTAATTTTCTCAAAAATCCACAGTGCGCCTTATAATCCAGTGCGCCTTATATATGGATTGTTTGACTGCAGGTGCTTCTATTCTGTGTTAACTGTAGTAGCTTCTATTCTCTGCGTTGCGCCTTATAATCCAGTTCGCCTTATAGTGCGGAAAATACGGTAGATATTCTGTTCTGTACGTATACTCTGGCTGATACTGTAGCTCTGTGTGAAGCAGCTTCACTGTTCAAGTTCTACTACGTACTTAATGGAGAGAGAAAGGCTGTCAGCTCAGATATGTGAGGAGGCATCTCAAACACACAACTCTGCACGGCTGAGATCTCAACTGTGCGCCACTGCCAACGAAAGCCAACGTGAGCTCGCTTGGTGACAAGATACCCATTTAAAAAAAAAAACACAGAAGCCCTCCTATAGCACAAAGCAATGGTGGTCGTTGTGTACTGCTTTACACGTGGTAAAACTGAGTTTGAAGTCTGAGAGGCTTTATCCTGGAGAGCATCCCCTATTATGCGGTCACATCATGTTTCCTGTTTTTGTCTGATAGGCGCAAGACCACAGCAGTGAGGGAAGAGAAAACAGCAGTGAGGGGGAAAAAAAACAAATCGGGAAGGATAAGTCAGTGAAAAGGCATATATATATGTAAAGACCGGCATATATAATAGGGTATTAATAGAGGGGATGCTACATACATGCTTATTTATTTGTTGATGAAAGCTTGAGGCACCACTGATGAAAGTAAAGTTCCAAGCAACATGACGCCAATTTAAAAGAATCATCATTTCCCCAGGACAGATAAAAGGCCTAGTGGTTTCTGCTTGGGGAGTCGCCATGGCTACCATGTCAACAGAGGTGGCGTGTTTACCTCTTAAAGCATCAACATAGTCACTCAAGTGCTGTGTGATGTCGTTCTGTATTAATGAAAAGATGCTACCTATTTTGCCCATCAGTATGGGAGGGAAAATGTATTTGGGCCGGAGGGGCGGGGTGTTTTCCGGCTACCGAATCATCTCAAAAACACTAAGTTGCTCCACTAAACGATATAAACCTTTATTGATCAGCTCTCATGGCAGCAGCAACAGCACTGGCAAAAAAACAGGATACACACAGGAGTGACACTTTGACCTTTTTTTTTTTTTTACACAAACTCCTCACTGAAGTCACAAATCGCCTCCTGCCTCAACATGCTCATCCTCCTCGACCTGCATCAGACACCACGAGAAAACACTCCTCACTCAACTCACTGCCCTCTCCAAGTTAAACCTTGGATGCAAACAGGCCTCCTGAAACTCAACTTGCCTCTACCTGAACATGCAGAACGTCACCCCCTCCAGTCCGTAATCTTTGTGTCATCCTGGTTCCAATCCTCTCTCTACTTTCAGCTTAATGTCAACCAGATCCCGGCTACTCCCAGAACCTGTTCTAGAGCAGCTGCTCTGAACCTTTCCACTCCAAGACATCACCGTGGGAAAAATCCAAAAATAAATTGCGGACCCCACCTTCAGTTGCCCCTATACCGTCTCTGGATCTCGCACCCAATTAACATCAAAGCTTGTTTCCTGGTTGTAGGTCTATGAGATAAGGTTCAGATTAAAGATCAAACAAAAGGCAAACTGGAAATACACAGATGCCAATTTTGCACCTTGCACACAAGCAGTAATTTAAATACTGTGGCTCGGGAGGTAGAGCAAGCCTAAACTCTACCCCCCGCTCCATCAGTGCACACACAAACAAATAAGCCCTAAAAAAACCCCACCACTTTTACACAACAACATGAACGATACAAACCGAACAGACCCCTACCTAAGCCCAATAGCTACCGATGTTGCTGGTTGTGCCTTGCAAGGTTTCCTCCGCCATGAGTGAGTGAGTGAGTGAGTGAGTGAGTGAGTGAGTGAGTGAGTGAGTGAGTGAGTGAGTGAGTGAGTGAGTGAGTGAGTGAGTGAGTGAGTGAGTAATGCACCTTGTAAAGTGCATAAAGGCACTATATGAATGCACCATTTATATGGCCTGGCACGTAAGCCGCGTATTACAACTGCTGTTCTAAATCCCTTAGACGTGTAATTGACCTTATACCTACCTTGAAACATGTATTAATAATGTCAACATCAGTAGCCCATCAGTAGGACCTGCATACATACAGAACATACCACTGTTGGCCCAGCTGGCCACAACACCTGCAGGATCTGCTTGAGCAAGTAATAAAATGGTTAAAGCATTATCACAGGGTCATTGGAGGTGGAGCTTACTTGTACGTTTTGGTCTTATCCAGCCAGATGCCACATATGAGGGAACCCACCATGCCAGCAATGACAATAGTCAGACCAATTCTTCCAGCATTCACCTCTTCGCCCTGGACAAGGACAAAAACATTATGTGCTGTGAAAGAAACAAATTGATTTTTTTTTTTTTTTTGCAATGGTGCTATGGTCAAAATTCCGACAATGTGACAACACAACATGTTAAGTTAGGTGAGAAATCTGAGTTGTTATCCATAATAAGCAGTGTTGTAGTGGTACTTTTTATAAGTGGGGGGACGCCTCTTAAAGGGGAATTCCACCCATTTTCATGTTTTTTCTGAGAGTGTACAAATGTGAACCAAATGGACCCTAGCGGGTCCATTTGGTTCCATTTTTACACTCTCAGAAAAAAAGAAACTCATTAACATGGTGAAACACATCTTTATGATGTCATCAAGATGTATTTCACCATGCTAATGATTTTTTTAGATGTGAGAAGTGAGTCCCCCCGCGTCCCCCCTCCACTACACCCCTGATAATAAGTAAGTAAGGAAGGAAAGACGGACGGACGGACGGACGGACGGATGTAGAACGGTAGGAGGAGGTTACAGAACATACAGGGTAGTGTTCAATGATCATCCGGTTCAACAGAGTGGAAACAGCATAGAAACATCCAACGTTGAGCCCTGCAAAGAACACAGAGAAAAACACAAGTTTATATCTCCAAACCCGGTGACCAATTGTGCAAACACAATTGGCCTGTGTTCAGTAAGCCATTATACATTTGTCACTACATGTATTTACCACAGCGGACCATGGGCTGGGGGTACTGTTAGGTAGGAGGAATAGGGTACAGCAGAAATATGTGCTGGGTGAAATTAATTTGGCATGACTAAATGAAGTTAAACTCCTCGGTTTCCATCACAGCGGCATTATGTTTAATACAATAAGACCAATTCTGTGAGCTTGTAGATATTCGTACATACTGACGATTTTGATTTTTAAAATAAAAAAAATAATAAGAATAATTGTTATCTCAATTCTCAGTTTTCAATGTCTTCCTCTTTATTTATGTTTAACATTCTTTTTGCCTTGTCATTTGCGACTGCTTAAGACATTTAGCTCATTGAGTATTTGCTTGTCGGCATGTTGTAAGTGACTGACGAAGCTTCTAGTGATTCACATTTTTGCTTATCTGCATCAATAATAAAAGCAACATCCCCTTTACAGTGCTGCAGTTATGATGATGTCAGCTGATATGGCCCACGAGTCCTGTTAATGTAATGATGTCATTGCCAGCAGGTTAGCTTGACGGACGATTCCACATCACCAGATCCGTTTTTACTCCATATGAACTTTAACCTCAATAAAAAAACTGTTGTACTGCATCTGCACTATTGAGTCCAGGAGAGAAGTGAAAACGTGTATGTGGTTGTGAAAAGATTTCAAATAAATATCTTAATATGCCTTTCCTTTAATTTATACATCATAGACTGCCTTGTGTAAAGTCAATGTTTTACCAGACTATAGCCAATAGAAATTTAGTAAACATCCACAATCAGGTATGAGGCAAGGATTAAATGACTAGGAGCTGTAAATAACATAGTCTCTCATAGCCAAGCCAAGTCATAGGACACCTGTTTCTGCTCATCTGACATGACACTTATGGCACTCGACACTCATATGGTCTTACAGTGAAACGCCTCTCCGGTCTGAGCACACAACGCTCCCTGTTACATGAGGTGCGTATTCTTCTGATTGAAATGGATTTGTATCTTTGAACTGTAATGTGTAGGTTTGGTTAGGAATTAAGGAAATAGCGTTGAAGACATTGGGGAAAGAAGGCCAGCCGTGTCTAACCACCCCATTAAGTGTCAAAGCGTGTATGCATGTCCAGTCCTGGGCCTGTATGTCTGAGCACGAAAAGCTGCAACACAGTAACGCGTGTCATTTTGAAACAATAACAGTAAGGCGATCCCTGACATACGGGAGTCTGCGGTGCAAGTACATGCATTTGGGGAGGTTGTGACATGACTGAGGAACTCTTAGCGTGTTGATTCCAAGCTGAGAGACCCACCATAGCTGACCACCAGCAGCATGAAGGGCTTGTTGCGCAGCAGCCTCATGATGGATGCCGTGTAGGAATAGTCATCCGGGGTGATGCATCGAGCCTGTGCCTGGGCTTGGGTTGGAGGAATGTCTGGCCTGTCCTGGAACACTGGTGGACACAAACATACATAATGATGACTCTGAAGCAGGGGTTTTCAACCTTTTTGACACAGGCCCCAAAACTAAAGATTTCTTTTGCTTTTGTCCACAATTCCAGGCTGAATTTGGGAACCAAACCAGGCAAAACATACAGACCAAAATGGCCATTCATCTTCTAGTTGGGTGGACTTATGGGCTAATTAAGATAATGAATATTTTAACTCTTGAGAGTGTAAAAATGAAACCAAATGGACCCGCAAGGGTCCATTTTGTTTCATTTTTACGTTCTCAAGAGTTACATCTGGTTAACCAACTTAGCTGGGGACCACCTGGAACCCTCCCAAGCCCTCCCTCCCAAAGAGGGTGGTCCCCGGACCACCGGTTGAAAACCCCTGTTCTAAAGCACTTTGAAGGTTTCTAAAAAAGCACCATAGTGGTGGTGGTGGTGTTAAAACGCAAAGACTAAACATGTAGTGAAGAAACGGGTCCGTCTAACTGTGTGTCTTCACAATGAATGACAGACTAAACTAAAAGTTACCTCTCAATATGTCAAACAAAGTTCATCCAGATAGCAGAGCATTTCGATTTGTGCCTTCTGTTTTGGCCTGTTAAATATTCCCTATAAACGGCTTTCTGTTTTTGTCATCTCAGATGGCCTTTGCCATGATTTTTTCCAGTTATTTTTACAGTTATTTTAACCTTCCCCAAAGCAAACAAGGAAATGTAGTGATAATCTGAGGAAAGCAAACAGACACGTCGATCGGCTTGCATTGACAGTGAAAGCCTATGATCTCTCCACTATCAAACATCTGTCAATCAATCAACCAACAGTCTGTTACTGTCACTGAAATACTTTCACACTGCGAGGTGATTGCAGAGTGTGTGCGCGGCTGCGTGCGTGTGTGTGAGTGAGTGTGCAGCATGAGCGAAATAGCAAGGCATGTTTAGGCAGACTAGATAAGACAGAGATAGACACTCAGTAAGACGTGGCAGTTGTGATGTCACTACTGTTTTTACAGTAGGTCTTTAAAAAATGTGTGCGCGTGCTGTTGTGTGTGTCGACACAACACATTATCTGAAGTCGTTTGTTGTTGTCTGTGTAATGAAGATTATTCAGTACAGAAGATTATGGAGTGCCTAATCCCCTTACTCTTTACTTTTCACTGTTCATTACAGCACTTCTGCAACACAACACGGCTCCAGAATCAACAATTCCAATTCAGCGGAGAAGTGTTTTTATATTTTTTCTGGATTGTTTGCACAGTCCTTGGATCTTAGCTGTAGCCTAGTATTGTAAATAAATTGTCCTTGAACCACTGATTTAAAGACGATCACCAATCACCTTGTATTTAAAGATATCTGGGAAGTGGTGCGTTCAGATTCCTTAGTTCCAGTTAAAGGTCTATCAGCTGCATTCTGAATGAGCTGTAGCACTCGCATAGCTTTTGGGTGAGACCTGAGAATATCATTATCACAGTCTTAGCTTTAGATTAAAGTTCAAAATTCAAATTCTTGTTTGAACATGAACCACCTATTAGTCAGTCTTCCTTTAATGTTGTTTTCCTCTAGGCTGTCTTCCATATGGTCTCTATTTGGACTGTAGGCGTCCTTACATTCTTTGTTTTTATCTGCATCCATAGATCTTGTCAGTGGAATTGCGTTGCTAGGGAACAGCTTGAGTCAATTTTATTTCTTGTCAGCTACTGATGTTAACAAGCACTGCAACAGGAAATGTACATTGTCAAGTGTGAAAGTGTGCTATAGCAGTAGTTAGCTTAGAGTGCATTTTGTATGGACAATAGTTGAATTTGGACAGTTTTTAGAGTAAATTTAAATTTGAATCTGATTACCTATCATTAAACTAACCTACTGCAAACGTAGACAATCAAAAAGTGACTCTTGTAGCATGTTTTGCCTAGCTATTTTTAAAGCCATTTTATAAAGCGTAAAATAACTGGTGTAAACCTTAAGTGTCAAAACTGAACTGAGAGAAAACATGAAACATCCATTCCCTCCCAGTCCCAGCGGGCAGCAATGCCAGTGTACACATCTGTCATCACTGTCCAGTCAAATTTGTACCTACATATTTTATCTTTTCATGTTCATTCAAATTCAATGTTAATTACATACTCTTTTGTATGACAGTACATGTGAACTCTGCTATGTGCGCTATTTTTGAATGACATATAAAAGAAAAATCTTTGATGAAAATGTTCAAAATAAGGACACCAGCTTATAGTGGTTATCAGCCTCTGACTTTCACAAATATTGAACCAACGAAAAGTATTAAGAACTTGATAACTAATTAATAACCACATTGATCCATGTGAATACAGATTATTATTTTTATTTTTTCCCCTGAAAAGTAATAGTTTTGTACAAACGGTAACATTTATGCCTGGCAGCAATAACATGTCTTTTTCTTTTTTGAGTTATTCTTGCTTTATGACATAATAATCATAATCACGTGTTGTCTGCCCCACCAGTCTCCCATTACTACAAAGGGACACACCAGGGCTTCATAGACAGAACTTCTGAAGGAAGCATTAGAGGTGATGCTTCGCTTCCCCATGCTTACTCAGTCACTTTTCAGCTGAATGGGGAAGTGAAAAGGAGTTATTTCATGGAGGGCCTAAGGGTTAGATGAGTGATGAAACGCATCATGTCAGCTTTTCTTTGTGTTCCTGCTTCCACTTTGCTTTAGAGATCTCATCACGAAGGCAAATCATTACAACAATTACTGCCGCTGTTCATCTAGTGGAAATGGTGTGCCGTTCTCAGTGGAGAGCACATCTCACCCATGCACGACTACTCTGGGAGGACTGCCTTCTCCACTAACACTGCCTGAGGACTGGAGCTTAGCTTAGCAACCAAGCCATTCCAAGAAGAAGAAAGGAGTTCATACATAGTGGCAAATTATGTACCAAAATGAATGCACACAGCCACCCATTGAGCTCTGGCTGGTTCCGGATAGAAACATGAAAATGCCAACACAAATCTTATTTCGGCAAAACGGTAATGGGCAGTGACAGTACAGACTTTTTCACAGCCAGTGCTAAAAAGGAAGGTAGTGTCACAAAGTAGTTAATTGTTTTCTGTGTAGTGGGGCATTAACCTTAAGTATAATGAATGCAAATGTCAATAAAGCAACTGATTTTATTAGGTTTGAGTGATAGGAATTGTCACTTACAGATGACGACGAGGACGAAGAGGGCGGTGGCCACTCCGGCGGTCACGTAGAACATGATGCTGATGTGGTGCGCCAGTTCGTTCAAATCGTCCGTGTTAGGCACTATGATCGGTGGCACAAGGAACCCGAGGGCAATGCCAAGCTGTAGGCGAGAAACACAAATGCATGGCATCAAGGGGTGCCGTCTTCTCCCAAAATGTCAAAGGGCTTGTTATGTTTCGTCACCTGCTAGACCCCTCATCTCTAACTTCTTTGCCTTTTGTATGACTATTTAAAAAAATCTTTTGTAATTGTTCAACGTGCCAATCTATTGACACGTTGTGAGCTTGTAGGCCATTCTAAAAATGTTTTTTTAATAGTTAAAAAAGACAAAGAAGTTGAACATCTAGGTCAAAAGGTAAAGGTTTCAAGAATGAAAAAGGGGGCATTATACAAAACAGACAAAATACCTGATTTGATGGCATATGCAGCTTTGTTTTATACACACTAAAGGTGGCATATGCAAAAACAAATGTAATAGTTTACAGCACAGGCATTAGAATTCACAATACAGGTTGCATTGTCTGCTACTGTCAACAGAGCATGCTTGATCTGTTGACTGTCTAAATACGGTACAGTGAACGTGTTATACATCGTCTAAATGGCTACTGTGGAAAACGTCAACAGAGCATGCTTGATAATCTGTTGACTGTTAAAATACAGTGAGTCACATTAAACATCGGAAGAGTCTTGGAAAAGGTTGTTCAAACATGTGCCTGAGCACACAAATGTCTTCAGATTGTCACTGCTAGTTAGCCAACAAAGCTGTGTGTGAAAGTACTAATGTCATGCTAAAAATGTCACAATTCTTCTCAGAGTCAGTAAGAGACCTGCCTACCTACTACCGGTGATGCACTGTGCCCACCGAACTGAAAAACTAATCTTTACTACCAATAATGGATTAACCTACTTTTTTTTCACAAGTGATAGCTTGCAAAAGCCTTTTAAAGATGGAGCCAGCTGAGAGTTCATATTGTTGAAATCGGGGGACTGGTTTTGTATCCCCATCCAAACTCATTGACATTTCTTCACAAAACAATTTTGGTGAACAATCAAGTCATAGATGATCCAAAGCATTCTTCACTTTGAACAAAAACCATAACTAATGATTTACACTGGAACATCACCTGCCATGGTGCAATAACCAGTTTTGTGCATAATCTATGCTGAAAGCATTGGGACAAACGCTTTCGGCGTAGGTGTTTTTAGTATGAGCTTTGGCAGAGCCTAAGGAGTAGCAGTGTTTGAAAACGTACCTGGTTTAGTGTCACTTAACCTCCCTAAGACACGTGTTGGGAACCCTAGTCATCCATGTTCAGCATCAGGAGAAGGGCTTTGTGTTACTATAACCACATCCTCCATTGGTCAGTTCCCTTTATGAAGAGCATCTTAAGGCTGCACGAATCTCGCGTCATGCTTCAGTGTGTCTTTGTATTCCTCAACTACTGTATTTCACTTAATCCTTTGGCCTTTTATTTTTCATCCGTGTACTAGGACTTATTTTGTCTCACTGACCTCTCCTGCCATTTATTTTCATCAGCAAAACATATGAACTAAGGGGAGCTTATGGCAGGGTAAACGGTACAATACATAGTAGTTACGCACAACCAAAAACCATTTAAAGTAGGTGGACCAATAGAAGAGCTAATGCTCTTATTCAGACTCCAACTCCTCTCAGAGGACCCTGCCTAGCCCTGGCCTTAAAAAGTATAATACACCTACTCTGTGGTTTTCATGCATTGTGTTACTGGTTTGATTGTCTACAAACCAAACCAGTCACACAGTTTAACAGATGATTATAATGGTGTGACCATCTGTGTGGTCATCTTTGTAGTAGTAGTAGTAGTGAGTGACTCCATTTGTGTAGAATGTTACTGTGTGTTATGAGCAACCAGTACCCATGCTAGGGAACAGAACTGAATTCCAGCTGACCTATGAGTTCAATGTCATATATATACTTTGCGGTGGATTAATGATTACACTCTGCATCAGCCCTCATCTTGTTCGTGAGGCCTTTTCAGTATCATCTCATCGTGCGGATCATTAATTAAAGTGGTTGGGAGTTTGTTCAGAAGCAGACACTTCAAGTGGTGGAAGACATCCGCCATTCCCCCGTAATTTCTCCAGGCTAGGAAGAACAAACCACATGCGCGCACAGCCGCACACGCATACACACAGACATACAAAACGGAGAAAAAAATAAAATAAAAAGTCTCTTAAGGCTCCATATTGTGATCTATTGTACAGAAGGCTTATCTTCCCTCCCTTTCCTCCCTTTCCTGCCAAGGAGATAAGGGATGAGGGGATCTTTAATTGACACGCCTGTTGCATGTGTGCATTTGGCCAAACCTAGCACAAGTATAAAAATAAAGACTTAGACATAGTTTCTGCATATTTATAGGCCCAACAGGCCTGATGGAGAATGTGAATTTCTACATTTAGCTCACTGCAATCATATCACTCTAGAAACCTTTGTCTTTACAAATGCAAGCTGTCAACTACGCAAAGCTCCAAACGCCACCGCCTTGGCTAGAGTGTAAGGACATTATGCCCTTTGAAGAAGTGTAAAGAAAGTGGACAATCCCTTAGGAATCCATTACAGTTACAAAAAGACAAAAGCAGGTTCTCAGGACAGACCATTTCATTCTTCCAATCTAATCTCAATCATTTGTCTGCAAATCAAGCAATACCAAGCAATAATTTGAGCAAACATTAAGAGAAACATCACATACTTAAAGGTTTTTAGTATCAAAATGTCCAGTGTATTAACGCCGATTTAAGTGGGCGCAATGTGAAAACCATGCCTTTCAACGAGTCATTCACTAAAGAAATGTCCATGTAAAGACTGAGCAGCTCTGATGGTACATAATATATCTGGGACTGGGACTAAGAATTAGTTATGATCACTAAATGTTGACGATTGTGCAACCAACCACATTTATAAACGTAGAGCAACCCCAAAGCAGTGAGAGGGATTCACTTCCTGAAAGCTGCTGACTCAAGAGGAAAACCTCTGACAGGGTAGGAGATAACGTTTTTGGCACAGTAAGGCTAGAAAAGGAATCTTAAAAACACACACACACACACACACACACACACACACACACACACACACACACACACACACACACACACACACACACACACACACACACACACACACACACACACACACACACACACACACACACACACACTTAAGCCTATAGGTAAACAGAGACACACCTGGTTACCCAGAACTCCAATGGAGCATGCTGTGGAGACTTCCTGCTGGCCAAACCACAGGGAGGCGATCCTGGACGGGATGCCCAGAACAAACACCGTGCCCACCGAGCACATGAACTGGCCAAAGAAGGTCATGGGGAACTTGCCGCGTTCGGCCGTGCCCGTCTTGATCCACGCGCCGATGCAGTTGAAGGCGGAGCCCACCACGACCACGTCGCGGAGGCCTCGGTTGTCCAGCAGCCACATGACGGGCAGGATGAGCGGGATGTAGGTGAGGAAGTAGATCATGGAGAGCCAGTCGATGGCGAGGACGTCGATCTGGTAGAAGCGCATGAAGATGTTGCTGATGATGCCGTACTGCAGCCACATGAAGGCGTTGCTCATGGAGTACGCGGCGAACAGGAAGAGCATCACCCAGCGCCGCTTATACAAGCGGGTCTCCATGAGCGGGTAAATGGGTATGGTGTCCAGGCTCTGGGAATCTATGTCCAGCCGGCTGTCTCCCAGCGGCAGGTGAGGAATATGGTCTCCTGGCGAGAACAGGTCGGTCCGTGGAAGGCAGGACTCTGCCCGGTGCTTCTGGTGGTGATCCATCCAGCTTGGCTGAAAGTCGCTCATGCTCCTCCCGTCTCTCCCTTCTGCCTTCGGCAGTGTTTAGGAGCTGGAGAAGAACAACACAGAATTCTCCTTTGCGTGTGAGGCCTCTCTATTTAACAGCTGTAAACATTTACCTTCCCTGGCTGCCCCTCCCTTGCTGTACCTTCGCCATATAATGTATATCAGCAGGTAAATACCAGAGCAACCTCTGTGCTAAAAGGCACAATTAAGTGCTTTAGCGTTCCTGGCATTTTAGAAGACGTGCATTTGAGTTGCAGTTTAAATTGAGAGAGTGGTGTTGCTTAGCTCCAGACACATACAGGTATACACAGTACAACCCTTCCATGCCCGAGTTGCTCGGCCAGTGTTGAGGCTTGCCTTCAAGTTCTGGTATTTATCAACTTCCGCTCTTCAGTCATGTGATGGTATTCCTTCTGAGACTTTTCAAACTCCTCCCAGCTGAGGTTACATTCTGTATGAATACCTGAGATTCAGGATCTTTGGACTGTCATTGTGTTTTTACATGAAGGTATTGTCTGGATAGTACAGTGACACTCACATGACTACAACACGAGCAACAAAACACTGTATCAAGGATGAAACACGATAAGACTAAAACGAACTTCAAAGCGAGATATGCACGCACATACTCATGTACACACATGTGCACACACTATTTTGCTTAGCAAAGTTAACAATTGATTTTTTTGGAGTTTTTTTAGTTTTTGTAGGTCTGGGCAAATATCCAAAGACAAGACACCACTGTTATCATTCAAAATATGAAGTCACCTCAATATAAAATGAGTATAGACGATAGTGTGATGATACTGCATAATGAAAACAATTACACCAGACCTGTTGTCTGTCTTTTTGTCTTTTTGACACTTCAACAGTGCTACTGATGGGAGATAACATAGAAAACAGTGGCAAATCAATTGCTTGAAAATACCGCTTTGTTTGTCAAGAGGAATTCTGGGCAGGGGTGATATTATAAACATCAAAATGTTATAATATCATTAATATGTACAGTATAACCCTTGGCAGCCATCCTTCCTTCACTGTTTGAAAAGCTCTGATTTGGGGGGAGGGGTCCTTGTCGTCACATAGAACATGTTTGAAAAGCTCTTTAAGCCATATAAACCTCTTTTGGTCTGTTTGACTCTAATGCACTGTATGAACATACTGTACATGACAAGCAAGTAACTCTGGTTCTTTACACATCTCCTCAGGTAAAACTAGAGTGCTACAGAAAGTCCGCACACAGTCCTCGCTCCAACAGTGTTTATTTATGTTAACACTGGATGGTGGTTTACCCTACAAAAACACGACTTCTTTTTTCTGTATGCATCTAATGTACCTTTTGTCTAGCACTAGTGAGAAGTGGATGACCAGTTGTGCACGCCACCTGCTTTTTAAACTAGAGTCCTGTCAGTTTTGTTGCACCGGTAAAGTGGCCAGGGAGGACTTAATTGTGTACTTGTTATACTATACTATACATTTCTGGATCTCTCTGCAAATAAAGCCTAATGATATTCATACATTTGCCCTGCAAGATAATCTATGTTTTTTTTTTTCTTTAATACGTTACAATTGACAGAAGTAAAACAACGCAATTGAAACAAATAAAAACACTGCTGAAATATGTATTATGAACTACACCATGGTTGCATGTATTAGGAATCACCCCACGAATGCTTGTGTTTGGCATAATGACGTGTACCATCCCTGATGATGTATTTTAATTTGATTTTTGCCATTAGCAATAGCCTGTAAGGTGGAAAAGCTTTCAAAATACTGAAGTGGGGTATTTACCAATTAATTTTATGTCAAAAAACAAAATGTGAAAATCCATTAAGCCCCTGTTAACCACTGACCCTATTCCAGGCTTTAAAACCCAAAACAATCCATTCAATAATTTACCAGCCTTGTGATTAAGACTAAGAGTGTCTTTCATAGTCATAAGACTATGAAAATGGTACACAATGAGGGAGAAATTGCACGCCATTTTCTAGTCTAATGTCTGAACTTGGTGCACAGCATACAGTAAAGGGGTGGATTGGAGGTAAGTCCCTGGGACATACTAGTGTCATGTATTTGAACTTCAAGGTGCCACTGTGTGTGTGTGTGTGTGTGTGTGTGTGTGTGTGTGTGTGTGTGTGTGTGTGTGTGCGCGCGCGCGCGCGCACATGCATGCATATGTAAAATCATAGGTATTTGCCACCGTTTACATATGAGAGATACGTTCACATAATAAGATTGTCATAGATTCGTTCAGCTTCAACCAGACGAGTCTAGGTGTAAGGTGTTGAGGGCCATTAAGGCCAAGACATACAGTATACAGTGTATTACACAAGCATTACATAGCTGTCGGTTTGTTTTTAATGACTAAAAACTCCCATGTCCCCATTGTCCCCGTCTGTTTGAGGTATTGGATTACAAATGCAAAACTACTGGTTTACTGGTATTCAAATAAGTGGGAAAATGACAATATATTTTTTCTTTGCTGAAAGATCAATTTAATTGTGTTTTTTAATAGTGGTTTTCTCCAGGGACCACTAGTTGTTCAGCATTTGAGCCACGGACCACCATTTGAGGAGGTCTCATCTCTCAGATGCAAAACTAAAGACTTTTCCCCCACAATTCCATGCTGTATTTTGGTAACAGGCCAGCTGTCACCAACATAAATGTTTTACATTTATTTAACTCTTGAGAGCATAAAATGAAACCATTTGGTCCATTTTTAACTTTTTAACATTCATTTATCTGGGGACCACCTGGAACCCTCTCAAGGACCACTGGTGGTCCCCAGACCCCTGGTTGAAAACCACTGATTTAATCTTACCCTGAAAAAAAAAAAAAAACTTTTGACGTAAGTCCTTTTAAGACAAGAAAACCAAACTAAAATAGATCCTAGATCCTGTTGATTAAATAAAAAAAAAAATAGAAAGGAATAAATAACAGATTGTAAGATTCTTTTGATTCCTACAGAAATATTTAGTTTTTCTGCAAAATGTCCTTGTCACATGTCATAGGTTCACGAGTTTGGGCGTGGGTTTTGTGTCCGATATGACAAATGAGTTGGATCATTTGATAAAACTATTAGGCCGTCTTGTTTTTCTCCTGTCATGTGCCATTGATATAACCACGGTACACCACCCTACAGAATTCCCTTTTCACCCTTTCAAATTATAAACAGATTATCACCCTTTTATTATGACAATTGTACAATAAATGATCACAACTTCCTGCGAGTTGTGACTGATATAAAGAATGAAGAGAGGGGAACAAGGACTTTAGATGAGAGTGACAGGAGTCTGTAGAACACTGTATAGCACATATGTCAAACTCAAGGCCCGGGGGCCAAATCAGGCCTGTGAAATACGCATCTTCAAATATAAGCCCGTGGGCTTATATTTAAATACTGTTAGAACTGGCCCTCTGATAAGAAATTATAGCCATGCATCGCATGATGCTCGTAGGTACTTGCACTTAATCAAGTTTTACGCAGATCGTTATGTTCACATTAGAAACGTGTACATAATATAAACATTCCGGTTTCAAATATAAAGTACTCACACATGTTTCTACGGGTTTTAGACACGTGTTTCATCCAAAATTAGGATTGCAGCGTGCCACGTTTTTTAATAAAAAGCATTTTTATCTTCTCTTCCACCATTGGCTTTCAATTGTATGTGCCCCTCTCAGTGGGGAGGAGCGTGACACTGAACATTGGGTGTGTTCCATATATTCACGCTGACCACACTGCCAATACAAACTAAAAATGCTTTGTATTAAACAATGCAGCATGCTGCAATCTTAATTTCGGGCACAACAAGTGTCTAACATGTGAGAAATATGTGAGGAACCCAGAACCTGAAACTGAGCTTTAATGATGCATTTTCAGGTTTTGTCGCCATTAAGGGACATTGATTTTTCAAGGAAATGAACTTTTTTGCTGTTTGCCTGGGACACTCTCGTAAACTAGTGCCCGCATATTGAAACAGAGTCCGGCTCCGGGCCTTGACTGGTACCAATTGGTCTATTTCGGCCAATCGGCCCGCTGTATGAGTTTGACACCCCTGCTACTACTACGCTTGGAGTGTGGACTCGTCGTGGGAACGCGTAAAGTTGTTACAGGGAGTGGGAACACCCCCCTCAGAATGGTATGCCCCAGCAGCTTAGAGGAAGTTGTGATGTTTACTACTGCATGCCGGTCAATTCCAATACAGCTATACTAGTGTGCACACTGTTGTCTTGCGTCTCCTTATTCATGCACACACAAACATGGTGTCAGAAGCAGCTGAACCCGACTGTTGGTAAATGTGCAATATTGTGCTTCAGTGCGGGGACCAAAGTGACAAAACAAAGACGGACGGAGAAGACACAGACCCGGCAGTACGGCTGTTAGCAACAAGCTACCGCAAGTGATCACCGTCCACCATGGCAGTAAACATACCACCACCGGAGGAGATGAAGATGAGCGGCGACCTGGCAAGTAATTGGGACAACTTCAAAGGAGAATTTGAAGATTATTTACTTGCGACAGGATTAAAAGAAAAGGCAAAGGAGGTACAAGCAGCAACACTTCGACGACTAATGGGCAGTGAATGTCGCCATATCTACAAGCACAACTTGGGACTTACAGCAGATCAAGAGAAGGACAGTAAAGCTATTCTCGATGCCTTGGAGAAATATTTCAAGCCCGCCAGAAATGTCATATTTGAGAGGTATGTTTTTGGCTGCTGCAAGCAAGAGGAAGGAGAGCCCATTGATTCATTCGTAACAAAGCTAAGAGAGAAGGCAGCTTCCTGTGAGTATGGGCAACTCGGAGAGGAGTTAATAAGAGACAGACTGGTGCTGGGCGTCAGTGATGAGAATGTCCGCCGCCGTCTACTCAGACAGAGGGACCTCACACTGACATCAGCCATAGAAATGTGTCGAGCTGCAGAGATGACTGATATGAGGATGCAAGCGATCACACGGGACAGATCTCTAGAGACAGTGCACGCAACGGATGGCCGTCGTCCACGAGCGCCAACCAAGCAGCAACGTTCGGACAGGATACAGCATCAGACCCCAGGAGCCAACGAGAGTTCTACGTGCAGATTCTGCGGCAACATGCACAGGCGTGGACGTGAATCCTGCCCAGCATTTGGGAAGAACTGCCGCCACTGTGGCACCGCTAATCACTTCGCCAAGGTCTGTATGAAAAAAGCCCAAGCCACACGTCAACTACATGCCGCAGACGCAGAAATGCATGAGGAGGACATGGACAGGTCTGACACAGAGGCCCACATATACGCAGCAGAGAGCATAGGGTCAGTTCAGGGGCGTGGAAAAAAGTGGTTTGCCAACATCAAAATGAATGGGGGTTTTCAGAGATGCCAGCTAGATTCAGGGGCAACTTGTGATGTCATGAGCATAAAAGACATGAGGAGACTTGCTCCTGAGGCGAAGCTACTACCTAGCCAGACCAGGTTAGTGCTGTATTCAGGGCAATCCATGCACTCAGTAGGCATATTTCAGACAGAGTGTGTAGTGAGGGGCAAAACACACAAGCTGCAGTTTGAAATTGTACGGAGCGGGCAGAGGCCCTTGTTGTCAGGTGAAACCAGTGAGCGCCTAGGTTTGATGCGCTTCACCATCCCAGAGGAACTTCTTGTGGTGAGTCACAGCACCACCGAGCCACTAACTAGGCAGCACCTCGTACAATCTTTCAATGACGTCTTCAATGAGCCAGTCGAGTCACTACCAGGGGATGTTCATTTCGAGCTGCGCACAGATGTAGCTCCGGTTCAGGCTTCCCCGCGCAACGTCCCGGTGGCTCTCAGAGATGCAGTCAAGGCTCAGCTAGACAAGTATGAGAAGGATGGCCATTTAACCTCAGTTACAGAGCCCACTGAGTGGATTAGCAATATGGTGATCGTCAAACAGCCAGAGAAGCTAAGAATCTGCATAGACCCCAAATCACTAAACCAGGCGTTGAAGAGGTCTCACTATATAATGCCTACGCTTGAGGATGTGTTATGCAAGTTGCCCAAGGCACGGGTGTTCACGCTTGTAGATGCACGAGATGCTTTTTTGCAGTGTAAACTCGACAAGGAGAGTAGCTACACCACCACATTCTGGACGCCTTGGGGCAGGAAGCGCTGGTTGAAACTGCCATTTGGGGTGTCCGTGGCCCCAGAAATATACCAGAGAAAGCAGCATGAACTTCTAGCGGGGCTGAGCGGGGTAGAACCTATTGCGGACGACATATTGATTGTGGGGTGTGGGGAGACAGATGAGCAGGCAATACAAGACCATGACACCAAACTGTTAGCACTCATGCAGAGGTGCAGGGAGGTTAAGCTGAGGCTGAGCTTAAAGAAACTGCAGTTTAGGGTCAGAGAGGTCAAGTTTCATGGACACATTCTGTCAGCAGAGGGACTCAGAGCCGACCCGGAGAAAATTAGGGCGGTCCGTGACATGCCTCACCCGGAAGATGCCAAGGCTGTGCAGCGATTTATCGGGTTTGTCACATATCTGGCCAGGTTCATGCCCCGCCTCTCCGAAGTATGCGAGCCACTACGGAGGCTATTGGACAAGGACGTCCCATGGCATTGGCTTCCCAAGCATGAGGCTGCGGTTGAAGAGGTCAAGCGACTTGTTACCGCAGCCCCGATCCTGCGATACTACGACGTGACCAAGCCGGTCACCATTCAGAGCGACGCAAGCCAGAAGGGACTGGGCTGCTGCCTGCTGCAGGAGAATCAGCCGGTGAGTTTTGCGTCACGGGCGCTTACTCAGACTGAGCAGAATTACGCGCAAATAGAAAAAGAATGTCTCAGCATAGTGTTTGCGTGCCAGCGTTTTCATTACTATTTGTATGGTCGGGGTGAGATAACGGCAGAAACAGACCACAAGCCACTCATCTCGATATTCAACAAACCCCTTCTCACAGCGCCCAAACGTCTCCAGAGCATGTTGCTCACACTTCAAGCATACAACCTCAATGTGGTCTACAAACCAGGGCCTGACATGCACATCAGTGACACTCTGAGCAGGGCCACGACCCCAGCGCAGGGGGTAGGTGCAAAATATACGAAACAAACTATCTGCTGCCTGCAGAGGGCACAGGTGGATGCTGAACAAATCAATCAGGCTGAATACCTCAATGTTACCAGGCAGCGGCTGGACCAGATAAAGCGACACACACGAGAGGATGGAAGTCTTCAGTTGCTGCAGGCGGTCGTACTCCAGGGCTGGCCGGATTGCCGTGAGAATACACCCCTGGCGATCAGGGAGTACTGGTCGATCAGGGACGAGATCAGTGCTCAGGATGGCGTGCTTTTCAAAAGCCAGCGCGTCATAGTGCCCAAGTCATTGCGCACGGAAATGTTGAAACGCATCCATGCCAGCCACGTAGGCGGAGATGCCTGCTACAGGCAGGCCAGAGACACACTATACTGGCCCAACATGCACGGTGAGATCAAGGACTTTGTGAGCCAGTGCTCGGCGTGCAATGAGTATGCACACGAACAACAGCGGGAGACAATGATGAGCCATGCGCTCCCAACACGGCCATGGCAGATACTCAGCATGGATCTATTCAAACAAGCTGGCAAGGACTTTCTGATCATGGTCGACCATTATTCTGATTTCTGGGAAATAGAGCTGCTCCCAGATCTTTCGGCGGAGACTACAGTGCTGAGATGCAAGGCCCAATTTGCACGACACGGTCAGCCAGACCGCGTGATCAGTGATTGTGGGTCTCAGTTTGACTGCGAAACATTCAGGAAGTTTGCAAGAGAATGGGACTTTGAACACGTCAAGTCCTCACCAAGATACCCTAAATCCAATGGAAAGGCTGAGTCAGCTGTGAAGATCGTGAAAAGCCTATGCAAGAAAGCAGCCAGTGCGGGTGATGACCCGTGGCTGGCCATCTTACAGTGGAGGAACACGCCCACGGAGGGCATGCTCAGCAGCCCTGCACAGAGACTGATGTCTCGTAGACTGAGGACCCCACTGCCAGTTGCTGACACACTTTTGGAGCCAAAAGTGGTCACGGGGGTCCCGGACAAGCTACGACTGAAGCACCAGACAGCCAAACTCTGGTATGATAAATCAGCCAGGGATCTGCCTGAGCTGAGCATTGGACAGGACATCAGGATGAAACCACTGCCTGGAGACAGGACGGGCAGGTGGCGAAGAGGAGTCTGCCTGCAGCTGGTGGGGCCCAGATCGTACCTGGTGGAGGTCGAAGGGGCACTCTACCGCCGAAACCGGGTGGATCTGCGGCCAGCAGAGAGGGACACGGAGTGCCGCGCTGAGCAGCGCGGTGTGCAGCACAGAAGCCCGTCCGAGGGGCAAGCCAACGGTCCACTCATCGACACAGCGGACACTAATGACTCTGACACAGGTGCTAATGTTGTCAGGTCACCACAACGGAGTGATGTGCACCGGCCTACTGCTGATCCGCCACCTGTGTCGCCTGGCCCCCCGCCTGCGCCAGGGCACAGGACGGCCAGCGGACGGCTGGTGAAGGTGCCTAATAGACTGGACCTATAGGAGGGTCTGGACTCTTGAGCTAAGCTTTTGTGTGTGCAGTTTTGGGTTAGAGGGAAAAAAAAAAAAAAAAAAAAAAAAAAAAAAAAAGAACATTTTGAGTACCGTATATACACTGTCTGCTTATGGTTGACTGTTTTGTTATTGTGATTTGTTAAAAAAAGAAAAAAAAAAAAAACGGCAAGGTAATGTGACATTGAGTTTTGGTTGCACTAAGTTTTCAATTTGCACTCAGTTTTTGGTTTGCACTAAAGGTTGTTTTGTTTAGTTAATGTACTTGCACCAGAGGGTACTGCAATGCATAGATTATCATCTACAAAAGGGGAGATGTTACAGGGAGTGGGAACACCCCCCTCAGAATGGTATGCCCCAGCAGCTTAGAGGAAGTTGTGATGTTTACTACTGCATGCCGGTCAATTCTAATACAGCTATACTAGTGTGCACACTGTTGTCTTGCGTCTCCTTATTCATGCACACACAAACAAAAGTCCTCGCTCAGTGCGTCTTGAAAGTAACTCAAGTGTACAAAAAATGTGACCAAATGAACCCGCGTGGGCCTAGTAGCCTGCACACTCGGGAGTTAAATCGCCTGTAATAATTTATCACTCGAGACGAGAGTGCGTCGCGTTACGACTGCACCACGGAGCTGTCTGTCCAGCTCGTTGTATACGTGGACACTATACTGGACAGAGCAGACGCTCCTGCATGCATGGAGACAGCGCTAGAACTTTAGCCACACCACGAAACGCCTAACACAGTCTCTGCCTCGCCACAAGCCGCCACCACACGTACGCTACAGTGGAAAATTCCAATGGTATATTAAATATGATATGTAGCATGGTCTCTTCTATAGGCTATTGTCCTCAATCTGCCTTATAGCATGCGCTGACACAGCCCGAGCAAACATCAGACATGAATGGGAGCAACACCACCACATACCGACAGCAACACTTCAAATGCACGTCTTGTTATTAATAGCTTTCAGATTGTTTTGTTACTTGTATTAAGAAAGAAATGACGAGTCTAGAAAGTGGGAAAATAGATGACCCGCATTCTTTCCATATGAAGAAAAACATGATTGGAATCCAAGATGCGATTTTTGTTTTTATAAAGACAGATATGGCTGCTGAAACAAAGCCATCTGACGTTATATACTAATACTATACATGTTTCACAAGTTTTCTCCACTCGGCGCAACAATGTATCACAATCATTTCACGCCTGGCGTTCAAAAACGTCCGTGGCTGAGCTGCTGGGATGCAAAAAGCTACAAAAGAGAATTAACTTCCCACGATCCTACCATGAACCCTCTAAAATGCATGGGAGAAAATACAACCAAAACAAAGACAGTCAATGGAACATACCTGAGCACGGCTGCATTGACTAGACTACTAATTTATATATGCACTGATACACAGTACGAGCAGAAGATGGCGGAATTGTTCACACACACGTCATTTCCCTTCGTTTGCCACTTTTCACAGCTGCTCCCTAAAATAAACAGACGATCACTCTTGACCCGTGTGCGTAATTTCACTTTCAGTCATGCACCGTGTATTCATTGGCCATTCTAATCTAGAGTCTACTCTAGGACTCACTGCCTGGTCAAAACATGCGAGGCGCGGATTTACACAGCTATTAGGTCTTTACAGTATTATAATATCGTCACCTTATTAAACTAATGGCCTAAGTCATTTTTTCAAGGTTTTCAGGAGACACAAAAAACTGTGCCAAATGTAGAATATTGTATGTTTCTTAATTATTTCAATTCCAAAAAATATTAAAAAATATGACTATTGACATACAAATAAAGGTGTATGTCAATCATGTAACACCCAAGGATAAAATGACTTATGCCAGTATTTGAACATGACAGTTTTAACTTAGGCAATTATAAACCTTATTTAGGCCAAATTATTTGCGCAGTAAGTGATTTAGGCAAAATGTTTTATTGCAATTATTTTGAATAGACCATGGTTTAGGGTCAGCCACAGAGTTTAAAGTAACAACAGAGCACAAATTCATTAAAGAGGGATGTGTGGCCATGGCTGTCTTTTTATTTCAATAGAAAATGCATAGAAATCAATCTAAAAATCAAGCAAGAACAACAAAAAAAAGCTTAAAGAAAGTTCAATCCGTTTCTGATGAGGCCAGGGTCGGATTGACCATTGGGCGTACAGGGACGTCTTCCGATGGGCACTGGTATATAAAAGCACTGGTTTTCAAACTACCCAGGGCCCACTATAAATTCAGAATTTTGAGCCTCGGACCACCATTTGATAACATTTTAACCACAACAGACCCCAAAACTAAAGATTTATTTTGCTTTTTGGTCCACAATTATAGGCTGGATTTGAGAAACAAACCATTCAAGCATACAGATCAAAATGAGCATTAATCTTCTAATTAGACTCCAATTTAGATGAATATTTTAACTCTTGAATAACTCTTGAATAATTTAACTCTTGAGAGTGTTTACGCTCTCAAAGAGTTACATCTGGTTAACCAACTATACCAGGTAGAATAGGTCCATCACACGCTGGTTGTGGTGGGCCAGTCTAGCCCAAATCACGCTAAAAATGTCTGTGCTGATTTCTTTTTTTTTTTTGCCCAGTCCACCACAGGTTGAGACATGTGAACATGTGAATTTCCTCACTTCTTCCTCCAGCTAGGTTTCAATTTAGCTTTCTCATTGTAATAACTAAAATAACTACTTCCATGTAAATGGGAACTCCAAATGTCCAACTTTCAAGTCTAAAATAACAAACAATAATAAGTGCAACTTAAATATTGTTAAAGAAATGAATAAAAATACATGAAAGTTCTGAGGGGTTCACTTCACTTCTCCCTCCGTCTTTTCAATTTGCCAGTTTGTGATGGTTCTCTCAGGGATACCAACTGTAGATGCGAATAGTGACTTGCACAACTTGTTCCAACCTCAATTTGCTTTATAGCAATCTTTGTGGCCAATGTGGTGATGTACAGGTATATCCGTCGTTCATCCCATGTGTCCATTGACCAAACTTTCTTGAATACCTTCTGTCCCTGCTCTTCGGTTATTAATTGGAAGTCTCGAGTTTTGGCTTGTTGGCAGAACTTTGAATTGCAGGGAGGACCCATAACCTTTGCAACTACTTCCTTGCCTTTTTTGGATTTGTATGGAAGTCCATGGAGCTGTTTCCTCTTGGCCTGATTTTGCTTCCATGTTTGTGGGCTCAGTTTTATTCCTTTTCCCTTTTCTGTGCTCATCCACATCTTCATACTCGTCCTCTAGCTGTTGTGGAGTTTCCACAGCCCCAACCTCTAGATGCAGTAGTTTCTGCATCCTCATCCTCCTGATGCCACAGTAGCTAGGCTGCCTTTGCGGGCAGAGGACTCATGTATACGCTCGTGTATAAGTTGATCATCCTTATCTTCTGTGTCTGGGTGTTCTTCTGTCTCTGTCTGGCATAGATCTTCAGCAGTATTGTCTCTCTGTCATTATTCTCATCAAGTACATCTCCTACCAAAAGGATATCATTCGTATGAATGTTATCCTTTTAGACATAAGGTAACCTGTGTCGCCGTAGCTATTTGGTTTAATATTACCGGTATTTGGGCAAATTACTGGACTAATTACAATTAGATACACATGTAATGTAGAAAAAGGGAGATTATTATTTGAAGAGAATAAATATTGACCACCAATATAGCCCACTTACTTTTGAAATAAGTAACTACAGATGTGACATTTGAACGTTTGAAGTATCGTTCTGTAATTGCATGGGCCCTCTTTGCTCCTGACAATGTTCTGACAGCTCAATAACAATTTATTGATTTTTAAATGGAAATATTTGTGAAATTTTCAAATGGCACATCTGTAGTAACAAATTACTGTAAATAATTACTATCTAGTTTAATTAATTCTGTATCCCTCTTTCACCCACTGGTGAAAGAGAGAAATTAGTTTTTGAGGAAGTGCCAATATTAAACTATAACTTGTGTGATACTTCACACAAGTTTAAAGACTAAATAACTACACAACGTACAAGGCTGACCCTTATTAGAGTAAAAGTTATATCTTATCACTAAAAGACAAGAACTAAACCATGGAAAGGATATCATTAAAAGTGTTGTTTTTGTTTATTCTCCTGGAAGATGCCATTTTAAAAGGTGTGTTAAATGGCCTAAGTCATAATTTATTATGACTTAGGCAAAATAAAATGGCCTAAGTCTCACTCTTGACAAAGGCAATTTTTTTAATAGGGTATAACAGGAAGGCCTTTTAAGTTAGAGCTTAGGCGCTTTTACCAGAGGTGGCCAGCATCATCAGGAGGTGATTTAGGCCAAAAACTCATTTTTGGCAAAAAATGACTTAGGCCATTAGTTTAATAAGGTGACGATATTATAATAATAATAAGAAAATAATACAGTTAAGCAATTAAATACAATGTGATCACTCTTTTTTCAGCTTGGACCCATTGACAAAAACCTGGATAAACTTCATGTTCATGTATTATTTTAGCCTGAGTTCCAGCCTGATTTGCTGCAGTCTGCAGATCTGATTAAATGTCACTTCGCAAAGTGACATTTTCAGATACAGAACAGCAAATCAAGCTGGATCCCAGGCTAGTTTTATTTAGCACACTCCATCCCTGGCTCTTCAGGAATCACTGCTCTGAGGTGATGCTGAAATAATGAGTGAGCAGCTGCTCCCAGACACATGTAGGCATCAGCTCTCCTACACACCAGGTTTGCTAATTGGTATCAAACTGGGCTACCTGATCTGTACTCCTTTTTTCTCTGTACACTAAATCTCCTGGCAGTATCATCACTGCTCGCAATATATCCTATCACTGCTAGCCAATGCCATGGAACTGTTTCTATCCTTCCCCCTATTTGCTACTCAAAACAGTGCATCACTGCATGCCTAGCTGACACCTCACAGTGGATGTCTTCCAATCACCACAAGCTGAACCCAGACAAGACTGAGCCTCTATTCTTCCCAGCTAAGTCCTGTCCTGCCCCATGCAGGAGCTTACCATGTCCAGAGGAAACACCCTGTTAACCTCATAGGTGTCAAACTCTGGCCCACGGGGCAAATTTGGCCTGCCGTGTCATTTCATTTGGCCCTTGAGGCAATATCAAATAAAAGGAGAATTCCGGCCCAAAAGATTTTTTTTATCTTTATTTGCAGTTATTATTATTTTATTATTATTATTATTTTTTTTTTTTTAAAGTGGTCCAGGTGTTATTTTGTGAAAACACTCCTTTATGGCTGTTTCCCCTACCCCAAAATATAACGGGGCCAATGGGCGTTGTGCAAGTTCACCTATATACATCGTTCCAAAATGCAATTTCTTGCTATATATTGTGTCTCCACCATGTCAGTAGTGAGTTAACACTCACACTTTCACTTTTGGTTCAGCAGTGATCCAGCTGTCTCAAAAGCTGGGGGCGTGGCACATGGTTTATGGCTGAACCACTGCTGAAACAAAAGTGAAAGTGAAAGTGTGAGTGTGAGTGTTAACACACTACTGACATGGTGGAGACACAATATATAGCAAAAAATTGCATTTTGGAGCGATGTATATAGGTGAACTTGCACAATGCCCATTGGCCCTATTATAAGCTTATTTTGGGGTAGGGGAAACAGCCATAAAGGAGTATTTTCACAAAATAACACCTGGACCACTTTTTTAAAATAAAAAAATAACTGCAAATAAAGATTAAAAAAAAACTTTTGGGCCGGAAACATTAGAGCTGGCCGTCGGTATTATACAGCCGTGGCACCGCCGTAACATCCCATTTACTGCTAATGCTACAAATCCCACAATGCTCTGCTGTTGTTTTGCTGTCTACTCTGTAATATATTCACCTCAGAAGGCTGCAAATAGAAAAGAGGCACTCCATTTTTATTTAAATTTTATTTAATATGCCATTGATGTTCTTTCTTTTAAAGTTGATTTAGCACTTTTAAGTTATATAAGCTTGTCTTGTTCTATATTCAGTGTTAAAGCAAATCAGGGTAGCAAACTGAGCAATAATTAATGTTTTATTCATGCACTTTCTCTTCTACTTCAAGGCTTGAATGTTTGATTCATTCATTATTGTTATTTTCAAATTTATTATTAGCCTGTGGAAAAAGTTTATATTAATAATACCTCAGAATTTTACTTCGATTTTGCAGGTCACTATCAAGTTATATAAGCCTTGCTTGTTCAATATTCAATGCAAAACTTGAACTTGTTTGGGTCCCTGAAAGGATAATTTGTTCAACCTTGGCCCGCGGCTTCTTGCAGTTTTAAATTTTGTCCCACTCTATTTGAGTTTGACACCCATCCCCTATGATAAATAAACATGGTGTTGTCCAACAGTCAACTCTCATCAACCCGCGACATTTTCAGTGACATTTTCAGATCTGCAGAGTGCAGCAGGCTGGAGCCCAGGCTAAAATTGACTGCAACTCCTTCCTCCAGCAGGGGCGAAATCCAAAAGCGACCTCGCCCGCGGGCGCCCGTTTTCAAAAGCGGGCGCCCGCTTTCACAAAAACGGGCGCCCGGTTTCACAAAAACGGGCGCCCGTTTTCAAAAGGTTATGGTTAGGGTTAGGTTAGGTTTAGGCATAGGTTTACTGAGGTTAAGTTTAGGGTTAGAGTTAGGTTTAGGCATAGCCTAGTTTGTGAAAACGGGCGCCCGCTTTTGAAAACGGGCGCCCGCTTTTGAAAACGGGCGCCCGCTTTTGAAAACGGGCGCCCGTTTTTGTGAAACGGGCGCCCGTTTTTGTGAAAGCGGGCGCCCGTTTTTGTGAAAGCGGGCGCCCGTTTTTGAAACCGGGCGCCCGCGGGCGAGGTCGCTTTTGGATTTCGCTGGCTCTCCTTTCTTACTGGTCTGCCAGCATGCGCATTTAAACTCCTCCAAATAGATCCAAATTAACGCAGCTAGCTTGGTCTTTAACCAGCCCAAATTCTCAGTCCCCTTCTCCAAGCACTCCCTCCATTCCCTCCACCACTATACTGAAATGTATGCCATTAAATCAAATTTGACAAAAAAATTGATTTAACTCTGCTTAGCTTAGGTTTTTCTATTGCAAAGTCAACTCACTGTCAAGAAAGTTGGCTGTAAACGTGTCCATCAAGACGAAAGAAAAAAAAAATATATATATATTAATGAATTAATCTCAAACTAGGGCAGCACATTTTGGGTCATCATTTGCATCTGTCACAAATGTAATTTTCTTACATTTGAACAAATGTGAGGAAACTAAAAATCCGAGGTCCTACAAGGCAGATCTACAGGCTCGGGAAAATATATATTGCTGCGTGCATAGAAAAGTAGCAATATTTGTTTAATTATGTACTACACTACTCCACAATGTGAATTGCCTCAGTAGTCGTCAAGGTCACCTATATTATAGGTTACGGTACCTCTGGGTGCTCGTGCTCCAGGTGGATAGAGGGGAATTATGGTGAGCTGTAAATACAGGGAGTCCTGGGTTGTCTCTCTGCCCTGTATACATATATATATATATATATATATATATATATATATATATATATATATATATATATATATATATATATATATGATAAGCTTTATGCCACCTTCCCCATGTACCGTATGGGGTATATGGTCTCCTCAGTGGGGACACATGGAGAGGATGAAGGACCCAAACCATCCCAAATGTAGTCTGTTTGAGATGCTGCCACATGGGAAGCGATTTCACAGGTTAAAAGTCACTGCAAATAGACTGCAAGCAACCCCCAAGAACCAGTGTACCAGGTGAGAGGAAAACGCTACTTGAATAATAAACGTGAATATCTTAAATGTAACCTCACCTGATTCCCCATAACTCCAATGGCACAAGCAGTGGACAACTCCTCTGAGCCAAACCAGGTTGATGCGATGACTGAGGGCAAGCCGAGAATGAACACTTGGCCCAGAGCAGCCATAAACTGTCCAAGTACCGTCACCCAGAACATGTTGGGTCTCACGCAGGAGACCTTGATCCATGTTGCAGCGCAATCCACTGCTGCACCCATAAGTGCAATAACCCTCAGTCCTTTTTTATTAAGAAGCCACGTGACAGGAAAAATGAAGGGGATATAGGTGAGCAGGTAAAGCATGGCCATCCAATCGATAGCAAACGAGCTGATGCCATAGAATTTCCTGAAGATGTTGTTGATTATTGAATATTGCTGCCACTGGAATGCGTTGCACAGAGAGTGTGCGTGAAACAGAAACAGAATCACCCATCGCTTCTTGTACAGACGCGTGTTGAATGTGGAGTCAGGAGAGTCCTGGGAGTCATTCTTAGCCTCTTTTTGTCCCAAATCCAAACTGTTATCCTCGTGCTCAAAAACTGTGTTATCTGGCATCTTGAAAATTATAGGCACTTTAAAAAAAGGTAGCCTATGAATTAACGGTAACCAAATTGATTAAAAAAAAGGGTTCTTTTGCAGACCGAAACAATTACCAGAATATTGTCCACGAAGTTCTGTCAAGTTCTTCCTCTTTCATTTAGTTTTAAAGAATCCCGTCTCGTAAACAAATGTGTAATGTTCGTCTTTGCTGAAGTACATACCAACAGTCTCAACCGAACAGGAAAAACAGGTCAAAGAGTACATAGCAAATATAAGCCAAAGATAAAACAGATGCATGTCTTAATGACTGTTGTTAGGATGTTCCACATTTTGGTGGCATAGGAGTGAAAATAATTCAGAGCCTTGTTTCTGCAGAATCTGGGATGCACATGGTTTGTTGAACTCCCTCTGGTGTTGTATGACTGGAGTTGATTGACATTAATGACGTATTTGGGGATAGGTATTTCGGTAGTCCATCTAATCTTGTGGATCACCATTGCAAGATGTATTCTGTCGACAACCCTAAGCAAAACCATTCTGTCAGAATGGGCCGGGGTGAGGTGGGTTCCGGGAGTAAGGCCAAGTAACAGCCTTACTAGTTTGTTTTGGGGCATCTGTAACCTTGTTTTCAGGGCCTTTGAGGTGCTGTGGTACCAAAAGGTGCAGGCATAAGAAACCTTGTACTTCTTCTTCAAGGTGTTTTTGTTGACCAGTGAGGAGATTGTGTATATGCGCTGTACACCAAAATGGAGTGGGGTTGGGGGCAGTTTGTTAGTCGACCGGCGAACCCACCCACCCACCCACCAACTGGCCTTTTGTGTGACTTATTCTTTTATTCACTTAATGTTGTTCTGGTGAAATACTCTACCACAAACAATGAATTTTAATGTTAGAACCAGCATCAGTTCTTATCAAGGTCCGAACCAGTATCAGTTCTTAACAAAGTCCAAGGTTTTGTATTTCGAGATATATCAACAAGTATCAGTGAAAATATGAATAATACAATATTATGGTACTTATCCCGCCTTCCCAGTGTGGACGTAAGTTAAACTGCTATCATGCATGCATTTAATCTTGCCTGTATTATTGTAGCAGCACTGCAAGTGAAATCCATGAATAGAATCAATTAGCCAATGCTGCTATTGACCACTAGTCAAAGCCATTATCACAAGTCACTCACCAAGCTTCTTCCAAGACAAACTGCACTAATCTCTTGCAAAACTACAAAATGTATTAGCATGCATTATGCCTACATGACATCTCATACAGAAATAAACTTCAACTATGCCAACAGTACATACAATATGTGTATGCGTATGTATGTGTATATGATGCCTGTGTCATTCAAAGCTACTGATCAATGTACCACAAAAAAAAACTTGTGACTATATGCCAAGGGGAGAGGACACACACACACACACACACACACACACACACACACACACACACACACACACACACACACACACACACACACACACACACACACACACACACACACACACACACACACACACACACACACACACACACACACACACACACACACACACACACACACACACACACACACACACACACACAGTAAGCTACACAAACAATAAACAAACAATAAACTGAACTGCACTTAAACACTGAGGCCCTCTACAGGAAGGGACAGATCAAGCTGTTCTTCCTGAGGATGCTCAGTTAGTGTCACCTACTTTCTGGTGGCTTGACGGGGGAGTGTTCACTTTAACACAAGGGAAGGCGAGAACGGCTATGGCTCCATAGTTGAACTGGACAGTCAGACGTATGGTAGGCAAAAATGTAATGTGTTCTTAACCTTATTGTATCTATATGATCTGAGGTTCCCCTCGCTGATAAATGATAAATAAAGTGAGCTATAGTCATAAATGTTAATCTTGTGATAAAGTAGCTCTGATTTAAGAACAACCAGGGGCGGATTAACATTTCCCAATGGGGGGGGGGCATTTTCAGTTACAGGACTCTTATTAGGCAAGTAAGCATCCTTAATAACATCAGTTGTTGTCGAAGTTACACCAGACACACAGCATGCATAAAGCTAAACGCTGTTGGTTTAGTGGTGCCACAGCTGTAGTTAGTTAGTAGCAGTAGTAAGCTAGCAGTGTTTCAAATCATTTTAAATATAAGCACTTTAATTTGAGATATCTTAGGTTGTTTTGCATGCTATCATGTTTGGTGGGGCAGCCTGGGCATTTACACACCCCTCCCAACAATGGAGTTGGTGTGCGTAAATCCGGATGCGGGCATGCGACAACAATGCGTAAAGGCATGTGAACCATAACCATTTGACTTCAGAATGCCTGTATCCAGGTCTTCTTGAATAGGGTAATCGATTGATGATGGACGAGTTAAATGTGCAGGTATATCACTGTAATCTCACCTGATTCCCAAAAACCCCAACGGCGCACGCAGTGGACACCTCCTCCGAGCCAAACCAGACTGATGCTATGTGCGAGGGCATCCCCAGGATGAACACCTGGGCGAGAGAGCCCGCAAACTGTCCGAGCGTCGTCACCCAGAACAGGTTGGGTCTCACGCTGGCCACCTTGATCCACGTCCCGGCGCAATTCACCGCGGTCGCCACGAGCGCAATAACTCGCAGTCCTTTCTTGTCAAGAATCCACGTGACGGGGAAAATGAACGGGATGTAGGTGAGCATGTAGATCATAGACATCCAGTCTATGGCGAAAGAGTCGACGCCGTAGAATTTCATGAAGATGTTGTTGATTATTCCGTACTGGATCCACTGGAAAGCGTTGCACAGAGAATACGAGCTGAACAGAATCACGATCACCCATCGCCTCTTGTACAGGCGCGTGGTGGTGGTGGTGGTGGTGATGACCGTGTCAGTGCCAGTGGTGACCTGCTGGGAGTCATCCTTAGCCTCTGTCACTGTGATGCTGCCGGTGCTTTCAATTTGCTCTTCCTTGAAATTATCTACTGAAGCTTTTGGTCCCACATCCAAACCATTCTCCTCGACATCCTTGTCCTCAACGTCGGGGTTGTCTGGCATCTTGAAAAGTTTAGGTCGACCGTTTTTTAAAGCTAATTAAGTAATTAATCCGGGGGATAGAATGGTTGCTTTAATATCAGACCGAAAAGAGAGGCTTCAATCAAGTAGTATCACTTTCATCTAGTTACCCAGTCGACAATAGGAACGTTAAAATCACTTCTGTTCTGAAAACCCCTCTCCTCCTATATTGTTCCTCTTTGCTCAAGTGCAGCAGGCCAACAATGACAATAATAGAGTAGAATCACTCCACAACAAAACATTGAAATGTTCTAAGGTCACTCGATCATTGCCGTGTCAGAAATGAGAAATCTCGGTTATTATATCACTGCGTGCGCGTGGTGTCCAAACTCCACCCAACTGGAAGTTGAACCAATGATAAGAAAAAGCACTGGGCCCTGCACGGCCACGGGGTTATGTTAAAGGATTTGCAAAGAAAAAGCACTGTGTGTGTGTGTGTGTGTGTGTGTGTGTGTGTGTGTGTGTGTGTGTGTGTGTGTGTGTGTGTGTGTGTGTGTGTGTGTGTGTGTGTGTGTGTGTGTGTGTGTGTGTGTGTGTGTGTGTGTGTGTGTGTGTGTGTGGTGTGTGTCACTGAACACATACACTATAATCAATTAGACAATTCTGCAATTGGCCACTAGATGGAAATGTTACCACATTAGTCAATTTCGGAAATCTTGCTTAGGCTTTACAGTTTGTTAGCCCAAGACATTGGACTCTCGTAGAGGTGTTTGCGATTCTGACATGATCATGTCAGAATTGGAATCGCAAACACCTCTCTACGAGAGTCCAATGTCTTGGGCTAACAGTTTGTTTAAAAGCAAATGGTGCCTAAAAGATAGATCGTGAATTGATCTACCAGTAGATCACACAGGCTGTGCAGGTAGATCACATAACAGTCCCCTAAAATATATAGTCAAACCCCAAATACTTTGTTTTCAAACGTCAGTAGTGTCATAAACAAGAAAACCCTTCCAAATTCTCCCCCTCTATTTTTCATTTTAAGTCCATTATTGTTAAACACTGTTAAGTAAAACCATCGCCACTATTTCAAATCTCCAATTTTCAGCAGTGGGATACACATCTGGGATCACATTTTTGATGTGTAGAGATCTTACTGAACCGGTCATTTTGAAAGTAGCCCTCACATAAAAAAGTGTGGGAGCTCCTGGTTTAAAGTTAGGCTTAAATTTGTTTCAAATTAGGCTTTAAAATTTGCTTTAAAGAAAAGAAAATCACGTTAATTGAAATTGAGGGTATTGGTCGTTAATTGAAATTGAGGGTATTGGTTGACATCAAAGGCATTGGGGCATTGGTCGACATCAAGGCTGAGATCAAATTTGAGAAACGTAGGCTAAAAGAAACATAATTTTATGACATTATGTTTAGCCACCGTCCAATGCCAATCCAAGTAGTTTAGCAACTGTTGCCATGTAGGTCAAGCTTTCCTGTCTTGTCTGCCCTCTGCTAACATGCCTATTGGACAAGGATGATTGGAGAGGGACTTTTTGAAGTCAAGGCCACCTACATACAGCACATATGCGCACGGTACCGTACCTCTGTGGGTGCTGATGTCGAGGTCAGTGAGGGGGTCAGTGTGGACATGTGTTGGAGGGTCAGGTGGCCTACTCAGGGTGGATAGAGGGGATGGAGTTGTAGTGAGCTGTAAATACAGGTGGTCTCTGTCCCCTGTATATACAGTATTTGATAAGCTCCAGAATCTGAGCTTGGCATATGTGTAAAGTGTCAAAGTCAACCTAAAGGAACCTACAGTGTAGCAGATGACAGTAGTCATGAATAACAGTCATGTTTCAGGGCTACATTGCTTGGAGCTTTTTAACAGCTAGAGGGGAAAGGTGAACACAAGGGGACATGTCACTGTTACTAACCGACAGACAACCATTGCTTTCATATAATAGGTCCTCACTAATGTTCATGATAAATACCACTGTTTTTTTTTCTAGGGATGGGCAGATATATCGGCCACACAGATATTATCGGCCGATAAAGGCTTTAAAAATCAATATCGGAACATACCGCTATCAGGAAAAATATTGCAAAAAATATATATATTTACATTTTTAAATCGGTAAAACAGCATTGACATATATGGGGAACGTTCCTCCAATTATGATGGAGTGGGGGCAGGACTTGGTGCACGTGCTGTTGGTCTGTTGGGGGGGGGGGTCCAAATCACCCAAAATCACTGAATGGTTCCATTATTTATTTTGTGTCGCCACAAAACCTGCATATATCGGTATCAGAAATCACACAATATCGGGATATCGCATTTTGGTAAAAATGGGACATCTCTAGTTCTATTCAGTCTGTATCTCACAGGAGGGCTCTTGGCCGCTCAGAAACCAGTCTTCCAGTGACATCATTGATGAGAAAATGATAGGAACTGCAAGCTTTCTATTTCTGAAAAGTTGCAATACAAAAATGCTTTAGCCATTGTTCTCCTGATAATACCCCCCCAAACAATGATGTCAATGGAAGATGGGTTTCTGAACTGCCCACAGCCCGCCAGTGAGACACAGAGCAAGTAGGAAAAAAATAGTCCTATTTTAACATGTACATTAGTAAGGGCCTATTAGGTTGAAAAGTGGTGAAGTGCTGCTTGAATGCTCTGGGTTTTTGTTCTGGACTTTTCTAACTAGGGGACAGCAGCCACAAATGACTGTACTCATTTCTTACTTCAATATTAAACATGGATGTCTTAAATGTGAACGTATCATTATAACCTCACCTGATTCCCCACAACTCCAATGGCACAAGCAGTGGACACCTCCTCTGAGCCAAACCAGGTTGATGCTACGCGTGAGGGCATCCCAAGGATGAACGCGTCACCGAGAGCAGCCATACACTGTCCAAGTACCGTCACCCAGAACCTGTTGGGTCTCACGGAGGCCACCTTGATCCATGTTGCAAGGCAATTCAATGCCGCCCCAATAAGTGCAATAACTCGCAGTCCTTTTTTATCAAGAAGCCATGTGACAGGAAAAACAAAGATGGTGTAGCTCAACATGAATATCATAGCCAACCAATCTATGGCAAAAGAGCTGACACCATAGAATTTCCTGAAGATGTTGTTGATTATTGAATACTGCTGAAATTGGAATGCGCTGCACATGGAGTGTGCGTGAAACAGAAACACAATCACCCATCGCTTCTTGTACAGACGCGTGGTGACTGTTGAGTCAGTGGTGACCTGGGAGTCATTCTTAGCTTCTTTAGGTCCCAAATCCAAACCAGTCTTGACATCTCTGTGCTCATCGTCTGGGTTATCCGTTAACTCGAAGGCTGGGTTATCCGGCATCTTGAAAACTTTAACGGTAGAGTTAACCAAATTGAGAAAAAAAAAATGGTTGCTTTACAGACAAACGTAATAATGGCCACAACTTTAAAGTTGTATCCCATTCATTCAATCCCAGCTCAAATACTGACAATCTTCCTCCTTGCCTAATGGGCAAGGAGCCAATATTGACTTTAATAGATCAGGAAAAACAGGACTAACCAGATAGTCGCACAAGTTACCACTCAAGTTAAACCGCTGATCTAATCACATTTCATCCCATTTTTCATGACGTGTTTTTTGAGCAAAAAAAATATTCTTAAACACTGTATTACAGTAAGTAACACCATCACCACTATTTCAAATCTTCCACTTTCTAGGAGCCTTGAAATGGATTTTCAACAAAATGGGATAATTAATCACATTTGTGTTGAGTAGATCTTGTTGAGCTGGTCATTTTTGATGTGAAAGTAGCCCTCACATTAAAAAGTGTGGGCACTCCTGATTTCAAGTTAGGCTTTAAAGAAAAGAAAATCACGTTAATTGAGGACATTGGTCGACATCAAAGGGCAGCATTGGTCGAGATAAAATTAGAGGAGCTAAGAAAGAAAGAAAGCCAAACAATGGGTTGAGACACATTTTGGGTTACCCATTTACGTCAAACACAATTGTATTACATTATGTTTAGCCCAATGCCAATCCAAGTAGTTTAGCAACTGTTGCTATGTTGCAACTGTTGCCCGCTCAGGGTGGACAGAGGGGAGTTGTGGTGAGCTGTAAATACAGGGGTTGTCTCCGTCCCATGTATAAATTTGTCTTTGATAAGCTCCAGATTCTGAGCTTGGCATATGTGGAATGTGTCAGTCAACCTACGGAAAAAACTGGTTGAGAGAAACACAATAATGACCACAACTTCAAAGTTGTATCCCATTCATTTCATCCCAGCTCAAATACTGACAATGTTACTCCTTATCCAAGGGCAAGCCAATATTGACAATAGAGTAGACCATGAAAAACAGTAGTAAGCAGAAGGTCAAACAAGTTAAAAATATGGCTATAGTAAAGTATGGTTCCACGGCCATATGCACTTACAAAATGTGCTCAAAAACGCTGATCAACACATTTCATCTCTTTTTTCATGACGTCTATGGCCATTTTTAGGCCAAGGGGAAAACTAGTATTTTTGCCATATTATACAATACCATGTTATTCGATGAGACCATATGGATTTGGGGCTCTAATAAATCTTCATTCAATCTCCATTTTTGCAATATACTGTAGATAGGCGCTCAGTTTGTTTTTCAACCTTCATAGATGATAAATCCATGATCAGATATGACCCAACAATGGAAATCAAGTTTGTAGTCCTATTGAGTTAATGTGGTGGTTGGTCACAAGAGTGCTCCCTTAGAAAACAGCAGCCAATTAGCCCTTCACTAAGTCCCTCCCCAATCTGTCCTTGTTCAATAAGCACGTTAGTAGAAGAAAGCTTAACCAGGAAAGCCTGACCTGCATAGCAACAGTTACTAAACTATTTGGATTGGCACTGGACAGTGCCAATTCAGTGAATAAACCCTGCCCCAAGAGGTGGGGCCTTGAGAAGGGCTCATTGGGGTCATGCACATACAGCTATTGGCACGGGCGTTGACAGGTGGGGAAAAGTTAGACAGTTTTAGGAGGGCCCAAAGCCAGGTGGGGCCCAAAAAGCTCAGATTAATAGGTTTTTATGTGTATTTATACTGCAAGGCTGCACAGTGGGGGCCCAGTGATAAAGAATCTGCAGGGGGTAGCGGATTCTAATGCTAGCAAATGACACTGCAAAGTATCAGAAGGCTGGGTGGAAGAAAGCAGTGATGTTGGTGGACCAGTGGGTGCCTGCAAAATGGGCTAATTAGGCCCTATAACCTCACCTGATTTCCAGAAACTCCAATGGAACAAGCAGTGGACACCTCCTCCAAGCCAAACCAGATTGAAGCTATGTGCGAGGGCATCCCAAGAATGAACACCTGAGCGATAGAAACTGCAAGCTGTCCGAGCATCGTCACCCAGAACAGGTTGGGTCTGACACTAGCGACCTTGATCCATGTTCCAGCGCAATTCACTGCGTTTGCCACGAGTGCAATAAATCTCAGTCCCTTCTTATCGAGAATCCATATGGCGGGGAAAATGAGCGGGATATAGGGAAGCATATATATCATAGACATCCAATCTATGTCGAAAGAGTTGACGCCATAGAATTTCATAAAGATGTCATTGATTATTCCGTACTGGATCCACTGGAATGCATTGCTCATTGAGTATGCGCTGAACAGAAACAAAATCACCCATCGCCTCTTGTACAGGTGTGTGGTGACCATGGAGTCATTCTCCCATATGATGCTGGTAGTACTTTCTACTTTGTCTTTGACGTCTACTGGCATTTTGGAAGTTTTGTTAATCTTACAATAAAATCCACGCCTCTCAGTGTATACTGTCTTCTGTGTATGTCTGAATGACTGTAATCCATTGAACAACCAACTTATGACACAGTTCCACACCACCACACAGAGTACAGCACCTGGCCTTGAGTATGTTGTCCTGAATGGCCAGAAAAAGCTCTGTCCAGGCTCTGCCAGTGGATCTAATGAGCCTCACCTGTACAATTCCCAGTCTATGTCTCAGCCAATGGATGGCCATGGCCGCCCCACACACCTGCCATTTGATCACTTAATCAGTTCACTCAGTTTGCATTCTTCTTCAAGTATATTGGCACTCTTCAAACAGACGGACAGATAAGAGATCTAATATGGGCACAAAGGGGACACAGGCACAGCTCCTGGGGTTACGGTTGGAGAAGGTAGGGTTTTGCGTCTCGTAGTTTTGGAACACTGGGAGGTCGGAATAATGACATGGCACCATAAAACTCCACCCTAGTAGTAGTAGCAGCTGGTGTCTCCCAGTGTGGAGGAAAGTTTAAATTGATACAAATTTTATTCTTGACTGTATCTGTTGCAGCAACACTGCATGTGAAATCCATTCTAAGCTTCTAAGATATTGATTCTATTTCTAATAGAATCAATTAGCCAGTCAACATTGAAGGAATTCAAGTTAAAAATGAACTATATACATTTATTTCTTGCAGAAATCCAAAATGCTTCACATCTTGTGATAGCATATACGGCTATATGACATCATATACAAAAGTATAAAAATCATGAACATAACTGGGAGCAGGATATGGTAACAGGAATAAATTCAACTATAATGTAAACAGTATACAGTATGTGCAGAAATGACGCCTGCGTCATTCAAGATAGACAAAAAACAACTGATCAATGTATCACAAAAGGCCAAAATAAACAAAAAGGTCTGACCGTGTATGTCTAATAATAGTTGACTTGACTGTGCCTATGGGCTAGACAAATTATGCAAACTTATTTTCCTGTTTACTGACCTATGGTAATGGTATGGTCACACCTACAACTTTGATTTGTACCTAGTAGTGTCTTGCAATGGTATTCAATCGGAACACCGCAGAAAGACGGCTAGGTAGACAGAATCAAAGTTACAGTAGGTGTGACTGCACCCACACGTGCATCAGGTCAACGGCCAACATCTGTTGAGGCACAGTTCCCACCGTATTGTGCTGAATGTGGAGAGTGCAGAATACGACTCATAGAAATCAATTTACTGGTTTGTAGTCCTACTGTGGGGATGTGGTGGTTGGTCACGCCCAAGAGCACACAATTAGAAGACGGCAGCTAATGGCAGTCAAACGGGGTCAGACATCCACACTCTTCTTTGCTATTGGTTGGCAGAGTTGGTGGGGTCTAGACTGGATCAGATTGGTTTATTATTTGCGGAAAGTGATGCGATATCGAAATAGACCATTGACTCGGCTTACTACTTGGGCTAAATTAACAGTGGGTGACCCTGAATGACAACCACACTTTACAGCGTAAGAAAGAATGACATTTTTCAACTGCCAGCTGCAGTGTCTGATCTCTGATCTGTGTGGTTAAGACTTGTGTGTTCAAGGCTGGACTGCTTACAGTAGTTGGGCCTCCTCTGGGGCCAAGACCTGGAGTATAAGTGCTGCTGCTCAACTCTAAAAAGAACTGTGGCGAATTGTCACACATTCAAAGCCTGATCCATACTTAGTTGTGTGATGCCATCATAATGATGGGGGCAACAATAAAGCATTACTTGGCCTCCAGCTGTTCCAGTAAGGGGTTTACTTCGCTCTCAGGGGTTTTGACGCTGTCCGTCCTGACAATGCACGTGGGACGGTGACGGTTCAGCAGGAGGATGAGCTGCTGTCGCTCGTGCTTCAACTCCTCGATCTGGGCTTTTAGGTCGGAGTTCATCATCTCGAGCCGTTCTGACTCCTAACACAGGGCAGAAGGAAAGTTAGCCTTGGTTCCAGCCTGATTCGCTGCGGTCCACACATCTGAAATGTCACTTCGCAAATCAGTGTGGCTTGACTTTTTTCTTGTTTTTTTCCTCAAACAAACCACAAACCAATCAGAATCCTCGGCTGCATTTCAACCTTTATATGCCCCGCCTACCTGTGGGGATAGGCTCCTGGCCAGACTGATTTGCAAAGTAACGATTTTTGTCACGATTTTTATCACACAAATTTGCAACACATTTTTTTCACCCAGTGCCTAGGGGACAGAAGAACATGCAAACTCCACACAGCCCGTTCGCCAACCCCACCTCAGTTATGGGCAGTGAGGCACTGATGACGCAGAGGAGGAGACACGCCGCCAGCACCCACAGCGTCCCTAGCAGGAATCGAACCCAGGACCTTCTAGCTTTGAGGCGACAGCACTAACCACTGTGCCACCGTGCCCCAACAGAGTGACATTTCAGATGTGTGGAAAGCAGTAAATCAGACTGGTTCCCATGCCAAAGGAAAGTATGAACCCAAAACTGAAGGTAATTTCAACTAATCTGTAAGGCCTACATCTGCAGGGGTTGGACCTGGGTCTCCCCTAGCTCTGGTTCATAGCACCACTGCTTCTATGATCCTGCCTTGTAGTAGCTTAATCATGAAACTCCAACCAGCCTCTCCTCTTTAGTGGAAATATACAGAACGTTTTACCTACTCACCAAAACAAACACTGTTTTTGTGATTAGAAAGCCTACTTCCCTTAGTGTAAGCTCTCTGAACCTCCACCACACGGATAAAATGCACTGTTTGGCCAGAAAGGGATTGTTCTTTACTGGGGGAAATACAGTATATTCCCTAAGGAGGATTTCTCTTGACAATATCGGCAGTGGGCGCAATTCCTTGTTGTTTTTCCCAGTGAAAAACAAACCATTTCTTGCCAAAACATACATTTTACATGCCTTAGCAGAGTGCTTCTGCTAAGGTAAGAAGGCTTTCCAATAACATTGGTGAGTAGGTAAACCGTAAATCTTGATATTTGCACTAAAGAGAGTATAGTATATTTTTACTAAATCACTATAAAGACATGACAAGACAAACGTTACAGAAGCTCATAACAGCAATATATCCCCTATATGGGGATCTGAAGTTTTCAATCATGGGTAAGACATAAAAGACAGATTGCAGCTTTAGGGCACAGTCACACTGCACTATTATTGGCATGGAGCATCTTTTTGCTGAAATTGGCAGCAAACCACTCCATTGTCCCATTGTAATGCATTGCAATCCACCCTCATAGGTAGAATATACTTATAAAATAATATCTGCCCTTAAAAATACATCAACACAGACAAATAAAGGTTTGTTAAAGAGGCTAACAGTTGTACTCAAAATGGGATAAGCAAGACAAATTACATTCATTTCTCACCTTTTGTAGATAGTCTGTCCTCTCCTTCTTTTTGTTTCGACATCGTGCTGCAGCCACCTTGTTTTTCTCTCGCCTTCGTTTTCTCCTATCTTCCTCCTCATCTCTCTAAAAAGATTTAAAACACCCACAAGATGTAATATAATGGATGGATTGGATAAGAATGTCACCTAGTGTTACAGTCGCAATTCTCCCTTTGCCCAGTGTGTGGTGCTATTGGTTCATATCAAACATCAGACATCTCTGATTTCCATATATAAAAACAAACTGTTACATTAGACATTTTAATATTTTTTTTTTTTTTTTTTTTTTCATTTTTACAATTAATCTTGCAGCCATGCCAAGGTAGCAGGGCTACCTGCTCCACCAGCACACCCTAGAGATGGTGGCTTAGGGGTAGTCACTGGATGGCAACCGCAAGGTTGTCAGTTCGACTTCGAACCCGGGCTCCCCCAGAGTTACTGTCACAGTGTCCTTGAGCAAGACAACCCCCTAATTGCTCCTGATGTGCTGATTGTGCCTTGCATGGTTTCTATCTCCATAAGTGTGTGGGTGAATGTGGTGCACCATCTACAGTATGTAAAGCGCATTGAATAAAGGTGCCACTTAAATGTACCATTTACCATTTAGGGAGATGCACTCCTCACCTCTGTTTTGATGGCTAGGGGTCTCTTCCCCAACTTGCCCAAGAAGTGCAGCGGGGATAGCATGGTCCCGAATTCCTGGAGGTCACCGAATTTGAACTGGTCAGTTAGCGTAGTGGCTGAGATTCCAGCCAGAGGACCCAGGCTGGGCAGAGAGCCAGCCGTTACCGATGGATCTGGGATTTGTCCTGGCATCGTGTCAGGCTTGGTCGTGACCACAGCTGGAGGGAAATGGGGAGAAACTTTAAGTAGTAGTAGTAATTTTAAGTCTCCTCAGACTAACGTGTCACTGTCAAAGTTGTCAAGTACTGTGAACAATATTGTAATTGTACACCTTTATGCTTTATGTCTATAGTCTATACCATGTACATGGATTGAACATGGGATTGGAGCCAGATATACTGTAATCGGTCCACTTCAACTTCACTCTGTTAAAGGGCTTAAAGGAGGTTCTTTCCAAGTTACACTCAGTCTTCCTGGCAGTCGGACTGGCCATACTCTAATGAATCGCTGTCCTGTTGTACGAGCAGCAGGCAGAGGCTGTCTCCCATTAGGCCATTTCATTATTTTTGCCTCTCTTTTTTTTGGAATGGATGTATACTGCCATTTACAGAGATCTTGGCACGGTTTACTTTTTTTTTTTATCCCCAAAGAGGCCCAGACAGAGATGTACAGCACTGCACAAAAGTACACTCAGACAAATTCCCCTCTATCCCATAGAGGGCTAAAGCCAGTCTTTGCCAAGAAACACCCGTCACCCATGTTTTCCTCCCTGTGAGGCCGGCTCAGTATGTCAGGGAGGGGGAATGTGTCTGCTGGAATAAAGGATAATGGTTCTAAAGCATATGCCCTACTTAATAGCGAAACTTTACTCCTATGTAACCCAATGGCATGCAGAGTTTATGTTATGATTAAACCTATGCTCAATTCTACACACACATTGGTGCCTAAATTATATTTCCTGCTTTGTAAAAGAAAGGGAAAAAACATTCTACTATATAATAATACGTGGAATGGATTCAGCTCCATGATTCAGCATCATGAAAGCTCCTATGTCACTTGCTACTTATAACATAATTAAATTTAGAACATATTTGCCATGGATATAATGTCAAATGGACATACAGTACTTTAAAAGCCAATTTCAAAATTTCCCCTCAGACAATTCCAGGCAACTTTTTGTCAGGATATATTGAAGATACAAAATCAGCTGTTTTTACCCCAAATTAGCCCCAGTTTGACCCCCCCCTGTACTAATACTACAATATAATACAATACAATCAGTTGAAATGGGAAAAGCGCATAGCCTAGAGTTGGAGTGGGTACAGCATTTAAGTTATGCATTGTTTTATTTTACTGGAATTATTTGCACTCTGTCTTTGGGACAATTGGGAGCATTTTTTTCCTCAAGACACGTTCTCTCTCTCTCTCTCATTCTAGATTTTCCACGACTAATAATCTTCCAACTCATATAGTATTGTCTTAAAGTAAAGGACAACGACTAACATAACAGTCCTATAATACGAATAACAGCACTGGGCTGTCGTAACGCGCCAGACTTGAGTCATGGGTCAATTTCAAAGCGGAAGTTTTTCTTTAGTGCTGCTGCATTCATCTGATCTTACGTAACTTTAAATGCTTGAGTCATACTTCGACGCTCGCCGGTGCCGCGCGCCGAAAACAGCCGATCTACAAGCTCACAACGCGTCGAACACCGGAACGCGCTGTGAGCTTGTAGATCGGCTGTTTTCGGCGCGCGGCACTGGCGAGTGATAAAGTATAGATCGTCCTGTCTTTCCCTGCGAGAGCCGATCTGCAGCCATAAACCCGTCAGAAGAGGCTCTTGTTTCGGGGGATTCTTCTCCCCTAACACCCAGCCCCCCCGGTCCCCGTGGCTAGTGATCACATCCCGAAAAGCGACTTCCAAATACCATCACGATACATAACACACATAATACGGGATAAGAACATTTTGTACAGAATAGTGTGAGCGAGTCATGCACATGTAACAGCTTGCAAACAAAAGAAAATGCAACAGTCCAGCAATGCATGCTGTAGATCAAGATGGATAGAACATGCATGCAGTAACGCCGAAAATTCACCTAGATCGGATGAATGCATTGAATGCAAAACAAAGCAGATCGGAGATCGGTGTTTTTAACATGGGGCTCAGTGGCACCCATCATGCATGCGTGCCGCGGCGCGCCAACATGCAGTGGATTTTTCTCAAGATCGCAACTATTTTAGTTGCAGCACCCAGACAGTTGAAAGTTTTTGTCACCGACCTGACTTTGATCCCAGGTGCAACAGATGTCCTCGCTTCTGGTCGGATGAAGAAGGTCGAGAGTAGATTTTAAAAAGTGGAAATCGTTGCATCAGCGCGTTTATAAAAATGTGATCCCAGCCTGGGAGGATTTGGGAATGCGGAAATTCGGTTAGTGTGATGCCAGCCAAACGTAAGAGAGAGGGGATGTTAAAGTACAAGAAGTGGGGGCAGAGAAAGAAAGTAGGGAAGTCCTACCGCTCCTCCTCCCATAGAAGCACAAAACAAACGCACCCACACAATGTCACTCCAGTCCAAGATGATGAACCCGCAAACTTGAATGGCAGCAGGGGTGTGCGTGTGAGCACCAAGATTTGGATGAGACATGATGGAGTGCAGAATCAATAATCTAAAGTCTTGATTCAAGACTTTAGATTATTGTAGATACAGGAACTGTTTCAAACTTCATTGTGCAGAAAATCCCATCATAATGAATTGCTTGATTAGTTGGATCCCAAAAAAGGTTGTTTTGGGAAAAGGGCATGCCATTGTCTACCCAGAAAGTGGACAGCCGCCTACATGAGTACAAGCTCATATGAAACCGAGGTTATAGCTTACATATAGCCTACATGTTATGAGCCTATATGTACAGAAGATATACACGCCTCTTTGTGCAATGCCCAAATGACAAATTTAAACCCCTATACCTCGGTAAATAGTAAATAGTGACATCTAAATACTCAAGTGAAATTGTACAGCAACTTTTCCCTCATGAAGTAATAACAGTTTATTTACCTAAATAGACAAATAGTTGATATTATAAAATTATGAAGAATATAGGCTACTAAGTGAAAGACATAATCTAAAGAAAACTCTTTGTGGATATACAGTACAGTATTGGCCTGTATATAGGGTGCTAGAATTGCTTGGTTCATTGTCCCTCCACCTATTACACATTTTAACAAACAGTATTTGCCTATAAAGATCTAAACCATCTATAATGTAATAGAAGCTATAATGAATAAAGCCTTTAACTGAAACTGAGATTGCAAATACATCACTCAGAATGATTTATTGTGATTATTCAGCATAAATAAGCAATCAATGCTCATTTTACATTATTCATTCTTTTTTGTTTGTTTTTGTTGTAATTTGACAAATACAACCCCAAATCCGTTGAAATTGGGACGTTGTGAAAAATGTCAATAAAAACAGAATGCATTGATTTGCAAATCGTTTTCAACCTATATTGAGTTTAATACACTACAAAGACAGTATATTTAATGTTCAAACTGATAAACTTTATTGTTTTTTGAAATTATACAATCTTTTGTAAATTGATCCCTGCAACACGTACCAAAAAAGTTGGGACGGAGGCAACAAAAGACTGGGAAAGGTCATGAATGCACAAATAACGCCTGTTTGGAACATTCCACAGGTAAACAGGTTAATTTTAAACAGTTTAATATTGTTATTGAGTATAACGGGACCATCCCAGTCGCTCACAATCAAAGATGGGGCGAGGTTCACCACTTTGTGAACAATTCTGTGAGAAAATCATCTAACGATTTAAAAACAATGTTTCTCAACATTCAATTGCAAGGAATTTGGTGATTTCATCATCTACAGTCCATAATATAATCAAAACATTCAAATAATCTGAAGAACTTGCTATACTAAAGCATCAAGGCCGAAAACCAACATCTAGCACTTGTGACCTTTGATCCCTCAGGTGGCTCTGCATTAAAAACTGACATCATTGTGTAAAGGATATTACTGTGTGGACTCAGGAACACTCAGAAAACCATTGTCAGTTTACAGAATTTGACGCTACACCTGCGATTGCAAGTTAAAACTCTACCATGCAAAGCAAAGCCATACATCAGAAAGGTTGGTTTGAAAAAACAACTAGAAAAACAACCAGAAATGCCTTCTCTGGGTACAATATCATTTAAAATGGTTATACACAAAGTGGAAAAGTGGGCTGTGGTCTGATGAGTCCACATTTCTAATGATAGTGGACCCAGAGAAGGCATTTCTGTTTTTTTTCAAACCAACCTTTCTGATGTATGGCTTTGCTTTTCGATGGTAGATTTTTAACTTGCAATTGCAGGTGTAGCGACAAATTATGTAAACTGACAATGGTTTTCTGAGTGTTCCTGAGTCCACACAATAATATCCCTTACACAATGATGTCAGTTTTTAATGCAGAGCCACCTGAGGGATCAAAGGTCACAAGTGTTTGGTGTTGGTTTTCGGCCTTGACGCTTTAGTATAGCAAGTTCTTCAGATTCTTTGAATGTTTTGATTATATTATGGACTGTAGATGATGAAATCACCAAATTCCTTGCAATTGAATGTTGAGAAACATTGTTTTTAAACCGTTGGATGATTTTCTCACAGAATTGTTCACAAAGTGGTGAACCTCGCCCCATCTTTGATTGTGAGCGACTGGGATGGTCTTGTTATACTCAATAACGATATTAAACTGTTTAAAATTAACCTGTTTACCTGTGGAATGTTCCAAACAGGCGTTATTTGTGCATTCATGACCTTTCCCAATCTTTTGTTGCCCCCGTCCCAACTTTTTTGGTACGTGTTGCAGGGATCAATTTACAAAAGATTGTATAATTTCAAAAAACAATAAAGTTTATCAGTTTGAACATTAATTATATTGTCTTTGTGTTGTATTCAACTGAATAGAGGTTGAAAACGATTTGCAAATCAATGCATTCTGTTTTTATTTACATTTTACACAACGTCCCAATTTCAACGGATTTGGGGTAATTTGTAAGTCAAAATCTGAAAGGTAAAAAAATAAATCATCATAAATTACATCTTGATAGATATAGCACTGGATGTTTTCATGGAAAACTCTAAACATTTTAACAATGAGGTAAAACCACAGTCGATGACATTGAGGTATGCATGTACTTAACATGGGTTCTTTAACACAACATCCACAACTATCAATATGTTATTGACATCAAAACACAAAACCATACCATAACATTGAATTCCACAATACAGCCTGGATCTCATAACAGATCAAATATATAGATATATGAGCTTTGAAAATTATTTATTTCTCAGCATGCGATTAAAACCATAACTTATTCCAACCCATTCTGTAAAAATTAAAAGCCATGCTTTGAGCTACATCGTTCAGTATGTATCAGGAGAAAGTTTATACTTTGCTTACACACAAGACATTTCATGAATGTATTCCTTGAAGTGTTACAGCATACTGTGTGGCATATATGATCAATATAATCTCAAAGTTAGGAATCGGAGAGGAAAAAGAGAAAAATAAATCACAGCGATAAGACCAATAGCTTCCCTCTGTAAATTATAAGGCAAGGAGAGTTGGAGAGTTGAGGATATCAACAGATTCAGCCTTGCCACCTCCACTTTTATGACTGTCTAATTCCTCTGCAAGGGAGTCCAGTTCGGAGCACGAAAAAGTGAACACAGACAAGTAACTGCTACAAGTGGGAGTTGAGGTGACCACAGGAGTGCTCAGGGGCTCCAGATCGCCTGAAACGGACTTGTATAAGGTCTCCCAGTCCGAAACCCCGAGGGAGCTGCTCAAGTCTATGTCTGGGACAGACCGGGCTGTCTCCATGGGTGTTTTCTCCTCCACACTGGCTATCAGATTGTCCAGCAAACCTTCCTTTATGTCCAAAGACGGTTCGAGGTCGCAGATGTTGATTTCGGCACTGGCACACAGCAAGATGTTCGAGTTCCCAGAGATTGCTGTGGACGGGTCGCTGGGGAGGTCCATGTCCTGGAGCGACGGGGCTTCCTGGGTGCCGTCATCTGGAGGCTTGTCGTCATCGTGAATGGGCTGAAGCTCTGGTGACCCGGTAGGATCTTGGAACATGGACTCCAGTTCTTCTGGGATTTGACACACAGGTTTGTGTGTGGTGAGGACATACTCAAGCCGCTCTTTCTCTTTAAGCAGGTTGGCTATTTCTGTCTGCAGGGCTGCTTTTTCCACCTCGAGCTCGTCTGTCTCCTTCAAAAAGATTAGTATCCAAATTTAGCCAAAAAGGAAGTGTGAGCTAGTACATTTCAGTAATATAAAATGACAAATAATGTCTCAACAAACAGCTTTGTTTACTTACAGCCTGCAGTGTATCGGTGAGCTCTCTCCGTCGGTTGCGACACTTGGCTGCAGCCATTTTATTCCTCTCTCTCCTTATTCTCTTCTTCTCCTCCTCCTCTGGAGAGAGCTGGGAGGTTTAGGGAAAGCATCTAGTCATTATCTTGCAAGATCTGGCCATTTTATATCTGTTGGTCTGCCACATTCGCTGCCAATTCACTCTTTGAAGAGTGGCAAAAGCCTCTTTCTCTGCAATGCGTCTAAATATAGACCATTGTTGCAGACTTGCTGTGACCTGAATACAAATTGACTGCCTGTGAAGAAGGCACACCGCCAGCAAACCGCTCCTGAGGAGCATGCACAGGAAAGTGCCACTGTACACATCACAACGGAGACTAGGCCTACGACATGTTTACTACATGTGAATGTGGTCTGTGGCTACTATACTATATGGCCAATAGCAGGCTACATGCTTCATGATGTGTGAGGCTGTGGGCTATTGACTACCTACCTGCTCTGCTTTCCCTTTCCTGGCAGTATTTCTGCCTTTGCTCCCGCCTGCTTTGGGTGTTGCCTGGTGACTGCTCTGTGCTTCATTGGCTTGTTTGCTGCCCACAGACGGGGAGACAGATGTGATGATGGTAGGCTGGACCATCCACTGGAAATCTGGGGTGGAGGAAATCGCAGTAACCGTTGGGACAAAGGGGGCGTCCTGTACGTTCATAATATCTTGGCAGAGCTCCTGAAATAAATGAATAACAATAATTATAATAATATATAAGCGTATATGTGTATGTATATATTTATTACAGATCACTTAATCACCAAAACTGTTGCTCCACGCAAGTGCGCTCATATATATCCTAATACGACAACGACCTCGTCTCGTGAATCAACCTGCTAATATGTAAATCAACTTATACAGTAAAGCCGCGGATCTATATGCTACACAGGTTTAGCTTAAAAATACCATCCGTCCCAAAATAGCTTTCTCCGGATCAATATTTGACTTTATCATAGTTTCTGACGTCAACACTGACGCAGAGATGCTGTGGAGGAGTCTCCTGAATGGATTTATTTTTCTCAATGAACCGCTTGCTGCATCGACACAGTTCGACTGACACGCTCCCATTTGGTCCCAGATGCAGCAGGACGCTGGAAGCACAATAACAATCCTGGCTCACATTTCCCCTTCATCACGTCAGTCCGAATCAATCACCCAACACTCAACAAACAATAACAATTAGATTAAAAAAAAAGAAAGCTGGTTAAAAAGGGGAAACTATGATATTGTCATTCAATCTGAATTGTATTCCCAATTTCAGGACATAGCATTTGTTATTCCGCGTTCATTTACGATAAAAACGCGCCAACTCCCATGTAGCCTATGTACTACATGTCGATTTGAATATCTCATTGACATTTTAAATAAAATAATGCTCCATAAGCCAGCCATACCTTTGCATTGCTCTCCGAGGAGGACGCTGGAGAGCCTGCTGCTGCGTCTGGAGTCTGCTGGCAAGAGTCCTCTCCAGGAGATTCAACGCTGCAGGTGGAGACTGTATCCATGTCAGGCTGTCAGGATGTTGTTTTGGGGGGTATTGAAGGAATAATGCTATCCTCCTCTTTTTTTGTTAAAACAGAATTATGAGGGTCTTTCTCCAGGTATATACCTGGTAACTGGATGACAAGAATGCAAGCCCCTCCTTTTATACTCTGCTAGAATTTTATGAATGAACCGAGGCTGTACCATTTGCAGAGGGGGGTGTCGCATCATCGCATGAATGAAATACAGAAATATCAAAAATAGGCCTTCATCCTTGAGATGCAAGGATCTTTTTTGTTTCCTAGGACATCCTCTGTGTTGGTGTGTGTACATCGCGACCAAACACCATTTTTTGTCTTTAACAAAAGCTGCTGTGCTGGGATCTGACAGACAGGCCACATAAATTATGACAACTATCAGGTCAGCTTCATGCGAAATGAAGTGTGCTTCAAGGAACGTGGGCGTATGGAAAACAAAAGGGATTCTACTACGAATTAATCGTTGCCATAACGTCTGTTTTATTGCACATTGTGTTGACTTGTTAAGTTCTACAGACAATTTCGTGTGACTATATTACATTAAGAAAAAAGAAAGTGAGTGTAGGCCTACTTTAGTGATGGCATTATAAAGCAATAGGCTACTAGAATTCAGCAACTCAGGATCTAAACGCAGTAAACCAAGGCATGTATACGGGCCTATATATTCCCCACACCCGCACGTGTGCCCACTGCCAATCTGCCATTCAGGCAGGTTCAATGTAATGTCTGCTTCTTATGCTAATTGCCCAACAACAGATTTACGAGCTAAAGCATGCAGGCTAGTAATGCTCTGGTTAACAGCAGCATGCATGTCTCCTGTGTGTAGATCTGTTGTTTTTGACTAGCGACACCCAGAGCCAAAGAGTATGTACACAGTATTACGCAATCTCCGTTCACTTTATGAGGCCAGTCCAATGGCGGCTCTTCTAGTTAGACTTCGATTGAGAATGGGGACAACAAATAGGGACAAGTCCTGGACCGGAAGTAGACGGAATGTAGTGGACTCGGGCAACAGCCCAGGTCGAATGACTTGTAGTTTAGTTATTGTATGAACATCACTCGAGCTCTCAGTTTCTGCCCCCTCAATATCGGCACTCGTTTCTGGCGACACGCACTCATTCTCGTGTGGATGGTGAAATCACGTGATACAACCCGGAACTGTAGAGACAGCGAGTGGTTGACACTGCCAACACGTCTACTGCTGCTGACAACAATACAGCAATGGACAGCATGTCGACGAGAATGTGTGTGTTGATTTTGATTCCTCTTCTCTTTGACTTTGCGCTTCCCATCACATTCTACTTGCCGGCTAATTTTCGCAAATGCGTGCAAGAAGAGATCCACAAAAACGTGCTGGTTACAGGCGAATATGATGTGAGCGAACAGCCAGACACAAGAGCCAATCTGAAGGTAACACGTTGCTCTCCCTCCCCAGCAATAATGTACCCCAGTAATGAAAGGTTTACTTACTGGTGGTTCGGAATATTAACCGATCGCCAAATCTCCAATTCCCTGTTGTGCATGCTGTTCACTTTGTCATTTCCAGATAACTAACAGCTGTTCTCTCCTCCAGATCACAGATTCGGCTGGTCACACTTTGTATTCCAAGGAGGGTGCTTCAAAGGGGAAATTTGCCTTTACAACAGAGGATTATGATATGTTTGAGGTTTGCTTTGAAAGTAAATCTCAAATGCAGGGTGTGTTTCACTTCCTAAGTTGTAGTTTGAGTGCCTAATACTGTATGTTTCAAATGTTCACTTCATTTGCTGCACAAAAGAAATATCAACAGACATCTATCAATGTCTGCTGTAGCCCATTGGAGACTAGAGATGTTGATAGAGTGCTGCTAGAATATATGGCTATTAATTTCCTGTGCGGCAACTAATTGCATAATTTCTTGACATCAGGCACAGTCAAACCTCCAGACCAACTGGTCATTTTGGATATGAAGCATGGAGTGGAGGCCAAGAACTATGAGGCGGTAAGGGCGAATTGAAAAATGATAAAAATAGAATGCACATCAGTACCATGCAATACAGCCTTACGGTGCACAAGCATTTTATTATTTGCATAATTTTATATTAAATCCTGCACTGGAAGTCACTCAGCACCGGAGATGTCCATGTCTGTCTTGTTGGCCATTCTACAAACTTCACATCTGGCATAAATGAACTCTCCCATCTTGAATTTTATATCAGATTGCAAAAGTGGAGAAGCTAAAGCCCCTGGAGGTGGAACTGAGACGTCTTGAGGATTTGTCAGAGTCAGTCGTGAATGACTTTGCCTATATGAAGAAGCGTGAGGAAGAGATGCGAGATACAAATGGTGCGGTTCTTAACATGTTCAATGATAAATTAATACGTTGGTAGAATATCATTGTTGCTTGAACACAGGGGTCCTAGCAAATGTTAGGTTATAGTTTGTGGTAAATTGTTCATACTCTTCCTTATTTACAGACAGAAAAAAAGTTCCTGGTCGTAAATTTAATTGAATGGATTCGGTGCATTTCTTGAATGGATCAATGTTACATGACAAACACCAATACTGCTGTAATTCCCCACCAGTATGGGCGAGATGTTTATTGCAGCTATTCTGTGAACAATTTGAAAGTCGCTCTTTACTGCATTATGTTCTACTCCCTTTATGCCTGGATAAACGCCAGGCTCTTTAATTATTGTAAAGCTCATGCTTTTATATTACTGCTTTATGGATGACAGTAAACCTTCAACTTAAATGGTAAGAGGGAAGAAAGAACGACATGGTACTCACTTGGAATCAAACTGTGGAGGTTAAAGTAGTAGATAATCCCCAAGGTTTACATTTGATATTAAGGTGTCAATTTCTGTCTGTCTTACAGAATCCACCAACATTCGAGTGCTGTACTTTAGCATCTTCTCTATGTGCTGCTTGATTGGACTGGCGACATGGCAAGTTTTCTATCTGAGACAATTCTTCAAGGCAAAGAAGTTGATTGAGTAAGATTGAAAACCAAGTCGACTGGAGATTCGGTAAACATTTTAATGGACAATTTTCAGACCATCCACCCCCTTTAACCACTTTCAACATGGTGTCCCTCTTTATGGCATGTGATAATTATTGGTACAAATAAATTCTGAAATAGCTAATCAACAGGCTCAAAATGTGTAGCAATGCAACAGATGAACTTGTACATGAGCTATTTTAGAAATGCATTTTAAGTCGCTAAAGAAAACCAACAAATGTAATTTATTGCAAAGTTTAGCCGTTTTATTCCAGTGAAATTGTACTATCATTTAATGAATATGGTTTTGACTCCCCCCACCCCCTTAAGCAATTGTATGCTGAACAACAGTGACAAAAATATAATTTTGTATACCTACAAGTTTGCCAGTACTTTAATAATGTCAACTTATGTGTAAAAATAAGATTCACATTGATTAAAAATATTTCTAAAATATGGTGTCCCAGTCTGAGTTATCTAACTCATAAGAAAGTAGAGCTTTTCACAAATTGTTTCATTTAATGAAGTTAATTGCATAGTCAAATATTGACCAAACACTATATGAAAAATATACTAAGAATGTTTTATCATTCCATAATGTTCCGACGCTCCACACATCCTTCTCAATTTTAGGAGGTTTGGTTTTGGTAATTCCTGTGGGGATAAAGAATATATAGTCAAAACTAGAGTTTTTGAATGAACTGAGAAAATAGCCTTTGCTGTCTGAAATCAACTATCTACCACAAAATGCATATTAACCTTATAGATCAGCCATTTTGTAGAAACTATCAGGCCTTACAATATGTTTTAACAGCACAACACTGTTGGAGATCATCGCTTGAATTTCATGTCTATCGCACAAATCGCCCACTATTCTCAAAAAGATCCACTATATTTTTATCTGATGTTGCTCTGCCCTCTTTCAGACCATCCCCTTGGTCTGCTATTCACCAGTACAAATTCTATTCTCATCAGACAAATAATGCACTCCCGGAAACATTGTCTCTCGCCTGTTGGAGTACTGTCAGTTTAGTCTCTTTGGAGACGATCAGAGTTAGTGAGGACTTTAACGTGTGATGATGGTGATACCTTTTGATCGTTGTCCAAGTGAAGAACGTCCACCAGGGGGACGATGGACGGACGACCATGTGCACACTGGAAAGGCAACTGGCAGGAGGACAAGGATCCTATCAGGCTGCAACACTCCTCTTTACTCAGACTGTGGTTGAATTTGATAGCACCTGTTCCAATAGCAACGCATAGCAACAGGTTGTTTCAAGGCAATATTGACAGTGATTCACTCATCTTATGTAGTGAAATTCATCAGTATCTTAATTTCAATACATAAAAGATTCATTGATTGCTACAGTTTGTGGTCTTAAAACTGAAGTGAGTTCACAATTAGATCCCTCCTCAGATTCAGGGTTTTCAATTAAAGGTAGGGTAAGTGATTTGAAATTCATCGTGTAGTACCAGCCTGGTGCACTAGGGGCGCCCAAGAGTAGCTACACAATGCGAACCTGCTGCTCACCCTCCACCTGGGGGACTTTTAGCTCCTCTGCTAACGTGGGGGAGGGGGAAACTCCATATATGGTCTGCACACCTTATAATAGAGGATTTTAACTTTTTTTTTTGGGGGGGGGGGGGGGGGGGGGGGTGATATCTGACAAAAGTGAAATCACTTCCCCTACCTTTAATGCTGATAAGAAGTTTATGGTTAACAGACGCTTAAGAGAACATTTTGTTGAAGAAAGGTAACATATGCTCATCTTTATCAGTATTTGTGCGACATGGATATAGAACGTATTTTTGTAATGTATCCAAAACTGAATGCAAACAATTTAGCCTACAATAAGACGTCATATCTGTAGCACTATTAGTGGATACCAAAGTATGTGAACCCTTACCGTGGCATGCCAGAGAGGCGAGGACTTTCAGGACCGTGAGTGGCAGTGTCCCCCTCACTCTGCCAGTTGAACGGAGAAACTAAGAAATAGGCCAGAGGATTACCCATGTCATCTGTTCGATAGACATTTCTCCATACAAAGAGTTAAGTAAAGAGAAATCGCTCACCTCAGTCTGCTCTTGAAGATATTCCTACCAGGAATTTGTAGAGAGAAATAGTATATTTAAAAGACAATACATTGTGCCATATCAAAGCTGATTAATAAATACCCTTTAGCCAGAGCTTTTTAAGTAACTGACATACCTCAACTATGGACTTGATGATGGACGGTCTCCCTCGTTTGAGTTCATTGCTCTCTTTCTCTATAAAACACATTGGGACCTTCCCCACTAGCACCCGTGGACCCATGTTCTCTGAGAAGTCCACCTCCAAACCTAGCCTTCTCAAACAGGAATGAAAAGACCTAGAAACATAATACATCAGAAGGTTTATTCAGTGCAGTGCACATCAGTGACATCTGCTGGTGAAAATGGTAGATTTAGTGCAGTCACAAAATTGTGGTTATGTACTCAGGCCTTCAGGTTGAAGTTAAAAGCATGGCTACTGCATTCTGTAACTACAAATCACAAAAGGTTTCTCTGAGAGCTGTTTGTGTTTCATCCAACTAGTAAAGCAAGAATATATGATTGACTAGGATTTAGAATTATAAATGTCAGTTTAATGAAAAAATAAAGTGTGTTCTGGTCTTTCTATCCTGCCCAATCCTGCCCAATTTTGTCAAGCACTACCTGTCAAACCAAACCAAAGAGAGACTCTGCAGATGCCTCACAGCTTTGCTGTTTAGCCTTAACCACACCAAATGGTCACCATGCAACTCCTTGGGTCCAAATGGTTGCAAGAAGTTAACACTAAAACCGCCTTGACCCTTTGGTACATTTAATTCCAGCCGTTGAATCACCCGTCAACTCCAATCAAAATACAACAGGACATATCGGATATCACATCGTAGGCACAATGCTAAAAGCACCTAAACCCTTCGGTGTGGTTATGGCTTTTAGACACCAGCATATGGACCCTTGTTTATTATTAGACCATTGCAGTAGTACTTTAATTGGAATTCAACAAACTCTCTTCAACTGTTGGACGTCAATAATATTTTGCATATGTGCAGATTGATCAGCCGTTTGTGAGGTTATACTGTGTAAAAATCCACAATAAGATATGATTGATATTATATTTACATACAAATAGGTATGCTTTCTAGAGCAAACCCCTTATGATTATTGCACAGCAATGAATAGGATATAAAAGCTAAAGAAAGTCCTCAAACTAATCAGGTTCAGATTTTACCATTACATTACTACAGTTATGATAAGTAGGTTCTTATCGCTCCTTTAAGCTTTATTATATTTTCTATTATTGGCATGTTTGTCATAAACCTGAGCAGTCGCAGCTCCTCCGCTGTTACACTGATCTCTAATGGTGGCAGAATGTTTGACGAACACAGACGTTTCTCCCCTGGTGCCTCTGGGTCATCCTCATAGGAATCTAGAGTCAAGCACAGACAGTCAGATCAAATTTATTGTCACATCACAGATTTAGAGGTGTAAAACAGTGGGTTTGGAAGACCATGTTTTGATTTGATACGGCTAGGAAAACAGCGGCAGTGTGACTGTCCTCAGAGGCGGTGTGGTTGATATCAACAACCAATGGTCTCAACAGCCAATGATCTGTGTTCTGCTCGGTTACCTGCGACTAGATTCTCGAGTCTAACCCTCTCGTGGGCGGCATGTTGATCCACCAACACCAGAAGATTTCCTAAAGTTCAATGGATACGAGCACATCTTTAAATTTACTGACCATAAAGTGTGGGTAAACAGTCGATGATGCATTCTGCATAACATAAACGTACCCTCAGGTCCACTGTTTGTTGCAGGCCCTTGGTCTCTTGTATTGATTAGACAAGCAAGAAACTTCTGATCAACTTGATTAATAACCTGCAGGGCAATGGAACCATGGCAACAGACTTTAGTGTTTTTAACAAAACTGTTTGATCCAGACCTTTAAAAACAGAAATGAACATCAAAGTTAATTCAAACTCGCCTTCATTGAGTGCACCATAGCCTTAGAGAAGCGATATGGAAACAGGATGTTGTGAATTTTCACTGCCAATCCATCAGCTTGTTCACTCGATATATCAACACCAACCTCGAGAAACAATGAACCATGTGTTAGATTTATTTAATGATTATGCCCATTGAAAAGCAACATGATTTAAAATTTAAACTATGGAATAGCATTGGACTTCAACTTACCTCAACAAATATTTTAAAAAAGCAAGATTATTTTACTTACCATAGGAGGTCGGACGAACACAGGGTTGTTCCATTCTGAGTACATTGAGGAAAGCGAGTTCATAGTCTGAGCATCCTCTTCTGAGAAGACATGACATTACAAACATTACAAATACAAAGATCACATGTAAATATATATATATGTGTGTGTGTGTGTGTGTGTGTGTGTGTGTGTGTGTGTGTGTGTGTGTGTGTGTGTGTGTGTGTGTGTGTGTGTGTGTCTGTCTGTCTGTCTGTCTGTCTGTCTGTCTGTCTGTCTGTCTGTCTCTGTCTGGCCCTAACAGTATATCATGTATGTACTGTAATTCTGGTTATGCTTGATAAGTGTACCTCTGCTGTCAGGCCCTGTACTAATCACTCTTTCTGCCCTGGATTTAGGAAGGAATGGAAACACTAGATCCATCTGAAAAGGGTAACACCTGTATTCCACTCCTACAATGCAGGAAGCAAAGAAGAGACACACATGCACTTACACTTATTAATGTCTGTATCCATTTCCAGATTCTCATCAATTCTCGGTAAGCACAAACAAACTAGAAGCCAAGTGTCACTTACCTGCTTCAGAGATGACACTGACAGCCAAGTTGGTGATGTCTGATGTGCAGTGTGCCTGCATCTGTTTCGCTGATGGGTCATCATATCGGCTGAGGCCAGTCTCTTTGTTAACATAGACTGTTTTCCCCACAGAATCATCGTAATGATGCAGCCAGTCTCCCCATGCTGTGAGCTCTTCTTTCTCAGCCAACCAAGGACTTGAATCACGGTTAGTGGAACACTTTAATGCCGTACCACATGATTGTTCGTTGTTGTTGCCATCTTGGATATTGTCATCTGCATTCATGAGACCGACATCACTCACTGGTGTGCTCTTAGTGACCCCGGCCTTTTGTCTCTGTTTAAATTGACTGAGTTTTGATGCCAAGGATGCTCCACTGTTTCTCTTCTGATCTGTGATTGGCTTTAGCTTGGTGAACATAGAAAAAGACAGGGGACTTTTAAACTCCCTCTGTTGTTCTTGTGTTTCTGTGATAGAACTCTCCTGTTCCTCTTCCTGGCTGACTGGATTATTCTGGGGTTTCAAATGCAAATCGTAGGAAGGATCAGTAATTAAGATACTGTGCTTAGCCTCCTCAGAGGAAGGCTTCAGTTCAGTTGACTTTCCAAATATTCTGAACAGATCCAGACTCAAACTACAACTTGTTACTCCCTCTGCCTTCGATGAGATACCATAGACTTGATCATTGTTGTTGCCATCATGGATATCGTCATCTGCAGTCCTGAAACAACGATTATGTTTCACAGATGTGGTACCTGAATTATGTATGGGTGCACTTTGTTTGACATTGGTATTTTGTTTTAAATTACAGAGTTTTGCTGCTAACGATGCTCTACTTTTTCTCTTCCGATCTGAGATTGGATTCATCCTGGTGAACATTGAAAGAGACAGTTGGCTTTTTAAGTCTTTCCGTTTCTCTTGTGTCTCTGTAATATTGCTCTCCTGTACCTCTTCCTGGCTGACTGGAACACTCTGTGGATTCAAAGGTGGGTTGTCTGTCTGTGACACTCTGGCACGAGACACTAAGCCACTGTGATGACCCTCCTCAGAGGATGGTTTCAGTTCAGTAAACTTTCCATATATTCTTCTGAACTGGTCGAGAGTTCCTGATTCTTTAGATAAAGACAACCTTTGACCTAATGTAATCTTAGGCATCTTGGAGGTCGTGTCAGGTGGAAGGTCCTTACTAGCGTGTTGAGTTTGACTATGATTTGTGCCTTCTATAAGGGAGAATTTGCGTTTTGGTGCGAATGAACTTTCCATTCCTTCCAGTGCTGAAATGTGTTGATGAATTTGCGGTCTACTGTACTGGCCCTGGTCCCGAGCTTGCAGAATATCATGCACATATGGATCTGATAAACTGATCTTTTTGTGATGCACTGAAGTTTGTCCATGTCCATTTATGTCCTGACAATGATGTAGAACTTGTGCGAAAGAGCTTGACTTGGGTTGAATTTCCTGTGTGACAATAGTGTTCATTATAACCAGTCCGTCATTATTTATTTTCTGTTCAGTTTGCTGTGCCCTGCTGACTGAACTAGACATGCATTCAGTACTTGAATGGGTCTCTTCCCTTGTGTCATGGGGATTTGACATACCAATGTCACTGTCAGACAAATGTTCCAAACCATCTGTTTGTGTGATTAAGTCATAATGCATCTCTTCTTGGCTAGTTTCCTCTGACTTTGACTCACATTCCTTGTCTATACAACTATTATCTTGTTTCCTTTCCAGATCCCTCAACAGGATGCTTTGTGCTCCAAGCCTTCCATCATCTACTTCTACTTTGTGCTCATTTTCACCATAAGTCAAGCCAATGTTTTCTTCAAGAACAGCGTCTTCCACACGTTTGCGATGAACAAGTACAGATGCTACTGTCCTCCGAATATTGCATTCCAACGGGGACTCTGCTAATGCTGCTTGGATGCCTTGGTCACCATTGTCATGCTTCTCTTGTTCCGTGCCTGCTATCCCAAACAGTTTTGGAGCTGTATATTCCAAATCCTCTGGTGATAGCTCACTCACCAAATTCTCTCTGCTGAGGAATATTTTCACTGCCTCCTCGATGCAGAGTGAAACACCATCCCAATCTTTGAATTCAATGAGAGTTTTGGCCGGCTCAAGGCAAATGTCATACTCAGAGTAGGGACATTTGATGTCGAGTACATACATACCATGCAAATCATGGCCTCTTGTGTGCTTAGGACTCCTGGTAGACGATTGCACATCTGGACTGTTATTCTTTTTAGTTGAGCTCCTCAGTTTGCGGAGAACAACATTCAGCAACTTGTGGATGCGTGTTTTGAGGAGGAGTCTGCCGTTGACATACAAGTACTGGACACTGTTGTTGTAATGGCCCTCTTTTCCTATGTAACCGCTCACTTCAAACTGCTCGCGAGTGTAGCTGACCTCTCCGAGCCTCTGTGCTCGGCCCAAGCCGTGGATTTGAACAAACCTGTTATAGGTGTCTTTGGCTTTGGACAGCTGCACCAGCATGGCACCGGTGCGGTCGTTCTTCAGCGTGAAGGAGACAGAAGGGTGCATGAGGGAGATGGCCTCCACGCGCTGCCTGATCCGCTCACCTTCCAGGACGGGGTCCATCCTCTTCCTCCTGACCGGCATGTTGCGGAAGAAGTTACAGATCACAGTAGTGGTCCCGCAAGAGGGTCGAGTGGCGTCGGCCTCGAACACGTCCAGCCCCTTGCCGTCCTTAAAGACCTTCACGTGCGTTTTCACGGACAGCCTGGTCCGCGAGGAGATCTCCACGAGCGTGGCCAGGGAGGCTATGCTGGCCACCGCCTCGCCCCGGAACCCGTAGGATCTGAGGTTCTCCAGGTCTTCCACGGAGGAGCATTTGCTGGTGAAGTATCGGTTTCCGACGCGCGCCATGTCCTCCGCGTCCATCCCGGAGCCGTTGTCGATCACCTGGACTTTGAACGCCTCCAGGTCCGTCCTCACGCCCACGCACGTCGCCCCCGCGTCGATGCTGTTGAGAAGGAGCTCTTCGACGCATTGCTGAAGCGAGCAAATAGCGACTCCGGAGCGGAGCTTGCCCTGTACCTCTTCAGACAGACGCCTAATCATGGTTCAGGATGGGAAGCAACGTCTTCTGTCTCAGTCCAAAAGAGTTCCTGCAGGCTGTCTCTGTTTTCGTAACGTAAACGCTACCCGATCGACAGAACTGTTTTCGTCAAACATTTCGGTTGAACTACTGGGGGTGACTAGTCGGCCACCAAGTCGTTGTATAATAAATAATGTGTTTTAGTATTTTATATCACTAGTTTAACGAACCATCCTGCAGTCCTGCATGAGCTCTGTCCCCGACCGCCATTGTTCAATGTTGTTTACCTTCCGTTTGAGGTTCTCTCTACAGTTGAAAGACAATCTTGCTACACGGCCAGCAAGCACTGCCACCTCCTGGCGTGGAGTGGTCATTAACGATAACGCCAGTCAAGTCATACCCATTTAGGCCTGACCTAAGGTTTTTGAAAAACTTTAAATATTTATATATCAGCATAAAAAACAAATTGAATATTTGAATACTGTACATACTGTACAGGATCCAAATATGGATTCCCGTCCTTATGGGAATTCCACCCCTTTTCAACATTTTCTCATTAAAATGCCTAGAGTGGAGATAATAATACAAAACGCCCCCACCCCCCATAAATAAATAAATAAAATCATTAATCACGGTGAATCCAGACTACATTTTTATTAAATCAAGACATCTTGATGAAATCAAGATGTGATTCGGTCCTTGATTTAGTATGAAAATGAGTGGAATCCCCATTTAGTCTGAGGTCACATTTTTACGGATTTATATTAAAGCTCCTATATGTAATTTTATGGTCAAAATAATATTTACATTGTTATTGGTTTTAGGTTTTTCATGAACTCTTCCTTTAATTAGACCATAATTCAAGGAAACCAAAAATGTAGTGTTTTTGATGGGCTACAGAAGGCTACAAATAGTCCCGGCGGGAGTATTTCTTAGCCAATCACGAAGAGCCTCGCTGAGCTGCCTCTGATTAAGGAAAATGGGAGGACTGTTGGAGTCAAATGTGGAGGTGGTGGAGGACTATGATTTTTAAAGGGCCTGGGATATACAGTAGGCGCTATATACAGTAAATACACCATTTACCATTTGTAAGGAAAGAAAAATTCGTCACCTCCTTAAAATAATCGCATAAGTCATTTTTTCCAGGTTTTTCAGGAAACACAAAAAACTCCCCCAAATTTTTTTGGGGGGGGGAGTTTTTTGTGTTTCCTGAAAAACCTGGAAAAAATGACTTATGCGATTATTTTAAGGTGACGAAATACAGGTTCTTGTTTGTGGAATTATGTGTGACAATAGTTATAGTTAATGATAATCTAATTTTGCTGTTGTTATTTGCTCAATGTGAAAGTTGTCCTATTCTAACTGTAAGTACAGTACAACTATTGTACACTGCATGGAGTCTGGGATCAGTGTCTTCCTCATGTGAGTCGGAACTGTGCAGGTACTGGATCAAACCAGGGCACTCACCTTATTATTGTTACTCTTTGTTTTCTTTGTTATGTGGAGCCCTTTGAGAACATGAATTAAGAACAAATAAAGTTGAGCTGAGTTTAATTTGCAGTGCCTTTGTAAGTATCCTGGGCTGGCTGTAAGTGTATTCCTTCTATTCTTTAAAATGTCTATTATGCCCCAAGTGTTTTACCATTCTGAATAACAATAGAAGGTTGCTCATATTTTTTCTCAATGGAATGCAGGACAGCCAAAACCCAGTATACATATGAAGAAATTTGTATTTGGAAAAACTCCCCAGAGGGAAGCAAATGTTTTTGGGATTGTTGTTTAGGCATTTCTTTGAAATGGACTATGTACTATGTTGATTACATACAACGTAGTTTAGAAACTTTGAAGATTGCATCCTACCATATTTTGGGATTTATTTTTCCAAATCTACCATTCTGAATATGTTTGGCATAATCACAGACAAATTCAAAAATTAACGAAAGGCTACCAAATTAAAAATCTAATACATTTGTCAAGTCTAGCCTAGGGGGAATAAGATGCAAGATGAAAGTGTTTTCGAACACAGGATCAACCTGCTCTGATAACAGTGACAAGTTAACATCATGGTGCTGTGTCACCAGCCTTTTTCTGTTATCTGGCACTGTGATGTCCCTTTGTTAGTAAGCCAATGTACGTTTTGCACAGAAGACATTTTGTTAGAAGGACAATAAAGTCAGTAAAGTATAGAATGTTCACCATTCAACCATTCAATAGGACATTCTGGACATGTTTGCCTCAGAATAGGTACGGTAGTTTTCCTATACAACTGGCTCCCCATCACTGGGTTGAAATTTATTTGTGGGACACAAGACTCTATAAAAAGAACAAAGAAGAAATTCCATTAAGCTTGCTCCTTTCCAGGCGAAGCAGCAGCGACTCTACCCCAAGACTCTCTTGTGTGACTTAACATCTCACCCGATCACTAGCATACCCATTGAAGAAAACTCATTCTGGAAACCAAGTAATGAAAATAGCAGATTATGGGCTCCATTTTCGTCACATGCTAAACCCCTTACACCAAATCCCTTATTTCGTTTTTACTATTTTGAAAAACCTTTTGGAATATTTCAACATGTCAATCTACTAACACGTGAGCTTGTAGACTGGCCATTTGAACTACTGAAACATGTTTTTTTTAAATAGTTTAAAAAGGCAAAGAAGTTAAGGAATAAGGGGTTTAGCGTTAACAAAAACGGAGCCCTTAGGCTACAACCTGACAATGTGTCAGGTCACGGGTTGTGAGCATGTACGGTAGATGTACGGTAGATCTATTCTCGCTACCATTTTATTAACCACTGGCTGTCCTGGGCCATTCCTGGGTAAACATTTACTTGTAAATTGTTTTTTGTTAAAGAGATTTAATGTAGATGGGAAAAAAGAGGCTGACCAAGTATAGAGCCCAAAAATGATGCATTTATTGATGTATTATTGCATGTAATTATATTGAATTGTATTTATCCCTCCCCCCTTTCATTTTGGCCAGGCTACTATAAGAACCATAACAGTCAGCAAATGTGATCCAATACATCCCGTTCAATAAAAATAATAAAATAAATAAATAAATAATACATCTAGCGAACAACTTTAAAGGTTGAATAATCAAGAGCTTGAATTTTCTTTTCATTCTTGAACTCCGCCTTTGTGATTTTTGAGCTTGGACTCCCGGTGGATTTCAGCCATTCCTGCATCTGTTTCACCTTACAGCTTGGGCCTTGCATCTGCCCTTGAACAGTTCCTTCGTCCGTGTTTTGCACCCAGCCAACCAAGCCTAGCTTGGTCGCTTCTGCCTAAAACAAAATAAAAGAATGTGATAGATCATGACAGACGGACCTCTTCACTGGGGCGTCTTTCTGCTGAATTAAAGATGCCCCTGCTTTAACTCAATGTTACATCTGTGTGTGTGTGTGTGTGTGTGTGTGTGTGTGTGTGTGTGTGTGTGTGTGTGTGTGTGTGTGTGTGTGTGTGTGTGTGTGTGTGTGTGTGTGTGTGTGTGTGTGTGAGAGAGAGAGAGAGAAAGAGAGATAGAGAGGGAGGATAACTCACTTGTGTGTATTTTCGGAAGAATACTCCTTGCACTCTACCAAATATTTCATAATCTACTGAAATTAGGTCTTCCTCACAGGACATAATGGACCTAAAAAAAAGAAAAGGAGAAAAAAAGAACCCAAAAAATGAATGATGTATTTTTGCTGCTCATGTTGAGGTTATAATAAACAGTCAGACAGTAAGCGACAGCTAATATCTGGCTCAACAACCACGCACTAAAGACAGCACAGGATTAGCCCTAAAATCAATGCCCTAAAATCAAGAGATGTGTAATTGTAATGTTTTATCACAACCATAATGTACGGATAAATACACAGGCTATGCTATGCAATTTGCTTAGGCTGTTAGCCACTGCCCCCCTGCTAGCCCCCAGCATATCAAAAGTCTAGAGAATAGATCACTTGAAAGAAAGGCATCTCGTGCTAAAGAAAAAATACGTTGCATTCCTTCATGAAACGACTATATTTCGCCACATGAAACAAATCCTTACCCAAATGTGAGGAGTAAGAGCAGCAGTGTAATGACGACCATCCAGATCTTTCTGACTCTTCTATTTGAAACATACGGGACTCTGCTCGCTGTCTCGCCGGAAGTGATGCGTAGACCAATCAGAGGACGGTATTAAAACGCCTTGTCTCTAGGCAACGGACGACAACAACACAGACATCAGACAGGTTGTTGCAGTTCATGAGCAAGCAAGATATATTTGTTTTTATTCAGCACATTGCATAACTAAAGAAACGTTTTGTTTTTGTTTTTTCCTGGTGAAGAAACATTGGACTGCAATTAACAGTGGACATGCAAGCTGAATTGTACAACTGAGAACAAGTGTCAGAGGGAGAGCTCAGAGCTGTAAGTAGCCTAGAGATGAGAGGCATTGCAATTATTTAATGCCTAGTGCTAGCTACAAACTAGCTACTCAAATCCTGCGACATTTATGTGGATGGACAGACGGACAGACAGAACACATAATTGGTTGAATGAATACATTATTAGGACATTGATGTGGATAGTTAACAGCTAACATGTATAACCTATCAATAGATATATGAATGTAGTTTACAATATCTGATAGTAAATATATTATGCATGAGGATGCAACTATTTATTGTCTGCCCTATAATATGTGACTGGACAGGCTTTCAACAGTGTCTTGATTCTGTATAGGCTGCACATCACCTACAATAAATTATTTTCTTTCTTGTAATAGGAGTGTTTCTGGAAAAAACACCAGCAGTCCCCAGAGTTCAAATACGGCTCAAGTATCTCCTGCCAATCCATGGAGCACCAGGGCAGCTTCATCTCGGATAACAGACACCAAGAGACGATGGGAAGAAAGAAATGGCAGCAACAGCAAACCGATGAGAGCTCTGTTCAGTCCCGTTCTAGTAGTCAAAGGCAGCACAACTCTATAAGACAAGTTTCCACAGAGGTACCAGTTCATAAAGCCCACAGAGCAGACATGCCATTTCCAGTGAAGCCTGTTTACCACAGAAGAACGCCCTGCCCCGGGTCACAAGGCTCACATCAATCAGAAAAACCCTCTGCTCCACAGCTAAGAGGTATTAACAAGGAGTACAGTGGCCAAACCTGCAACAAAAAGGCCACGGAATGTCCTTTATTTTCCCAACAAGGAGAGCGTCTTTCAAAGGACAGAGATGTCCCTCTATCCCAGCAGCCAAAAAGAGACTTGCACAGGTTGTCTACTGAAGAAGAAATACTTAACACAAAGGTTATAATGTACGAGAAGCTATGCCGAATTGGGGGTAAACTGAGAGAAAATATCCAAAGGGAGAGAGCTGCCTCAGGTGAGGACATGATGAGTGAGGGGCACAACAGGGGACAGGGAGAACAGGACAAGGCAAGGCAGAAAGTTACGATGGCACAATCTGCTGAGAGGAGTAGAGAATCAGTAAGAGGCACTGACGTGTCCAGATATGAAAAGACACCAGAGGAATCGAGGCCGCAGAGAAAGGAGCAAGCGGAAAGGAACAAAGATAGGAATAAAACTGTGCGTGAAGAAGAGTGGAACAGACGAGGAGGCAGAACAGAGAGCGTCTCTGCGAAGAAAGAACAGCCAACAAGAGACCACAAGAGAGCTGAGGAGTCGGTCACTGGGGGACATCAACAACAGCATAGCAGAGAACCGGACAGTAGAAGGGAGACAAAGCGCAGAGATGCGGAAGAACACAACAGCAAATGCAGTAGGGGGGAAGAAAGAAGTGAGGTTGGGGAAGGAACGAGAGATAATCCACACAGTGGAAGACAGAGGACAAAAGGCAGAGGACAAGCTGAGAGGATATCAGAGGAGGATGAGGACAAGCCGAACGGAGAGAGGAATCAGGACAGGTCATCGCACCGCACCAACAGAGATGAGGTGGAGACCAGCCTCAGAGAGAGACCCGACTCATCCAAGCAATTTGTGCTTGTCCCTTGCGAAATCTGCGGTAGAAAGTTTATGGCTGAACGACTGGAGAAGCACCTGGCAGTCTGCAAAAAGCTCCAACAGTCTCAACGCAAAGTGTATGACATGTGCAGTTTCAGGGCCAAGGGAACACAAAATGAGGAGTTTTTGAAGACCAACTCAAGAAGCAAGACACCAGAGGTAGGCCTACTGTTAGGCCAAGAACAGCTACAGTTATTGAACATATGCATACATTTTCTTTTTAACTTATTATACTGTATATCCTATGTATATTTACTACCAGGGTAATAGCCAATTGAGATTATTCTTTTTATAATAATTTTATAATAATGATAATTATTTTTTTCAGGGGGTTGCTGGCCAGGAAGGCAGTATAGAGAATATATAATAAATTATATAATTATATTATATTACCGTATATTATATTATATTATATTATATTATATTATATTATATTATATTATATTATATTATATTATATTATTATATTATATTATATTAATTATATTATATTATATTATATTATAATAAATTTAAAAACATATACCATTTCATATCCATTTAGTTCAAGTCTTTTCAAAGATCAATGTTCATACTCAACCTTGATTCTTTTGCAGTTGAAGAGCAAACGGAGACAGAAACATCAGCCCATGACCCAGACGATACCCGACTATGTGACCTGCCCTCACTGTACACGCCACTTTGCTCCAAACTCAGCAGAACGACACATCCCAATGTGCCAGAACATCAAAAGTCGGCCCCCTCCTCCCCGTTGTCGCAAATAGTGTTTTCATCAGTCAGTTTATAATATGGCATTAGTATCAAGTTCAGTTCATTTCAGTTATGAACCTGGTTTTTATTTTTTTATTTTTCCCCACATTCTTCTCTGGTGTTTAGCATAAACCTCACCTCCATCAGCAATATTATAATCTGTCCATCCCTCTGTTTGTCTGGCGTTCCAGTAAACATGTCCCAATGCAATCAGAACATGTACCTTGCGGAAATTGTATATTTGGTGCAAATACAGTATCTATGATTCAAGACTGAACTGATTGCAAGTAGTATAATAGTAAGGTAAAGGTCAAGGTCACAGTGAATTCATGTTTAGTTCATCCGTTTCATGAGCACATTGTGGGAACAGGGGCACAGTCAGAGATCATTTCATAAGTGGAGGGGACACATCTCTGTGTGCATAATACATATGAAAAATGTAAGGGGGGGGGGGGGCATGTCCTCCACTTTTGAGCAAAATGACACAGATGTCAAGGTAAAACACTGCTAAATGCTGATAACTGTTCCTGCCTGAAATATACAGTATGTTTTTTTTCCTCTTTCTCCTGGAGGGGACATCACCCTCACCTCATAAAACGAATGATACGCATACAGGCATAAACCATAATGTATTACTTGTTTAGAAGCTATTTTAAGATCAATTTTGATTATTTTCTACTTTTATACACAGGGGATTTTACTTTACACATGACAGTATTACACACCTACCCTCATCCTCCAGACATCCCCATTTGTCGACATGTTACTTACATTGTTATACATTGGTATCTTGCAATTGTCTATGGTGCTGTCTATTAATCATGGTTGTGTGTAATGTTGTTGTTCCATATATGCAAAAACATCTGGCAAATGGCAATAAAGATATTTATTATTCTGAATAATTGATTATTTTTGACACAAGCAAATGTTTTTTTATTTGTTTTTAATGAAAGCATAAAATAAACGTGTCTTTGAAATGGTGATCATACAGGCAACTGCAACATATTCTCAATATTTGGTTTAAATGGAAATGCTGAGGCTGAAAACAAACTGTAAAAAAGAAAGAAAGAACATATTGATATATTGCCATACTTGCACTAAATAGTTTTTGTTTCATTGGGATAAGGCACTTTGACCATGAATACATTTGCATTGCACTGAATGGAAACATTGCCATTGAGTTCTAGTGTCTGATATTACAGCTGTGAACCAAGACATGATAGCTTATAAAATACTGTTTCAAAATTACGCTTGATGTTTACACAAAGCCTAAAACCAAGTAAGACATTGAAGAATACACAAAATGTGATTAATACTAGGTTTTCCCAAATTATGCAAAACGGCCATAACACATTTTCAGAAACATACACAGGTACCAAACACAAATAAAATGGTATAAAACAACCACACAGTACACAAACACGGTAGACTATAATATACCATGTCTCACAAGGCACTGTTTAGCACAGTCTAAAGCACTATTCATTCAAGTGTTCATACAACCATGTCACCAAGAAGACATCATTGATTTAAAACACCAAGAATTTAAGGCAATGGTAAAAAAAAAAAAAAAAAAAAAAAACAAGAGTCAGAAATTAGTCAGTAGTCTTATGCTTCAGATAAACGCCTTTTGTAAATACAGTATAGCAACATGCAAAAGTGTTAATATTGGCAAAGGACAGTTAAAATATGGCTTTGTATCGATATAGGCTATATTACATAAGAAGTCTATACTGTGTTTGGCATTTTGACATCACATTAATTGTAAATCTAAAATAAAGTGATTAAAAGGGTAATATTTTCACAGCACTGACATGAATAATTAGATAAATGTGAACATTTTGTCGGTTACCCAATCTTTTGTCATTCTCATACAACGTAGTATGACAAATCATTCATATTCCAATAGCCGAATATAATACACCTACCAGTACACTGTATTAGCCTATATACAGTAGTAAAAATGTTTCCCCTGCTATTTTGATATGCTGTACTACCCTGTTAAATTCACATTGCTAAGTAACACTATAGTCAGATTGCCTGTCGCAGGTGTCAGGGTCAACTGAATTAATGTTGAATCCAGCCAACATCTGAAAACTACTGCATAGCCAGATCACTGCACCCATTTCTACTGACGTGTACAAACAAGATTGTCAACAAAGTATTGTCTTACATATTCAAATAAAACATCATGCATTGAGCGCCATAACAAGTGTGTATGGTGTAACACATTGTGAGTGGACATTAGCCTACCTTGTGTTAAGTAATATTTGAGTTCTGCTCCTCATCTCCGACATCTATAAAACATGACGACTTAGGGCTAATTTACACCGTGCTTCATGGCACTACCTTGTCGATTGGTGAAAACAACAGGTTCTCAATAAGAAAAAAAACATGCTTTGTTATTCAACTCTGTCATTTCTCAAGATACACAGCCATTCCGTATAAATTAGCCTTTAGTCTTGCCCCGACTGAAGCCCAGTCTCCACCACCCAACAGGCATGTCCTGTGTGGTTTGACACGTGCAGAGCTCTGTCTTCTTCAGTAATCAGGACATCTGCAGGTGTAAGCTCACGGGCTAGCCCCTGCCGATCTGCCCCCATGGTTTGTAAATCCCCCTCCTCTTCCTCCACCATCATCAAGTGCACGTCCTGAGCGGTACAGGCCGTTACTGTCTGATTCTCTCAGCGTTAGATTGCCAATGGCTGCCCAGAGCCTCTCGTTTTCCTTGAGCTGGTCATTTACCTGTTCAGGGCAAAAACACACATTCTATGGTCATACAGCTAACACAAAATGGGCCAAAGACGGTTTCATGGTGGCATTTGAGAATGAGCATCCCACCTGCTTCTCAAGCATTTGAATCTTGACTTCTTGACAACTGATTGTTTCTCGCAGCTGTAAAACAATAAGGCCAACATCCTGTTAACTCAAAATGTATCAGTGTGTGTGTGTGTGTGTGTGTGTTGTATTGTGTAATGTAAACATATCTTTTCACATGCCAATAAAGCCCTTTGAATTGAATTGTGTGTGTGCATGGCAAGCATCTGTTACATGTTACATCCAGCCGTGGTTAAACATCTGCATTATTTTACAATAACTCAATAACTACACAATTAGAGGATATCAAATAATTCTTATGTAGATAAACATTTGCCTGTTATTTTCGGTCTGTAGTCTAAAAAGGTTGAAGAACAATGTCAAAGACAGTGGTTAAAATTAATTAAAATTAAAATCATAGTGAATATTTGTGTGTGCACATGCGCAACAGACCTGTGCTACAACACTGCTTGCTTTGCAGCAAGACATGGATTCTCCTTTCCTACAGCCTCCAGCCTCCTCCAACCCGTTGACCTTGTCACATTCCATTCGCTTAGTCTGTGAACAAACCGGTGGATTAAGAGGAGAAATTAAGCATTCTTTATCTGCAATGCAACTTACATACTTCATTGGATGCGAGACATGGCCAAAGTATTTTTGGGGGCCCGTAGCTGATAAGGTTAAGAACGCCTGGCATACCACAACACAACATAGGTGATTTCATTAAAGATGGAGTGCTGTGAATTTTGTACTCCAATTTTAAGAGGTGACAGTACTTCAGACACACCTTCATTTGATTATGATTTGTAATGATGTCTTCCCTTTGTATTTAGGGTTTCTTCCTGAGGGCTGAAACTTTTCCAGTCAAACGTGCCAATGTAAAAACACTAATATAGTGACATCACACTAACAGCCCCCCCCCCCTTTTTCATACAGCTGTGGGTGTGGCTTCAGTTCAGAGGAACCTCCACCCACCAGGCAAACCAGGCATACTTAAAGAACTGGTGGAGGTACTCACATAACATTTTTTTTTTTTTTTAAGAAAAACTTCCTCCTTATATAACAATAAGAACTGATGATCATGTTTTAAAGCAGAAAAATCATGACACTCCATCAAATTAAATTAAATTAAATCAGATCAGAAGATGAGAAGGCAGGTGTGTTAATTACAGAGAGGCCTTTCTCAGTGGAAGCTGCAGCTGCTGCAGCCTTCAGTTCCTGTAGCTCATCATAGGGTAAAGTCACGCTGTCTTTGAATGAAGAGAGCGGGTCTTGTGTGAAGCCGCGGGAATCCAAGGGCATAGGTATGAACTCTGCATCTTGAAGCTCCTGGCAGAGAGAACAGGGAGAAACAGTGGACGAGAGGCAGACGCCAGAGATCATTATTCACATGCCGACATCCTGAGGACATCAGCATACCAGAGTATGATGTAGGACCTACCGGTACATCATACTCAGGCAGGTGGCAACGTTTCCCACGAGTGTGACATAATAAGAGCAAAATGGCAGGTATCAAAATCTCAACATTTGCCTGCGGATTGAATGAAGCTTTCCAACCTGGGCATTCTGTGGTTATAGGGCGACGCACCTTTCTAAGCCACTGGGGACAGGAGCTGTCCCCAGTCTGGTTTCCCAGTGACATCATGGAGGTGTCCATGTGGAGGCCCTCGGTGTCGGCCTCCATTGTGCCCCCTAGAACCCGGTCACGGCACGCCGTGGCTGCGCCTGGCTCCATCTCCATATCTACTGTGGATGAGGATGCTTCCTGGCCCACTCCTGAATAAAACGCAACCAGACACGTGTGAGCATGCAGGCACACGCCACACAAACACACATGAAAATGCATGCTAATCTCAGAAGTTTATTTTGCTCACACAGAGATCAGATGCATTCACAGCAATACACAAAGTTGTGCTCACGGAAAATAATTTGCAATTACCTATTGAAAGGCCGCTGCTGTTAGAGCGAATGGTCTTAGAGTTGAGAACCTTCTCTGTAAAGGGGAACAAAGAACTGTTTTCATTAATCAATAAACTGCTAGCTGTGGCCAGCTTTCTGTAGTTGGGGTGAGTGGAGGTGATGTTTTTACCCATGATGATAATGGTGTGCCATGCGCGGCACGATAGGTCTGGAACATAATGAAGAGAACCGAAGATGGGCCTGGGTAACGCAGGGCAAACCTCTGATCCAAAACCTTTATCAGCAGGCATTCCCAGGCGGCCATTTCCTGCATTTCCCCATGCGAAGATCTGATTGTCTGCAAGAATGACACAGAAACAACTTGTATATTGATTCAACTACGGTCACAAGGAGGATTCTGAAAGCATTCTGGGAACACAGACTGTTTTCAACAGTGCACAACGATAGAGATTAATGCGTTATAGAAGCATCTAACCTTGTAACACCAGGCTTTCCATCATGGAGGAGAGACTGTTATTCATTCATTCCAAACTGACCCATGGTTTCTGGTAAAAATTGAATGTATTTGCTACCCCTATAATGTTGTGGTGTTGCAGAGTTGTAGTGGTACTTTTAGAAGTGGGGGGACGCCTCTTAAAGGGTAATTCCACCCATTTTTTCTGAGAGTGTATACAAATGTGAACCAAATGGACCCGCTAGGGTCCATTTGGTTCCATTTGTACACTCTCAGAAAAAAAGGAAACTCATTAACATGGTGAAACACATACTGATGATCAAGATTTTTTTTGATCAAGATTATTTTTTTATTTCACCATGCTAATGATTTTTTTCAGACCTCCATTTCTAGGAAACACATAATGGGGGAACTTGCACGTGCATGCACACTTGCGTGCCTGCACAACACACAAAGATTTGTTTAAGCTTAATTGTATCCATCAAAATAAATGACAATAAGACAAAAAACATAGGCCTACTTTTGCCCCAAAAAATATTTTAGATATGAGAAGTGGGGGGACGCCGCCCCCCGCGTCCCCCCTCCACTACAACATTTGCCACCGTACCCAGTTATGAGCTTATTGATTGACTATTTTCACTGTTCATCCTACAAAGAAAGAGTAGTGCTTAAAATTGGTTACAAGGAAGAAAGGAAAAGAGCGCTCTCACGATCGTATGTCATCTCATTCCAGCCAATCGGAATAACACTATGTCTAACCCTCAGTGGCTGCAATGGTGAAGCCGTCTCCACAGGACACTTTGGTCACAACCTTCCCTCCAAACGGTCCCACCAGGACCTGGACACTCTGGTGTTTCTTGAAGTCCTTCACACCCAGCTGGCCAAACTTGTTACAGCCGAAGGTGATCAGCCGACCCCGTTCTGAAAGGCCAAAGATCATCGGGAATTATTCATCACATCATAATGTGAGTTTTAAGAAGGAAAAAAGAAGACTCCTTTTCACATTACCATCGATAGCGGCGGTATGGCTCTTCCCCGGTGAGATGGAGACGATCTTGAAACGGGCTAGTTGCTTTACCAAGGTCAGCGTGGTGGTGTACGGGATCGCCTGGAAGCCCTGGTGGAGCAGAAACATGTGTTTTGAGAACTGGCAATTCTGTCTCCACAAGACATAGGTTGCGTGACACAAATCTCTCTTTAAAGAGATGGATCGATTGTAATTATTACATGACAAAGTAATACCTCTCCGGGGTGGTTTTTCAGGCCAGATATACCCTGGTTCAGGCCCAGCTTGTTGAATTCATTGTTCCCGCAGGCCAAAACTTTCCCGGCCTCTGTCAAAAAGAAGGTTCCATCACTGCTGCAGGACACAGAGGAAATGATGGCTCCTTTAGGGAGCTCCACCTTGATGGAAAAATACAGGCCAAACGCAGGACATCATAATGAAGAAATAACAACAGTGATTAATATGGCCTTGGCTACAAGTTTTTCCTCTTTCTTTTTTTTTGTCTTTTAGTTTTTCCAATGAATATTAAAGCAGTATAGTAGCAGCATGAAAAAATGTCTTACTTGCATCGGGGAAGAGAAATCGTCCTCACAGTCCAGGCCAAGTCGCCCTGTGGCAGGAGATTACAGGAATCAATCAATAAAGGTAGACAACCATTTGTGCAGCAAAAGCAATGAACACTGTCTCCATCTGTTGGTCAGTGCCGGTACCACAAAAACAGACATTTCGCAGATATCGTTTGAATATTCTTGCCAAGCTCTATCTGCTCTGTACCATGTTCCCCACAGCCCCAGGAGTATATGTCTCCGCTGTGAGTCAGAACGACCACGTGATTGTCCCCGCACGACACCCAGCGAACAGGCCGCTCCTCGAAGAACTCCAGAAGCACCGGCTTCAGAACCTCCATGCCCTCCTCGTTCTCCACTCCGATGCAGCCGTAGTAGTCTGACCCGAACATGTACATCTGATCCTCCTCTGCAAACACACACACACACACACACACACACACACACACACACACACACACACACACACACACACACACACACACACACACACACACACACACACACACACACACACACACACACATTATTACTACACATGTGTGGGACATCACCTTTGTAATATTTTCTGTCTACTTTGGGTCACCATTCAGACTCACCAGTGACACAGGCTGTGAAGTCTGCCCCACAGGCCACCTGTCGGACGGCCTTCCCCTGCAGCTTCTCCACCTTCCTCGGTTGCCGGTACGACGCCTGGTCTCCGTGGCCTAGCTGGCCCACCATCTTGGTCCCTCCTTGGACATTCTGACAACAGAAAGCAGAGCAGAAGTTCACAGGATCACTTTGTCATCCTATTTATAATACCACTATTCTACAAGCTCACACCATGTTGCATTGTGACACATGTTAAGCTTCTAAACTGGTTATTTTCGCTATTTGTAAGAAGTTATTAACGTTTATTGGTTTTGCTGTGGCCCCCCTGAACCCCCTCAATGAACCCAGTCAGTGTTGTAGGGGGACTTTTAGAATGGGGTGACAACCCATAAGACATGCATGTGCAGTTGCGCAACGCACACAGACACTATTAAAACATGCAGACATGTCTATTTAGAAAGAGGCTTTACAATGCTTCATTTATCAATAAAAGTAAATAACAAGTCAAAGATGTGTTTAAGTCAAAAAACAAGTCTTTGCCCCCAAAAATATTTTAGATGTTACAGAAATTGGAGATTTGCGTCCCCTCACCACTACACCCCTGATCATCATACTAGCACTTGAACAAGTTACAACAGAAATTATATGTAGCTTGCAGAGTTAGATCAGTCAGATATGCTTGAAAAAAAAAAGCCCTCACGTTATTCACTGACACTGCAATCAGCTGACCAATTGGGCAGAGTATTTAATCTGACCTAAGTCTGGATTCTTCCTCTCCTGTTGTTGTTATGCGCTGTTCGCACCGCCACCCAGCACAACCGGTGGGCTCTGCCATTTCTGTTCCCCATGGTCGGGTTGTCCCTCTTCATGGTTAATGATGGTTGTATATTGACCCCTTCTCAAAAGCCCTCCCTTTGGGGTGGGGTTTCCCAGAGGAAAAATGCTTCTCAGTTTAAGCTCAGAAGCGTCTCTTTCTCATTTTAAGATCACCTTGCTATATATGCATATTGCATATAGCAAGATTTCAGCTTGCAACAGCCAATGGAGAGATTCAGCTTTGCCTCATGTATCTCTCAAATACACCTGTAGCAGCCAATGGAGAGACTTCAGCTTTGCCTCATTTATGGATCCTAGTATTCATTTTTCGGAGCCAAAGAGGCATAGGTGATCTTTAGGTGATCTTAAAATGAGAAATAAACGTGGGTGTCTCAAGAGACACTTTTGAGCTTAAACTGAGAAGCATTTTTTCCTCTGGGTTGTTCACTGTCCATACCAATCCAAAGTCAAGCTTCCCTGGTCAAGCTTTCATCTTCTAACGTGCCTCTTGGACAAGGCCGGATTGGGGAGGGACTAAGGATGAAAGTCAAGAAACTATGTTTATTATTTGTTCACTTCACTCACAGCCCAGGTGTAGAGCTCTTTTTCCACTGTGACCACTGCAAAGTGGCTCTCTCCAGCGCACACATGCTGGGCAATGCTTCCACCTTTGAACGAATCCATTTTCTGTGGGGTGAACTTCCCCCCACCCCAGAAGTACACCTCCCTGGAGCGGGTGGTCACCACCGCAACCGGGGTCTCTGTTGCTGTGCTCAGCCTAAAATGCAAAAGAATATAAATAAATTACATTTCACCTAATAAGAAACAAAACACAGCACAACACAGGGTTGATTTATATTAACTGGATTATTATTTTCAAAATGAAATATAACCTACATACATACATACATACACAAATACATAATCTGTAAGGCGTCACCGGTATGTTACTTGTACTATTATTCTTTCAAAATAAGTGCAAAGAGACTAGACTTAATATTAAATGAGAGAGTAGTGGGAGAGAGAGTATTATCATTATCAATAGCACAATAATCTTGTTAGTAATAAAATGCTGTTTTCGAAGTATGTGAAATACATGTATAGTTGCAGAAGACAAATGTCATTGTCTATTCAAACTATTTTTGCATTCCAAGCTTACAAAATATAAATATACCAGAATTAACAATAATAAATTATCCAATTTGTAAAAGTAAGGACTACTAATGACAAGATATTTTACTGTTCCTAATCTCCTAATCTGTCAGGACCACTACCCAAAACATGTATTATTGTTGTTAGTAGGAAAAAAAAGGCAAATCTAGCCTGAATCAGATCTGAAGCACTTCAGGATTGGAATCTGATTTGTTTTGAGTCGTGTGACCATTTAAAGCCAATCAGATTTCAATCCAGAAGTGGCTCAGATCTGATTCAGGCTAGATTTGGCTGCCAGTGTAAATCAGGGCTTAGAAGAGCCCTGACTTCGAACAAAAATAGTGAACAAAAATTGAATTGAATTGAATGGGATCCCAGATTGTGTTATTTTATAAAATATAGCAACTGATTATCTGATTACACTGACAGTACACTGTAGAAGTCAACTTACTTTGGTTTCTTCATGGCAGAATTAAGCAAGGCAACCCGTTCCTCTAGATCCCTGCATGAGGGATTGATGACAGACAATCAGAATGTCGACATTAATTAATAGCATTTCAACATATTTCACTACCTTTTAATGTCTAAATCACATGAGGGATTGAAAACCTACTATAAGTGATATTTTAAAGTTAAAACAAGTGGTTTCTTTAAAAGGTTTCAACCTTGTGGCTCATTTAGTTCAGAAACCCATTTACTTCATTAATGTATTGCAACTTCCCAGGAATAGAAAGCCCTCCAGTTTGTATTAGCTATCGATGATTTCACTTGTGGACAGGTCTCTGAACTACCCATAGACCTCTCATATCCTAGTAGAAGAAAATGGTGGCATTTTATCATCGCGAACTTTCTCTCCCTGGCAACCAACTTACTGTTTGCAGGAGGAAATGATCGGCTGCTCCAGAATCTGATCCGCTGTGGGTCTCTGCACAGGATCCTGGGAGATGAAGCCAACAGAGTCATTTTACACTGGGGTGCAACAGTTTAGACAACTAATTATTAAAAATAATCTATGAAATAATGATTTTTCAAAAATAGCAAATCTACTCGCTATTTTTACCATATTTGCGTTATTGTACTCTGGTATATAAAGTAGTCGTTCATTGTATGGTTATCTGGTTTCTAGTATTGGTATCTCCAATAAACATGCCTTGATTATTACATTAAAACTATGTATGAAAATTAAGGCTGTTGAAAATAGTTAATTAATGGGATTAAATTAATTCTGCTGATTAATCTGATTAAAATTTTTAACGCAATTAACTCATGTGCACACTGACTCAACCCACTGAGCATTTTCTCATTCAACGAAATGTGTAGAGCACGGTTTTACAGAGACGTATATCCTGTGTGTCTCCCTGTAACCAGAACTAGAGTATAGCTGGAGGATCTACAAGCATTGAGGGCTTGTAGATCTCGTATTTTGATACATATTTTAAAGATAAATGGTTATTTTTTTCACAGATTCGGTTTCTTTTTTAAAAACATGCATATTTTGGACATAGTTCGAATGGTGATTAATCATGATTAAATTAATTTTGAAGCTGTGATTAATTTGATTAAAATTTTTAATCATTCAACAGCCCTATGTATGAAAATACATTATAGTAATACTCACAAAGAAAAAAAATATAGTTTCAGCCCTACATTTTACACCGTTAGGTTACCTTTTGTAAAGCATTGTGTTAAACATCAGCATTAGCCCTGTTAAACTCAAAAGCCTGATTAATACATTTGCCTTTCCTCTTCACTCACTTGATCTAGGCACTTATATACAAGCTTGATGAGTTCAGCAGAATAAACGTTTGAGTCCACTTCCATCGTCCAGTTGCCTTGGACTATTTTCACACACAGGTTTAGAGGATTCTGGATGGACACAAACAAGACAGTGTTAACCTAAATAACAATGTCAACAGTACTTTAGATGTAATTCTGTGAGTGTCTCGAACTCTATGCCAAACAAATACCAAACCTACCGTGGCATCAAATGTTCTTGTTAGAGCCATGATTTCAAATATGACACAGCCCATGGCCCAGATGTCTGATTTGAAGTTGTACTTCACACCCTGGCACAGTTCAGGTGACATGTAATATGGGGTTCCCACACACTAACGGGACAAAGAGAAAGCAAAAAAAATAACAATTAAGCAAATTAACTGCATCCCCATTGTCTCTTTACTTGGTCTGTTGTAGTCCTCATCAGACCAGAATAACACCAGGCGAGGTCACAGCAGAGAGTTACAAAAAGATATGTCTACCAATGGTGTTCCTACATAATATCTCCAAATATGATTGAATTCCACTTTCAACTTCATCCTGGTCACTTTTTATGTCAGTAAACTTAAAGTTGTTGTCAAAAGTATCGTTCTGCCATCTAGTGGCTCTTCTTTTAACTGCAGCATGCACAGTGCATGTCAAAAAACAGTCAAGCTCTTGATAAAAGCAATTTGACTTTTGAGATTGATACTCAGTTTGATGGATACCGTAATTATCAATTTCAGCAGATTTTCATGACATCATTGTCGTGATAGTCAGAAAGCTTTTTTCAATCATATTAGACCATTATATTTGTATGTTTTCTTTTTTTAATAAATGGCCTTCTCCATTACACTACAGTGTTATACAAAAGCAGCAAAACTGGACGATGGACAATCTATTTGTTCTAATTTTGAAAACGAAAATAAAGTTTGAAAGTGGCTTGGTTTTTGAAACTGTGCCTGTGGGTTTTGTCCTGAAAAGTAACAAGCACGTGAATGGAAACAAGATCACAAAAGACTCTCTGTTTGGTGCTATCATTTTAGGTAAAGCGTGACTGTACTTGGTACTGTTTAGATTTCTGACTAAGTAGACTATTCATCAATCAATCCCATTTCACTTGGTTTTAAATGGTATGACTTTACTGACAGCATCAATGAAGGTGGACAGAAAAGGATGGACAGGGAGAGAGAGAGAGAGAGAGAGAGAGAGAGAGAGAGAGAGAGAGAGAGAGAGAGAGAGAGAGAGAGAGAGAGAGAGAGAGAGGAAGCTAGGGAGAGACATCCAGTACATACACCATAGGTCTTCATGAATGTGACTCAAACAGGTCAGGATAGTACTATGTGGTTGGCCAGCGGGCCAACTGGTATACAGTTAGTATTTAAACAGTATACTACAGTATATATTGTACTGTTTGTATACTGTGCTTGATGACTTACCAACAACTTAAAGGGCTTATTATCCTTACTAATAGGGCACTGGGCAACAACTTACTGTCTCAGCCATGGCAAACTGGGAGTCTAGCTTCTTTGCTAGACCATAATCGCCCAACTTGATGAGGTCGGTCTTTGTCAAAAAGATATTGAGCGTTTTGATATCCCTATGAGATAAGGGAAAGGGAAGGGACAGTAAACATAATAGTACAAGGCCGAAATACTATGTGCTAAGTCACAAAATAATCATCCAGCTGTCTTGACTACAACGTAAGAACTAACACAACTAAAAAACATTACCATAATGATATAATAGAAGTGCAAACTTAAAATAGGGCATGGGCGATTTACCTGTGCAGGACCCCAGCCTTGTGAATGTGGGCCACAGCTGAAACAATCTGATACAGGTACCATATGACCGCCTGAAAAGCATAAGAACAACGATGAAGACTGGTATTATTACCAAGCATTGATGAGTAAAATACTTGTGTTGCACACTTCCATACCTCCTCAGAGAACAGCACTCCCTTCTGTTGGGTGATTTTTTCATAGAGATTTCCTCCTGAAAGGCATGCAGTCATACAATAACGATAAGACTTGTGCGGGCAACGTTAAAACCAATAGGTCAAAGAAAGCTATGTTTCATACCGTTGCAATATTCCAACTCAATGAGTAGGGTGTTTTTATCCATGAAGTGGTTGAAGTAGGCTATGATGTTGTTGTGTTGGAGGATGGACAGGATACTTATTTCGTTCATAACATCTCTGCGCTCCTTCTCTGAAAGACAGTTCAGATCCACCTCTTTCCAAACCACCAGAGAGTTGTCCTGGGAACATCACATAGAAGGAATGTCAGTTATTTGTATAGTACCATTAATAGACTAATAGTGTGCACATGTGACAATAAATCATCACCATCAATGTATCCAATTGTAAGCCAGTGTACAAATAGGTGCACTGACTTGATATTACGGTACATTTAGCTCTGGTCCAGAGCTCCACTGCTTCTGAGTCTGACAATGCAAGTCAGACTCAGAAGCAGTGGAGCTCTGGACCAGAGCTACGGTACATTTAGAATTTACTGCATAGCCTATATGGAACTGGAACATCTGTCTTTCCATGGGAATGGGAAAGGAGGTAAAGGGTGTCATTTATCTCGTTCTGACACAAGAATTTCTCACAGTGGTATGGAACAGAAAGCCACTGTAGTTGTCAGGAGCAAAATCAGTCGCAATCATATTGGCACATGCTTCTTATTTGGAAACATTCAACTGCAGCTAGAAACTGCCTGTAGGGCAAGGCTGAACTGTATATATTGTGCACGAGCACAATGCACAGCAGCCTATTCCATGGCACAAGTCTATAGTGATGACTGTTCAAACGGAATTATTCGTACCTCTGTTCTCCTGTAAAGGGTCGCTTCCCCAAACGACCCTCTCCCGAGAATCCGGATAGGAATGTAATGCAACTTTTCTTCTTCGCCGCTGTAGGTACTAGACGTGGATCGTCCACTGGCGACCGAATCACTGCCCAAATCTGAATTTAGCGACGCAAAATGTCTCTCATAATCCTCAAGTGACATTTCTGCGTAAACTTTGCAACACGGGTTATATGATAAACAAGGCCTAAAATGGCAAGTATTCTTGAAATAACAACACTATAGTCGCCTAGGTGCGTGTATTAAAATCAGTAAAGTCGCTGTTTTCTATTACTTAAACAAAGCATAATGCGCTCAAGTCCCACGAAAAACAATACAAGTTAACCGTAAACAGTTACAGTGTTGCCAGCGCACTTTAGGAAGTCGCACGCAGACCGTTCGAGCTCATCCCGTTCGAAACAGTAGCATTTTCTATGCGCTAAATAATAAGCCAGTGTAATGTCACGTTAATGTGACAACGCGAACGCAGATAAAGTCACCGCCGACAAAAATAGACTGATAAGTGGTTCTGCTGGGTTACGTTGACTTTCCTGGCCGCACAGATACCATGAAGTTTAAGCAAGAACGTTACAGTAAAAGTCCACCGCAGTACAAGAAGGACTCCATCTTTTCTATTTCCATGCACGGACCCGGAAACACTCTCAGATTACACGAATGCATCATAATGCATGTCATCTTCCTGAGCAGGAGCGAGAGCGTCCATATATTCTTTTTGCAATGTGTAAAATTAAATACGAAAATACATAGATTTTATTTCAAATGTGGTTAAAGTAAAACGTTTTTTGCTTTCCATGACAGTTATGACGTATGGATAATTCAGTAACCAACTTGAGGAACAATGAGAACTTGAGAAGGGCGGCTAATAGTGTGTAACCATTCTCAACGTGGGGTCTAACAGGAGCTATCCCCCAGCCCTGCAGGCAGGTCGCAGGGGTCCTTCAGAGTTCTCCGAGTCCGACTCCCCAGCGGATGATATCTGCTAAACCATTGGTGGAGTAGATTAGGCTAGACTAGATAGAGGGGTCATACACAGTACACACGTCCGCGCTGGCCCTGTCAAGGCCCAGTTAGGGCTTGCGCAAGGGGCCGCTTTGGGTTGCCCGCGCAGGACCCTAGGGGGTTTGCACATCGGCAAACTGCTGGGCCCTAAGTGCTGGGCCAGTATGGTCAGCCCCCACGTAGCCCTAAGATGCCTAAAAGGGCCCGCAAGGGCCCCAGAATAAGCCCTCACTCAGCCTGCAGGAAACCCCCATTAACTGCCCTGACTAGGCCCCCACCACACCCACATTGGCTTTAACCATTAATATTTTACTACCGGTATATTTATTTTAAAAGAACTACAAATGAGCCACGAATTGCATCATTAAATCTGTTTACACCAACTGACTGAACTAAAAATTGAAGTACACCAATTAAAATGCAAGTTGTCACTGCATAACCATGATCTGTACTGTGAAAAAAATGCAATAGTCAAAGTGATTCAAATCAAAGAATGTATTATATACACCAACAATAGAAAGCATTACAACATATTACAAACATTGGAACAACATTGGAACACACAAAAATAACACATTTAACGTGGGGGAGGGGGTGCAAGGGAGTTAATGCAAATCCTTTGTCTGGGCTGTTCAGTATTTGGGCCAAAACAGCACCAGGCTATAGAGCTGGCAAGTGTGGCAGCCATCTTAGTTCCACGCTAAAAATCCCAATGCATTTTCCCCATAGAGATTTCCAAAGATATTGTAAGCCTTGAATCCAGCCATCCAGGATCATGGTTAATCATGACCATAAAACCTTTGATCATGTGAAAAAGGTTTTAAATGTTTTAATTATGATATACGATGTTTAATAAATACTGTTTTTCAAATATTTCTTTTCACAGAATCAAAGGTTTTATGGTCATAATTCACCATGATCCTGGATGGCTGGATTCAAGGCTTACAATAATTGATATAAATATCTTTGGAAATCTCTATGGGAAAAATGCATCAGGATTTTTAGCGTGGAACCAAGATGGCCGCCACACCTGCCAGCTCTATACTGAATGGCCCTCCAAGGATGCCCTGTGCCAGATCAGAGAGATCTGATCATGTAATTGGTCCTCACTAATGTTCATGAAACATTGGCACATTTTTCCCCACTTGGTCTGTGTCTCATAGGAGGGCTGTGGGCAGTTCAGAAACTAGGCTTATATGACATCAAGAGAATCCAAGCTGATAGAAACGACAGGCTTTTAATTCATGAAAAGTTACCATGTGTTACCAAGTTACCAATGAAAGCCATCGTTCTCGCGATAATGTATCTTTTAAATCCCCCAAAAATAAAATACATTTTTGGATGTCATCGATGATGTCCCATAACTCCAGTTTCTGAATGCCCACAGCCCTCCTATGAGACACAGACCGAGTGGGAAAAGAATCTGCCAATTTTTCATTAACATTAGCAAGGACCAATTACATGAAGAGCATTTAAGGCAAATGGCACAGGTTAAAGGAACATCTTAGGATGTAAGCCGAGAAAATCTCCTAACACCACCAAACCATCTTGACCTATTCTCCCCAAAGCAAAAATTGAGTAAGTCAAGGCACGGGACACACCGTGTAACAAAACAAGACGCTGTATACGTAACATTTTAAACTGATGTTGACATTTAGTTTTTTTTTTTTCTCAAGTTCAACTGCAACTGGAAACTAATTTCCTCTCACGTTTACATATAAATTGCTGAAAAATAAAGAGGAAGTTGAAAAGGCAATACTGAATTTGAAATTTGCAATGATATTAATTTGATAATGCGTAAGCATGAAGCAACAACAGCTATAGGAATGAGAGGCAAGTGCCAAACCAAGGTAAATAATTAAAATAAAATCAAAATTGCTCGACTTTTAGTTAGATTCAGACACTGCCCTGGGTCTATCAATGAATCATTCACCATAGGTACAATATCAACAGGTTTAGTATATCAATAGTAGTAGTTTTTAACCAGTTTTCCTGCAAACATGGATGTGACACTATTGTTCCAACATTGTTTGCTGCTCCCCTCCGGTTCCCAATGGTCAGAATACATCAATACTGAGCAAACAACTGGTGATGGAGACAGCTCTAAACACAACTCAACACAATAACTGTCTTAACTGTCTTAAACAATATTATAGGAAACAAGCCAAAATAAGCAACAGCATCATTTTACAAACAAGCCCAAAAACTACTAATGATGTAAAAGCAACTTTACAGAAAAAATAAAAAATAAAATGAAAATAAAAGCCCTTGGTCGGTAGTCAGTGGACACCAAAGAGTGGGTCCAACTCAGTGTGACCTGGAGTGAGGCAACCACAGGTGTAGGCAACAAGTGTTTGTTCTGTACAGTAGGTTCGTAGTTATTCAGTGCTTACATTTTGTTGTGTGGGAGGAAGTTTTACAACTGTATGCATCAAAGAACTAAATGCAGGAGAGAAATGTCAAGTTCAAAAGGCTTGGATGCCAATAGTCCAGGCTTCCAGGTGCTATACAACATTCAGAATTAAGCCTCTCCATTCAACAGCTTATTAGGGCCACATATTAGCGACTAGCGAGTTCCGCTTAATTGTCCTCAGACCCCTCATATAGTTGACTCTTAGCAAACTCAGATGCAACTTGCTGACTGCACAGGTGTGGACCTTTTTGAGACATCTAAAAAAGCAGTTCAACTCACAGGTTCCCATCTCGAGTGACCACTTCAGGTAAGATGAGGTTTAGGCGGTTGTGAGGTTTATCTTTTCTCGGGCCATGGTCTCTCTGCTGAAACGGGAGGATAAAAAAAAGGACTGGAGGGGAAGGACGACCAGCCACCTCTCAAAATAGGATGTTTCTTCTTGCACTCCTCGCAACCATGGCTTGTAGTCCTTTCTCAGGCCTGAATTCATCTGGAAACATATAAAAGAAAATATTATTGATTATCGGCCTAGTGTGCCTTTGCGGTAATCAATCCCTGGTAACCTAACTGTAACACAGTGAGAAGACTCTCACATAGTGACACTACAAGAGGCAGGCCTACAACTGTGTTTGTGTGTGTATATCAGGAACCTGTCGATTGCGGTTCACTGGTAGACCGCGGACTGTTCCCAAGTCGACTGCAACGTGACGAAACGTTCAAAAACCTACCATTTCACTCTGAATGGGAGGAAGATTATGTTTTGTTTATTATAATTAAACGTGCCTTTTCGTCCTCACTTGGAGAACTACTGATGTTAGGTGGTTAAGCATGAATGTTCCTGATCAGATTTCTGATCATAGCTATATCTGAAATCTAGTAGTTCCCGAAGCTTTCTACACAGGGATAATCATACAAAGCTAGTTGACCACCAGTGGCTTTTAGATTTCATTTGTCTTTCCTCACTAATCTCACCCGCGAGCTCAATGGGTTGAATGAAGAGCTCCAGGGTAAAAATAAAGATGTAGTCAACATGAGTTCCGTGGACACGTTTTGTTGATTATTCAACATACAGTACTTTGATTACATATTACCCTATTGGCCTGAATATAAGTGTTTTTTTCAAATGGCAAAAATCTTAAAAATGGAGTCGTCTTATATTTGTGGACTATATTATTTGACATTCAATGTTTTCTTCTTCCATCCACATGATGTGCCCTGTCAATTTCAATTCAATACAAATAAGTTTGATTGGCATGAAAAACATACTGTACATTTTCAGTGCCAGAAAACGTGTCAAATAAATAAATGCAATAAAATAAAGGGGGAAGTAATACAGCACTGTGTAAACAGAGCCATGTCATATTGCATCTTTTACATGTTAGGGTGCTGTGGTTTCCAAAGTGGAACCTGTATTTCTTAAAAATGGAGGTCTGAAAAAAATTAACAACTGATGACATCATGAAGATTGACATTATTATTATTATTATTATTACATCATGAAGATGTATTTCACCATGTTAATGATTTTTCTTTCAGATCGCTTTTTCCTGAGAGGGTACAAATGGAACCAAATTGACCCGCTAGGGTCCATTTGGTTCACATTTGTATCCTCTCAGGATTTTTTTTTTTTTTTTAATGTGTGGAATTCCCCTTTAACATTCATTTTGACGAATCGGTGGTGCAAGTGCAATCTGCAGCCTATTGTCAAATAGGGGTCTTTGAAATTAAATGTATTTAGAATCACTGCTTAGAGCCATTCAAATTTCTACTGATGTGGCGTTATCTTATCATATGGGGGTCCACGGGCTCATTAATGACAATTTCGGGGTCCTTGTCATGAAAAGGTTTGGGAACCACTGTTATAAATAGGATATAAATATAGATATTTTTACTTTTTAGTCAAGACAAGAACAAAAAACAAAGACAAGTAGTAGTTATTGTTTTGCAGTTATTTTGTACAGGTATATCAGAGGCCGTTTTCCCCAGGACTAATTTAAACATTATACAGAAAAACGCAGACTTAGCAATGTGTTTGGGTTGTACATTGTACTCCCAAAGGGGAGATTATTTTGTTTTTGGTCATAGTTTCAAACTCACCTTTCAGTATCACTGTCAACTATCCAGCTGCTTGGAACAATGCTGGTCGTATTCTTGTCAGCCCCCTCTGCCCAGCTAACAAGGGCAAACTTGTATTCCGTCATACTTTTGTTGATTTGATAAATAATTTTAATAATTTTAATGTTTCTGTTCGCTGAACGAGTGGACGTTGTTGTGTTGTGCCGCATCCGTTGGAAGAAAGACAGCGCTCGAGCCATCGCGCTCGAGCGATGCGTATGCGTTGAATAGGTCTGTGTGCTATGATTGGCTGGCTGGAGGGGGAAGGGTTCTGCGCATGCGTGAGTTGCGCGCTAAGCATTCTGGCCGATGTAGTTCTAGTAGAGTAAGCAATGCTTACTGATAAGTACAGCGGAACTACACCAACCAAAATGCTTAGCGTCTCAATGAAAGCCGGAAGCCATCTCTCTCAAAACAACTCTATGCTCAAAACACAGCAAATAGAAGGAAGAAACCGGCTCCGATTTAGAAGGAAATATATTCTCCCGGATTCTGATGAAACAGACATTCCAAAAAGAACAACACGTTTCTGAAAAGAAGGTGAGTCTTCTTCTGTTTACTGAATCATACGACAATGCAGACGGATATTGTAACTGCTTGCATGACCTCACTGTCTAAACCAGAGACATCTAGTAGACAAGTTGCGACATTGAGGGGTCAGAACCCGAGCGCTGTTCATTTGGACTAAAAGAGGTACAAACTACAGTTGGGAATACATCGTTTCCAGCAATGTGTTAAAGTATGCAATGTTTATGCTGTAATATTACTACAAATCGATATAAAATAAAGAGATGTATTTATTTATCATTATCACAAGCTGGGCTGCTATTCGTTGTCCCAATTGTCAGTAGAAGTCTAGGTATAAGAGCCTCCATTGGACTGACCCCATTAAGTGAACGGAGTTGGCGTAGCTGTCTATACGCTAAAGCCCTGGTCTAAAGTAAAACAATGCAGAGATAAGATTGAGATCTAATACTGTACAATTAATTGTCAATGGCCCTAGACAGACCCAATAACAATTGTTATTGGGTCTGTCTAGGGCCTGTTTTCGCGAAGGGAACATGGTATATATCATTGTCTATAAACAATGAAAATGTAAATGTCAGACTAGGCCAGGTGGTTCACAAAGTGGGGTCTTTGAGGGGCTCCCTAAATGATACTTAGGAACCAAGTGGACCCTTATGGGTCCCAATTCTGAGAGTAAAGATGGGCCCATTAAAAGCAAGCCCAAAAAGGCATTTGCTGACTTAAAACATGAAATAAGTACAAAAAGATCCCAATAAACAAGCTATTAACAGACCAGTAATAAACTGTACTGTGCTTAAAGTATTGGAATTAATTCAATCACCAACCTGTCAATGACATGAGAGTCATGTCATGCATTATTTTCTTACATAGAATCTGAATGAAGATTCCTCTCACTATAAGTCTGACATTGGCTTTGAAGATACACATCATATGATATGAGCCACATTATGGTTATTGTGCTGTACAAGAGTATTTCTCAGCCATGTTCTTCTTAGGTTACCCCTTCTGAAGTCCATTGTTAGTTCAACAGTACATTTACAATCAGTTATATCAGTGGTGATTGAGGGACATACATTATGATATGATGATTGAAGTATTAAAATCTTGTTTTCTTTCTTTCTTTCTTTCTTTCTTTCTTTCTTTCTTTCTTTCTTTCTTTCTTTCTTTCTTTCTTTCTTTCTTTCTTTCTTTCTTTCTTTCTTTCTTTCTTTCTTTCTTTCTTTCTTCTAGAGCCTGTATGCTGGTGGTGGAGATTCTATTCCCAGATATCCTACTTCCCTGCTCTTGTTGTTTGAGGATGACTTTACCAGAGAGTGAGGCTAATTCAACAATGGACATAATTGCAGTCAAGCATTATCAGTGTGTGCAGTATTTATTTTTTTCTTGTGACTTAGATCACAGTGTTGGGTCCATTATTGGAAGTGGAGAATAATAATAATAATAATGGATTGTTCAGTTTTATTTGAAGATATCCCTTATTAATCAGCAAGGAATCACATTCACAAGTCTGTGAATCTGTGAAAAAATTTCCTCTGAAAAATGAAGACCCCCTTTCCACTGGTTCACGACTTACCCAAGCTTCACTGTGCTGTTGCAAAATGGACACAATTTCTATATACTATTACATGCTTTGCTTTTGAGAAGGGTCCAGCTGCAGACCTAGCCTAGGAGTGGACGTGCCTCACAGTTGATGTGATGACGTCACATCAACCCACAGGCCCCTGTTGTTGAGCACCGGGGATTTAGGCTTAGGGTTACGGTTGGAGGGGTCTAGAGTTTTGCTACAAACATTGCTACGCCCTTCTCTAAACCTACCCCTAACCCTAACCACAAGCTAAGATGGTGCTGATAAGCAGCCTACTGGGAATTATCGCTTGATAACGGTAGAAGTGGGTGGCACATGGCAAAAACAGGGGTCTATGGGTTGATGTGTGACGTCATCACATCAACTGTGAGGCACATCCACTCCTGGGCTAGGTCTGCAGGTGGAGCCTTTTGGATCTTTTGGCAGAAAGAATGACAGATCACATAGTTCACTGATTGATGTTGAAAATGTGGTTGGTCTGAAAAGGGGATTCCACAGGCATGAAACAGGTATTTGATGGGACATTGTTAAAAAGAAAATGTGTGCTATTGATCTATCACAATTAGCAAGCCTTTATGCATATACTGTATAGCAGTGGTGTCAAACTCATTTGGGGTGGGGGCCGCATTGGACTTAAGGTGACTTCATGGGGGCCGGAGCGCCGCGGTGCAACCAGTCGCAGACCGCAAGCATGCACGGCACACGCATGTAGTTCTCGGTTATACACCCTTGTACTGCTGAAGTATAGTTCTCACTTTGCAGCGCCAGCAGCCTAGCCTGGTAAAACAACTCCCCCTGCTGGACAACATGCATTCCATGCCGTTCAGAATAGAGCTCAAATGCATTTCTTTAAACGATCATAACTTTTGATAGGAACGTGCTAGAGACTTACTTTTTTTATAGACTCAGACATTTTTGCTCTACAAGCCTGGGGCCGGATTAAATCATCTTGCGGGCCGGATCTGGCCCGCGGGCCTTGACTTTGACATATGTGCTGTATAGCAAGATCCAGTGTGGAAGATTGAAAATGTAAAAGGCAAAGAGGTTTTAATAAACATCAAAATGATGCATATTATTTTGTCTTCAATGTGTTTTCTTTAGTATATATAGCTATGCTATGAATGGTTCATGTGTATGCTATAAATGTTTATTCGCAAAGTAAAAAATGAAAGTAAAATAGTAAAGTATTATTATATTATGACCATATATTGTACCATATATAATTATACAGGTGGAATTATGTAGCAATATTTGGAACACTCATATATTGCAATATATTGGAGCATACAAAGACTGAATATAAATTGCCATATATTTTACAATATATAATTAGACTGGGCACAATATATACCAATATATGGCACACTCCTATTGAAATATATTGGAGCATATAAAGACTGAATATAAATTGCCATATATTTTGCAATATATAATTATACCGGTACAATATATACCAATATATGGCACACTCATATATTGCAATATATTGGAGCACATAAAGACTGAATATAAATTGCCATATATTTTACAATATATAATTAGACCGGGTACAATATATACCAATATATGGTGCATGCATATATTGCAATATATTTGTTATACAATATAACTATACATGGTACAATATATACCAATATATGGGACATGCATATATTGCAATATATTGGACAATATAAATACTAAATCTCATATATGGGAAATATTATATATATATATATATATATATATATATTCCTGTATATTGCACAACATTTTAAAATATAATGCAATATATGTTTCTTCCGTAAGGGCTTTTACAATGAAATGGTTCAAATCATGAACACAGTGTGCTGTTTCCGTGAAATTTTGCACGCACATTCAATGTGGTATAGCACACGCTGTGGTCATATTGTTGGCTCAAATATTAACACATACACCAAGTTATTGAGCATATCATAGCTATACTTAATGAGTCACAAATACATATTTTACATATATTTTTTAATTAAGCTGCTAGTGCGGTGGTAGTTAATGCAGGAACATTTCAATCAATAAATGAATGAATAATAAGGAAAGAGCAGATATGGGCTGTCCACACAAAAAAGGCATTGGGCCCAAAGGTATAAATATGCTAAGGGCCTACACGGGCGAAAGCAAACTGGGCCAGTATGGGAATGCTGTGGGCTGCCCGCAGGTGCGGGTTATCGCATAGTTGCCCACGGTAAGCCAACAGCTATGGGCATCACTTGGGCAAGCCCTCTGGGGGCCCCTTAAGGTTAAGTGCAGGCTGCCATAGCCCTCACTGCCCACATACAGCCTGCGCAGGGCCCTCAGAGGCTTGCTTGGAGGGGTCATACACAGTACACACGTCCGACTCTGTAAGGCTCTTTACACACATACTCAAGAAAACGTTGGCCACCTACTGATTTAAAACGGGCTGCAGCTATTTTTACACATTTGAAATCATTGGGACGTTCTCTAATGTGAATAATAATGGCAGTATTTACAGCTTCATAAACGCACTCATGGAAGTAAAATGTTGGAGAGGGACGGCTTCTTTATTGTTATAGGCTAAATATGCCGACAGTTTTGCATCTTTACTCAAGTACTGTAGGCCTTCATTTTATTATAGGATTTCTACTAATAGGCATAAATAGATCTCATTATTGTAGTGACACTTCAACGCAAGTAAAATATGAGTGTCTGAGTCTGAGTACGGTATAGTCTAATTCTTCCATCACTTGTATCAAATATTAATATTATTTATTACACAATAATATACTAAAAATCAATGCCATTTCACTGTAAACAGGCCCAATTCTGTGCCAAATATTAGACCAAGAACACCAATCGATATAGCTCATGTACAACTGTGCATTAATTATTATTATTAATATTATTATATTTCCTTTAAATATTTTAATTCATATATATAAAAAAACAGTGTGGGGAAACCCCAAGCCACATTGAGAAAAGCCCTCCAAACCAAAATAAACTACATTACCAATACACTACTTTAAATTGTACTAAATAAAAGTGTAGTAAATATTGTTTCCTTCTTTTTTATGCAACACACATCACCTATATGCGGTTAGTGGTCCCCAAAATAGACAAAGCAATAGCTACAAATAATAAGTCATTATACCGGTATAATATTTGTTTTCACAAACATTAACCTTTTATATTTATTTTGTTATTTGATTGTCACAAAGGAGAACATGAAAATGAAACATTCCAATGGAAATATCAAGGGGGCTCTTGCAAGTCAGAATAAAAAAGAATGCATTCCCCTTCCCTTTCTTTTAACACTTTCTCTGTGTCTCTGTCCTCCCGTCTCCTCAATTTGATTCGGTATAGTTCCTTCCTCGACTCTTTCTTCTTGTCTTTCACCTTTTCAGTAGACATATAAGCATCCTCCTGAGTCCTTCCGTGTCTCTGTTGTGATGAACAAAGGCCTGTGTGGGTCAGAGTGGGTCAGGTTTGTTGGTGACATCTGCTAATTGTCCTGGTGGGCCTTCCTCCCTTGTACTTTCAATACCAGTCCCTCTGTGGGCATCTATTGCTGGGAGGTCACTGGCAGCTGGCACTTTACACTATCTTTATGGCTTACGACATGGTTATTTACCCCCTACCGCCCCTCTGCTCTACCAAGGAGCACAGTGCTGAGGAATTGGCACACTTCAGTCATTCATGAACTATAATGTATCACTTGCCTTACAAGCATGTATCTGACTGAGGCTGGAAAAAATCTACAGTTGGTTTAGTATAGCAGCAGAGGCCATCAATATGTCTGCACGTGGTCTTGTCTGTGGCAAATTTTAGATTTTCTTTTGTATACACTATTAATATTCTTATTTGGAGATCCAAAATACTGAGTCTTCTTTATGTAGGTCTATGCCACTTATTTACAACACCTGCAAATATAGTCCAGCAATAGGTTTTCAAACGTTTCATTTGCAAGAACATATATCATACTCCATTTGTACTCTCTGTATATACTGTATATTATATTCTTTTGTCTTCATGATATTGTTTAATCTAAAAACACTATACAATTGTTGATGAGAAACTACATGAGCTACAGCCTACAATCGACCCTTTCTATTTGGTTCCATTAACTCAGAGTTAAGGGAACACTGAGGAGTTTGCATGAATTCCACCATGAAACATGTTTCAGTCACATGGCTTCACATTTATTTTATGTTCGTTTTTTACAGGCCCAACGATGATTCTGAGTTAATTTTGAACTGAAGCATGTTAAGTTTCAACTCAGTGTGTTGCACAGCATCGCTATTCGCTAGCCTAAACTTTACAAACACCTCATAGGCTACTATAAAGTCAAATTAAATGTTGACGTGCTGCTGTGCGTGTAAATATTACAAATCCTGTAATTGTAGCACATGGGTGGCACAGTGGGAAAAGATCGCCACTGATCAGATGGCCAATTACTCCAATAAACGTGTTAGTGGGATTCTACAAACCAAAGTGCTTTGTGATTATATTACACTTACACTTATATTACACGTCAAATGGAACAATTGTAATTCTATTCAGACGCAAAATGAGGATCAAATAGAACCCCATAAATTATCATCACAACGAGCGTTCACGTGTCTTAGCACCGTAAAATCCTCACATTTGCAAATAATGACAAGACAAACAACAAAAAGCTACACGACTGTAAAGAAAGGGGAACATTTTAACCAGATGCCCAGCAATAAATAACTGAACAGTGTATCCCCAGCAGAGCGAGTGCATTAGCATTTTTAAGAGCCCCGCGCGGGGGTTCAGGGAGTCCGGAGCGTGTTGTTTGTTTGCACTGCGCGATTGTTTCGCACAGCATCTGAACAATGGTGAAAGTTTTTAAATGGAAATTATATGTGTGTGTCTGTGTGCTGGTGGACCGTGTTAGCTATAAAGGTCTGACCACATCGGCACAGTGTGACGGAGATAGGAGCGAAAGCACTGTCTGTTGGGAGTTGGGACTCGACCTCTGCGACCACGGTCTCTTTTCGTTTTCACAAGAAATTGGGCTTTAAGATGCAGTCTTCCAATTTGCCAAATAATACAATGAAGCAAACAGCCTTTTCTATTGCTGATATATTGGACCCCGCGAAATTCACACGAAAACAACGATGGACAACTGCAGACACCGAGCTGGCAACGGCATCAGGTAATAACAATTACTGCAATAATAGATAGGCCTACAGTATAGGCTATATGTTTTTAATGTTTCATGGAGTGATCCGTTCCCTTTACTAAACCATAGCCTGGCAAGTATAGGCCTACTCAAGAAGGCATGCTTGTAGTTACTGTAGGGTAGGCTATGGACCAGTGGATTGATTTAAATCTATAGCAGCTTGATGCTTTGCATGTTTATCACTTGGCATATGGTAAAGGTGAGATATAGGCTACATCTTATTCTGATCAGTTGATAATCAAAATCTTCAAAGTTACAATGCTGTCAAAAACAATATACAAGGCTCCTGGAGCAAACATGAGAATACAATATTTGCCTCAAGGCTAGAACTATAAAGTATCAAAAAGGCCTACAACATAAACTTAGGTACTGCAACTCCTTTAGGCCTACACTTTGTTTTATCTAGGGCATACAAAATCAAATACACATTGCTGTACATTACTTGAACGATATTATAACCTGATGTGGACTTGAACAAAATGTGAAATGATAGTTTGTTGCATGATCTTTAATGCATTATATTTTATTTCTTATGTTTAGGTGCACCAAGTCAGAAAGATCAACCCGGAGCGGGCAACAAACGCCACAGTTCAGAAGAGGATGGGTCCTTGGAAAAGGCTTCCCCCAAATGCTGCAGAAAAGTTGAAAGATCTTCTGCCAAAGCACGTCGAATACGCACAGCGTTCTCACTGGAACAGCTCCGAATGCTGGAGTGCAGTTTCCAGAACTGCCACTACCTGTCTGTGATCGATCGCATCACGATTGCCTCTACCTTGAACCTTTCTGAGACCCAAGTCAAGATATGGTTCCAGAACAGACGCACAAAGTGGAAGAAAGAAGGAGGGAAAGAGTCAGAGCCAGAACTGTACCAATATGGTTTCACACAAGCATCACTTCCAGTCATCTACTCACCATCAGCCTTATCCTATAATCATCTTTACTGTCAACAGCGCTCACCAATGCAGCTGTTTGCATCATCACTGGGACCTTATCACCATTTAGGCTACTAAGCATGATGCTCTTATTGTAATGACTGAGGAAAAACAATGTGGGGAAAAAGTGTATATTTATTTAGAGTGGATATTTATGTTTTATATGATCATGTGAACTGTTTACAGGGAAGAAACCCTCCCATCCTGATAATTTATTTTGATGCACAATAAAAATGTTAAAGATCACATTTGTCTCAATGACATCGTCTCAATTTGCTGTCACATACGTGTTTTTTGCAGAAATGGTGGATAGTCCTGAGTATATGAGTCCACCTTTGGAAACAGAAAACACCACCTCCTTCAGTTGAAGACACGGGCATAATGTTGTATTTTTGACCTGGGCATTGCTGGGCTGGCATCTGTTGGATGTGACATGTGACATGTTAACTAATCATCGATTAGGTCATGCTTTGCAATGCGCAGTGCCATGTCCTGTAGGTGCACTTAGAAGCTGTTCAAAATGCAAACGTATTATGTGACAGATATCATCCTATAGATTCCACTGACAGCAGAATCCAAATCTACAGGTGGTAGCTGGGGTGGAGGAGGGCAAAATCTATTGTCCAAACAACAAGCATAGACGGAGACTCAAAAGTAATTCTACCCTATGGCTTCAACTGAAATGTTCTTCAGTATTGAATAGTGAATTGAGTGACTGACAGACCCTTTCTCTTTCCTCAGTTTTCATGTGCACACGCGCACACACACACACACACACACACACACACACACACACACACACACACACACACACACACACACACGCACATTCTGTAACCCACAGTTACAGAATGTGTTGTCACAGATCTGTGGGTGTCACTTCCTGTGAACTATTTTCTCTGAAATAACCCAAAAATAAATACAGCCATGGATTGTACACACACACACACACACACACACACACACACACACACACACACACACACACACACACACACACACACACACACACACACACACACACACACACACACACTGACTCACACTCGTACCGGTAGTCATGTTGACATAGCAGCATGCAAACAGACAAAGAACAGATAAACCTCCACTGGTCATAAACCCACAAACCAGTGATGTGAAGCGATTGGCGATTTCAAGGTAAAACTCAACATAAAAGCCAAAAAGTATAAAAGTATGCCGTTCCACGACCAATACCGAACCGAAGGACATATATGCTATCGTAGAGCAAGAAAAAGAGGTAGGCTATACACAACTATAATTTGCCCTCATTGACATGTGGCAAAATGTTTTCTAGATAATGATACAACTCTGATTATTTTTCCTTTGTTCCTAATCACAGTGAATGACGCATGGCATACTTTCCCACATAGTCCTTTGGCAATTCTTTGTCTGGCACTGTTGAATGTTATTCTACTCATTGCTGCTATTACTCTTGGATTTTATTGTAAGTTAAGTACAGTTTCACCCCTCTACATTGGAATCATATAGGGCCTATAGATTATGTCTTTTTCACTAGTGATTCAGTATTGATGGCTACCAACGGCCTGGCTTATTTTTTTCTTAAATAACTTAATGAGTACACACATATTGTCAGATTTTATTGAGTTTATACAGTATGTATAATGAAAATGTTCTCACAATATCACTTTTACATTTAAATTGCATGTGCCTCATGTCTGTCTTCTGCCCACAGGTGGCAAAGTCACTGAAGTGTATGCCCCCCTACATCAAAATGTTACAGAGCTGTTGAGTGAGTTAAACCATGTTAAAGACCAAAACACTATTCTGATCAATGCCCAAGAGGAGGACCAGCGTGCCTTGGAGACAGAGATCTCCAGCCATCAGCAAACCAAGCTGGAATCAGAGCAGAAGAAGAGCATCATTGATGGCCTTCAACGACAGATCCAGATCCAGAGGCTGGAGAGAACAAAGCTTGTGTCCAATAAATCTGACATCAGTGAGACAATATAAAATTTAAAATTTATATTATATTTATATATTTTATATTTTATATAACCAATACACTGGTTCTCGTAGTGGGGTACATGGGACATCCAGGGACCCACAAGCGGGTTCCAGAGTGTCTCCAGAAAAAATGTGTAACAGTTCAAAGCACTGTGCACTTGTTGATTGCCTATTTTTGATACTGACATATCCCTGGGACAATTCCTTTTCAGATGGGGATATCCACCCAAAGGTATCTATTTAGCTATCCTTGACATAACAATAATTATCTTTCTTTGGAAACAGTGGCAAACTGTGGCCGGTGCCCATCAGGATGGCACCTTTTAAACTCCTCGTGCTACTACCATGCTGACGAACAGTCCAATAGCAAGAAGAACTGGTATGACAGCAGAGCAGATTGTGTCAGTCGAGGAGCTGACCTTGTTGTGATAGATAACTGGGAGGAACAGGTACGTTGAATCCAGGTTTTTACAGTACTAGAACTGTACGTGTCCAGCCTACTTGAGATGAATGCAACTTGGGAACTTATACAAACGGTTGTCAACTTGCCATGACACCCATCTGTGTGTCTGTTTTTATGGTGCAAGCTTACTGAAAAAAGTGGACTGGTTAAGTAATCAATTGGCAGGTGTGGGGTTGCCTTGGCAATCAATTGGCTGGGGCAGGGACTCTGAACTGCCACTGGCAGAGCATGTCCCACAGATTGAGGGCCAAAATATTTCATTTCATGATGATGCTCATGTAGTCATGAGACACCTCCTGGAAGTCATTGAGTGTATCATCAGAATGCATTACGAAGAGAGCCCTTTGGCCATTACATGCTCTCCCAGTTAATAACCACCTCCCCTTGAAATAATTTTATTCAATACAATGTTTTCAACCAGGAGTGGTTGGCCAGGCTAAATAAATGCATCACTTTATATAGCACAAAACAGGGTTTAAAAATAAATTAGAATTTGCAGACATTTGAGTTTGAGCAGCTAAACCTGTCTTGCATGACATCATTTTAAGCAAACATTGCCATTAACAAGCATATTTCTATATGTCCTATTCAGCAACTTCTCTTTGAGCATCTGCCAAAAGTGTCTCAATCCATTCGCTCATGGTGGACAAAAGGAATCTGGATTGGTATTACAGATGCAAGTACAGAGAACATCTGGGTATGGGTCAATAATGTGACTCAGCAAGATGGGTAAGAGCAATGTGCCATGTTTCATCACATACCTTCAGCGTTAGTTTTCACTGGCTGTGCCTACTTAGAATATTGTCTGGCTTCTTGCTGATTCAAAGATGGGGAGCATATCAGTAAAACAGTACTATACCATACTGTAGCTTAAGTTACAATTTGGCATTCTAACCTTTGGGAAGCATGGGCTCATAGAGTCACAGTAATATCTGCTTTAGTATATAACCATATACTAAATAGTGAATTATTTAATGGCTTTCAAATGCAAATACATTTGATATATACATTTTAGAAATCTGTTTGTTTGAACAACTTAATCAATCCTATGTAGTTTGTACCCCAACATTCAGAAATCATCCAGTTTAATTATATCATAACAGGGGTGTTAGATAAACGCACCCAAGCACCATTTACACAACTTCAAGGATATTTATTTATATATTATTATATTGATTGAACAGTGGAATTATGTCTCGCCAACTTTGACTCAGTTGTCTAAACATAACATGTCTATGACTTGAAACAACTGCTAAATCTAAAGCCATTAACATTAAATGTTTTATATTTGTATGTATAGACCAGTTGTTTTCAACCAGTAGTCCGGGGACCACCCGTGGTCCATGAGAGGGTTCCAGGTGGTCTCCAGCTAAATGATGGAAAGTTGATTAACCAAATGTAACTCTTTGAGAGCATACACTCTTAAGAGTTAAAATATTCATCAGCTGAACTAGTCCAAGTCTACACAACTACAGAATGTATAAGATTAATGGTCATTGTGATCGGTATGTTTGACTGTTTCGTGTCCAAAATCCAGCCTGATATTGTGGGAAAAAAGGAAAATAAATCTTTAGTTTTGGGGTCTGTGGGGCTAAAATGTCCTAAAAAAGGGTGTACGTGGCTCAAATGCTCAAATGGGTGTCCGAGTCTGCCATGGCATGAAAAAGGTTGAAAACCACTACAAACCATTTATCTTTATCTTTAATATGTTCTACAAATGACCTCTGTCTTTTCTCTGTACTGTCTTGTCTCTTTAGGTACTGGATAGAAGGGCAGCCAAATGACTATGGGGTTGGTGAAGATTGTGGATTACTTCTCAACAGGGGCAATCCAAGGAGAACATGGTGGGATGGCAACTGTGAAAAGGTGCAGACTGAATGGCTATGTGAGATGCCTCCCAAATAGTCCTCGAATTCATGATTCCACAGATTCTTTTATTTGTTATTATTATTTTTTTAAGAAATGTTGTCAAATATTTGCCAAATAAATTTTAATAGAATTTCCCTCTGTATTGACAAATGAGTGTGTGTAGGCCTACTGCTATAGTAAATCAAAAGATAATTCCACAGCTATTTCATTCAGAAAAACAGGCCCGTTGGCTGTCTTTATTTACTCCCCCCCCCCCCCCCCCCCCCCCCCCCCCTTCTGGGTTCTTAAGGGGGCACCACTTAGGTGTGTGGCACCACTTAGGGGTGACAATTTTCTGATTAAAAGTAATTCTACCCTATAGCTTAAACTGAGATGTTCTTCAGTATTGAAAGGTGAACTGCAGTGGCAGACAGATAGACTTTTTCTCTTTCCTCCCAAACTGTGAACAGTCTCTGAATTACACATACAAGGAGGATACACTAGTTCTTGCACAGGGGGCATTCAGTTTACGTTAATTTGACCAGACACCAACACCAGAGTGTTTGCACAATGCACACACACACATACACACACGCACACACACACACACACACACACACACACACACACACACACACACACACACACACACACACACACACACACACACACACACACACACACACTGACTCACTCATACGTCATGTTGACATAGCAGCATACAAACAGACAAAAGAACACAAAAACCTCAACTGGTCACAAACCAGTGATATGAAGCGATACACATATACAAAGAGTATACAAGTATGCCGCTCCACGACCAATACCGAACCGAAGGACATATATGCTATCGTAGAGCAAGAAAAAGAGGTAGGCTATACACAACTATAATTTGCCCTCATTGACATGTGGCAAAATGTTTTCTAGATAATGATACAACTCTGATTATTTTTCCTTTGTTCCTAATCACAGTGAATGACGCATGGCATACTTTCCCACATAGTCCTTTGGCAATTCTTTGTCTGGCACTGTTGAATGTTATTCTACTCATTGCTGCTATTACTCTTGGATTTTATTGTAAGTTAAGTACAGTTTCACCCCTCTACATTGGAATCATATAGGGCCTATAGATTATGTCTTTTTCACTAGTGATTCAGTATTGATGGCTACCAACGGCCTGGCTTATTTTTTTCTTAAATAACTTAATGAGTACACACATATTGTCAGATTTTATTGAGTTTATACAGTATGTATAATGAAAATGTTCTCACAATATCACTTTTACATTTAAATTGCATGTGCCTCATGTCTGTCTTCTGCCCACAGGTGGCAAAGTCACTGAAGCAGCAGGGGCGAAATCCAAAAGCGACCTCGCCCGCGGGCGCCCGCTTTTGAAAACGGGCGCCCGTTTTTGTGAAAACGGGCGCCCGTTTTCACAAAAACGGGCGCCCGTTTTCAAAAACGGGCGCCCTTTTCAAAAGGTTATGGTTAGGGTTAGGTTAGGTTTAGGCATAGGTTTGCTGAGGTTAAGTTTAGGGTTAGAGTTAGGTTTAGGCATAGCCTAGTTTGTGAAAACGGGCGCCCGCTTTTGAAAACGGGCGCCCGTTTTTGTGAAACGGGCGCCCGTTTTTGTGAAACCGGGCGCCCGTTTTTGTGAAAGCGGGCGCCCGATTTTGAAACCGGGCACTCGCGGGCGAGGTCGCTTTTGGATTTCGCTGGCTCTCCACTGAAGTGTATGCCCCCCTACATCAAAATGTTACAGAGCTGTTGAATGAGTTAAACCATGTTAAAGACCAAAACACTATTCTGATCAAAGCCCAAGAGGAGGACCAGCGTGCCTTGGAGACAGAGATCTCCAGCCATCAGCAAACCAAGCTGGAATCAGAGCAGAAGAAGAGCATCAATGATGGCCTTCAACGACAGATCCAGATCCAGAGGCTGGAGAGAACAAAGCTTGTGTCCAATAAATCTGACATCAGTGAGACAATATTGCAATTTTATATTATATTTTATATATTATATTTATATATTTTATATTTTATATAACCAATACACTGGTTCTCGAAGTGGGGTACATGGGACACCCAGGGACCCACAAGCGGGTTCCAGAGTGTCCCCAGAAAAATGTGTAACAGTTCAAAGCAAACCAAGTGGTGACACACTGTGCACTTGTTGATTGGCTATTTTTGATACTGACATATCCCTGGGACAATTCCTTTTCAGATGGGGATATCCAGCCAAATGTATCTATAGCTATCCTTGACATAACAATAATTATCTTTCTTTGGAAACAGTGGCAAACTGTGGCCGGTGCCCATCAGGATGGCATCTTTTAAACTCCTCGTGCTACTACCATGCTGACGAACAGTCCAATAGCAAGAAGAACTGGTATGACAGCAGAGCAGATTGTGTCAGTCGAGGAGCTGACCTTGTTGTGATAGATAACTGGGAGGAACAGGTACGTTGAATCCAGGCTTTTACAGTAGTAGAACTGTACGTGTCCAGCCTACTTGAGATGAATGCAACTTGGGAACTTATACAAACGGTTGTCAACTTGCCATGACACCCATCTGTGTGTCTGTTTTTATGGTGCAAGCTTACTGAAAAAAGTGGACTGGTTAAGTAATCAATTGGCAGGTGTGGGGTTGCCTTGGCAATCAATTGGCTGGGGGACTCTGAACTGCACAGGAGAGGGGACATTGGCTGATTAGGCCCACTGGCAGAGCATGTCCCACAGATTGAAGGCCAAAATATTTGATTTCATGATGATGCTCATGTAGTCATGAGATGATGAGACACCTCCTGGAAGTCATTGAGTGTATCATCAGAATGCATTACAAAGACAGCCTTTTGGCCATTACATGATCGCCTGGTTAATAACCACCTCCCCTTGAAATAATTTCATTCAATGAAATGTTTTCAACCAGGAGTGGTTGACCAGGCTAAATAATGCATCACTTTCTATAGCACAAAACAGGGTTTAAAAATAAATTAGAATTTGCAGACATTTGAGTTTGAGCAGCTAATCCTACCTGTCTTGATGACATCATTTTAAGCAAACATTGCCATTAACAAGCATATTTCTATATGTCTTAATCAGCAACTTCTCTTTGAGCACCTGCCAAAAGTGACTGAATCCTTTCACTCATGGTGGACAAAAGGAATCTGGATTGGTATGCGAGTACAGAGAACATCTGGGTAGGCTATGGGTCAATAATGTGACTCAGCAAGATGGGTAAGAGCCATGTGCCATGTTTCATCACATACCTTCAGCGTTAGTTTTCACTGGCTGTGCCTACTTAGAATATTGTGTGGCTTCTTGCTGATTCAAAGATGGATGGATGATGCATATCAGTAAAACAGTACTATACCATACAGTAGCTTAAGTTATAATTTGGCATTCTAACCTTTGGGAAGCATGGGCTCATTGAGTCACAGTAATATCTGCTTTAATATATAACCATATACTAAATAGTGAATTATTTAATGGCTTTCAAATGCAAATACATGTGATATATACAACTTAATCAGTCCTATATGTAGTTTGTACCCCAACATTCAGAAATCATCCAGTTTAATTATATCATAACAGGGGTGTTAGATAAACGCACCCAAGCACCATTTACACAACTTCAAGGATATTTATTTATATATTATTATATTGATTGAACAGTGGAATTATGTCTCGCCAACTTTGACTCAGTTGTCTAAACATAACATGTCTATGACTTGAAACAACTGCTAAATCTAAAGCCATTAACATTAAATGTTCTATATTTGTATGTATAGACCAGTTGTTTTCAACCAGTAGTCCGGGGACCACCCGTGGTCCTTGAGAGGGTTCCAGGTGGTCCTCAGCTAAATGATGGAAAGTTGATTAACCAAATGTAACTCTTTGAGAGCTTAAGAGTTAAAATATTCATCAGCTGAACTAGTCCAAGTCTACACAACTACAGAATGTATAAGATTAATGGTCATTGTGATCGGTATGTTTGACTGTTTTGTGTCCAAAATCCAGCCTGATATTGTGGGGAAAAAAGGAAAATAAATCTTTAGTTTTAGGGTCTGTGGGGCTAAAATGTCCTCAAATGGGTGTCTGTGGCTCAAATGCTGAATAAATAGTGGGCCATGGCATGAAAAAGGTTGAAAACCACTGGTATAGACCATTTATCTTTATCTTTAATATGTTCTACAAATGACCTCTATCTTTTCCCTGTACTGTCTTGACTCTTTAGGTACTGGTTACTAAATCTAAATGACGATTGGGTTGGTGAAGATTGTGGATTGCTTCTCAACAGGGGCAATCCAAGGAGAACATGGTTGGAAGGCAATTGTGACCTGAAGGCTGAATGGCTATGTGAGATGCCTCCCAAATAGTCCTCAAATTCATGTTTCCACAGATTCTTTTATTTGTTATTATTATTATTATTATTTTAACAAATGTTGTCAAATATTTGCCAAATAAACATAATAGAATTTGCCTCTGTATTGACAAATGAGTGTGTGTAGGCCTACTGCTATAGTAAATCAAAATATAATTCCACAGCTATTTCATTCAGAAAAACAGGCCCGTTGGCTGTCTTTATTTACTTTCCCCCCCTTCTGGGTTCTTAAGGGGGCGGGGCCCTGGTGCGTGGCACCACTTAGGGGTAACAATTTTCTGATTAAAAGTAATTCTACCCTATAGCTTAAACTGAGATGTTCTTCAGTATTGAAAGGTGAACTACAGTGACAGACAGATAGACTTTTTCTCTTTCCTCCCAAACTGTGAACAGTCTCCGAATTACACATACAGTACAAGGATACACTAGTTCTTCAGTTTACGTTAATTTGACCAGACACCAACACCAGAGTGTTTGCGCACACACACACACACACACACACACACACACACACACACACACACACACACACACACACACACACACACACACACACACACACACACACACACACACTGACTCACTCATAAGTGATGTTGACATATAGCAGCATGCAAACAGACAAAAGAACACAAAAACCTCAACTGGTCACAAACCCACAAACCAGTGATGTGAAGCGATTGAAGAGTAGGCCTATACAAGTATGCCGCTCCACGACCAATACCGAACCGAAGGACATATATGCTATCATAGAGCAAGAAAAAGAGGTAGGCTATACACAACTATAATTTGCCCTCATTGACATGTGGCAAAATGTTTTCTAGATAATGATACAACTCTGATTATTTTTCCTTTGTTCCTAATCACAGTGAATGACGCATGGCATACTTTCCCACATAGTCCTTTGGCAATTCTTTGTCTGGCACTGTTGAATGTTATTCTACTCATTGCTGCTATTACTCTTGGATTTTATTGTAAGTTAAGTACAGTTTCACCCCTCTACATTGGAATCATATAGGGCCTATAGATTATGTCTTTTTCACTAGTGATTCAGTATTGATGGCTACCAACAGCCTTTGGCTTAAAACCTTTCTTAAATAATTTAAAGAGTAAACAAATATATTGTCAGATTTTATTGAGTTTATATGTGTAATGAAAATGTTCTCACAATATCACTTTTACATTTAAATTGCATGTGCCCCATGTCTGTCTTCTGCCCACAGGTGGCAAAGTCACTGAAGTGTATGCCCCCCTACATCAAAATGTTACAGAGCTGTTGAATGAGTTAAACCATGTTAAAGACCAAAACACTATTCTGATCAAAGCCCAAGAGGAGGACCAGCGTGCCTTGGAGACAGAGATCTCCAGCCATCAGCAAACCAAGCTGGAATCAGAGCAGAAGAAGAGCATCAATGATGGCCTTCAACGTCAGATCCAGATCCAGAGGCTGGAGAGAACAAAGCTTGTGTCCAATATCTGACATCAGTGAGACAATATTGCAATTTTATTTCTCAATACACTGGTTCTCGAAGTGGGGTACATGGGACACCCTGGGGCCCAGAGATGGGCACGAGTCTCGTCGGTCGAGTCCGAGTCAAGTCCGAGTCTTTGGCTTCGGAGTCCGAGTCGAGTCCGAGTCTTTGGCTTCGGAGTCCGAGTCGAGTCGCGAGTCTCTGACCTCGACTCGCGAGTCGAGTTGCGAGTCTTTTTTTTCTCCTATCGTTTTTAAAATGTAGCCTGAATACAAAACTATGATCCGACGGATTGCACAATGCTACAACACATCCACATAGACACGGCGGTCTCAGTATAGCAGGGTGGTCCAGGGACCACCAGTGGTCCCTGGGAGGGTTCCAGGTGGTCCCCAGGCTAAATGATGGAAAGTTGGTTAACCAGATGTAACTCTTGAGAGTGTAAAAATGAAACCAAATGGACCCTTGCAGGTCCATTTGTTTTCATTTTTACACTCTCAAGAGTTCAAATATTCATCATCTGAATTAGCACCACTTAATTAAGAAATTTACACTGTTTTGTCGGCAAAATCCAGCCTGGAATTGTGAACAAAACAAAAACAAATCTTTATTTTTGGGTATTTGGTGTGAAAATGTAATCAAATGGTGGTGCGTGGCCCAAATGCGGAATAAGTGGTGGTCCCTGGAGTCAAAAAGGTTGAAAACCCCTGCAGTATAGCATATATATGACCACGTTAGGAAAGGGTGAACAAAATACTCACAAATGCTTGCTTATCACGTTCGAAGTTCCACAACTGCAACGGATTTATCGTCGGGGAGGAAAGTTATATCCACAGTGATTGATTGAGTGATTCATTAGAAGAGGGTCCCCAACGTCGGAAATATTAAACATGTATTTTGCAGCATCACCATCCGTCTGTGTGGAATCAGGTTCCAAGCCCAGGAACACTTGCTTGGATGATTTATAATCAGTGTTGTAGTGGTACTTTTAGAAGTGGGGGGACGCCTCTGAAAGGGGAATTCCCCCCTTTTGATTTTTTTTTCTGAGAGTGTACAAATGTGAACCAAATGGACCCTAGCGGGTCCATTTGGTTCCATTTGTACACTCTCAGAAAAACGGAAACTCATTAACATGGTGAAACACATCTTGATGATGTCCTCAAGATGTATTTCACCATGCTAATGATTTTTTTTCAGACCCAAAAATATTTTAGATGTGAGAAGTGGGGGGACGCCGTCCCCCCGCGTCCCCCCTCCACTACACCCCTGTTTATAATCCATTTAGTCTGTTGTTTATAATACTAGAAGCGAGCATAACAGCTAGCATAACTTTAGCCACTAAACAAGCTGGTAGCAGCAGAGCCGTAATGGGGAGAGTTACGCAAACTGTGTTCGTGTCATGGGGCACGCATGCCTATAGCTTCTTATTTGCGTCGCCCTCGTTGAAAACAATGTATTTCCAACTCAATGTTGTCCCTATTCAGGTTGCATGAACAGCAGCTCGAGCGCTCAGTTTCTGACTCCTCAATGTCGCAACTCTTCTACTAGATGGCTCTCTAGTAGAAGAGAGCCCCGTTTATAGCGTGTGCGCTGCGCACGAGAACTCCTGCAGTGCCCAAACTGTTTTCCTTTGCGCACGGGGGTTGACAGGAAAAAAGGACAATGGATTTTTTTCGTGGGTACAAAAAAGTAATGCAAGACTCTTAAAGACTCGAGGAGTCATTGAGAGTCATTGAGCTCGAGTCAGAGTCGAGTCAGAGTCATTAGGGATGGAGTCCGAGTCGAGTCTCGAGTCGCATTTTGCCGACTCGAGTCGGAAAAGAGTCCGAGTCTTAGACTCGAGTCCCCATCTCTGCTGGGGCCCACAAGCAGGTTTCAGAGTGTCCCCAGAAAATGTGTAACAGTTCAAAGCAAACCAAGTGGTGACACACTGTGCACTTGTTCATTGGCTATTTTTGATACTGACATATCCCTGGGACAATTCCTTTTCAGATGGGGATATCCACCCAAAGGTATCTATAGCTATCCTTGACATAACAATAATTATCTTTCTTTGGAAACAGTGGCAAACTGTGGCCGGTGCCCATCAGGATGGCACCTTTTAAACTCCTCATGCTACTACCATGCTGACGAACAGTCCAATAGCAAGAAGAACTGGTATGACAGCAGAGCAGATTGTGTCAGTCGAGGAGCTGACCTTGTTGTGATAGATAACTGGGAGGAACAGGTACGTTGAATCCAGGTTTTTACAGTACTAGAACTGTACGTGTCCAGCCTACTTGAGATGAATGCAACTTGGGAACTTGGGAACTCAACTTGCCATGACACCCATCTGTGTGTCTGTTTTTATGGCAAGCTTACTGAAAAAAGTGGACTGGTTAAGTAATCAATTGGCAGGTATGGGGTTGCCTTGGCAATCAAATGGCTGGGGAAGGGACTCTGAACTGCACTGGAGAGAGGACTTTAACTGATTAGGGCCACTGGCAGAGCATGTCCCACAGATTGAGGGCCAAAATATTTCATTTCATGATGATGCTCATGTAGTCATGAGACACCTCCTGGAAGTCATTGAGTGTATCATCAGAATGCATTACAAAGACAGCCTTTTGGCCATTACATGATCGCCTGGTTAATAACCACCTCCCCTTGAAATAATTTCATTCAATGAAATGTTTTCAACCAGGAGTGGTTGACCAGGCTAAATAATGCATCAGTTTATATAGCACAAAACAGGGCTTAAAAATAGAATTTGCAAAATTTGAGTTTGAACAGCTAATCCTACTTGTATTGATTACATCATTTTAAGCTAACATTACCATTAATAAGCAATAAGCATATTTGTGTGTTATTCAGCAACTTCTCTTTGAGCACCTGCCAAAAGTGGCTCCATCCTCTCGCCCATGGTGGACATTAAATCGAGGGATCTGGATTGGTATTACAGACACGAGAACAGAGAGCATCTGGGTATGGGTCAATAATGTGACTCAGCAAGATGGGTAAGGGCCATGTGCCATGTTTCATCACATACGTTCAGTGTTAGTTTTGACTGACTTTTCATGATATTTTCATGATTTTGTTTCTACTGAAAGTATATTTTCTTGCTGATTCTACTATAGTCATAGTAATAGAATATCTGCTTTAATATATAACCACATAAATAGTAAATAGTTTATTATTTAATGGCTTTCAAATGCAAATACATTTGATATACAGTACATATTTTAGTAATCTGTTAACTTAATCAGTTCTATGTAGTTTGTAGCCCAACATTCAGAATCACCCAGTTTAATTCTCATAACAGGGGTGTTTGCAATGAACTCACCCAAGCTCCATATACACAAATTCAATAATATTTAATTTTTCATCAATATATATTGATTGAACAGTGCAATTATGTCTTGCTAACACTGACACAATTGTCTAAACATAACATGTATGAATTGAAACAACTGCTAATTCTAAAGCCATTAACAGGAAATGTTCTATATTTGTATGTATAGACCATTTATCTTCATATTTAATAATTTGTGTCTTACAATTGACCTCTGTGTTTTATCTGTATTGTCTTTAGGTTCTGGAAAGAAAATGAGCCAAATAACTATGGTGCTGGTGAAGATTGTGGATTACTTTTCAACAGGGACGATCCAAGGAGAACATGGTTTGATGGCCCATGTGAAACACTCAAGGCGGAATGGCTATGTGAGATGTCTCCGAAATAGACTTCGAATTCATGTTTCTTTGGATTCTTTTATTTTTTATTTTTCACCAAATGTTGTCAAATATTTTCATTCCAAATATCGTTGTTATAACAAAATGTTAATTTAATTGTCTTCATTTAATAATGCCAAATAAATTATAAAAAAACATACACTATATTGGGTATAGAATTTGCCTCTGTATTGGCATATTAGGTCCTTTGGTTGCAGCGTCTTGAGGTCACTTGACGTGTTTTAAACAGGTGTTGGATGGTAAGAGACGTTGGACGCAACTTCTTGCCGCAAGGCCGTGCGTTCCCAGGATGCAGGTCTTTGTGGCATTTTGCCGCATCCACAGCCATTCAAAAACTCCAAAACTCCATACTGTGAACTGAACTGACATAAAAATGGCCGCGAACTGAACTGACATAAAAATGGCCGCTGCGGCAAAGTGCCGCACGGTCGTGCGTCCCAGGACTTAACTTGTGCCCACTCCACTCACACAATATATGCAGTATCTGTAAAACGGTTTATGTCCTCGACTCCTCGTAAATCTGAGAGGTGATGCATTTTATTTTATTTTATTTTATTGACCCTATATGGTGTTTTTTATTAATTAAATTTCCCTTTTGCTCAGTCTGTCTCATGGGAGGGTAGGTTGACAAATTGGTGAGTTTGCTTTCAACGATGTTCATGATGAATGAATGTTTTTTTTTAGTATAGTAAGGTATTTTTATTGAGGCTCTGAAAATTCACAGAACAATGGTAAAATAAATATCAAATTGCCTTTTTTTATTTTTTCAAACACACACAAAAAGAAAGGAAACAAAACATGACAATGCAGACGTTACATTACAGACGAAAAACACAACACACACCAGAGATTTAGTATAACATGTACTTTCCAGGTTACCAGAGTCTTGCTTTTGCTACAGTTTAGTAAGGCACATTGAAGCGTAGCCGAGAAGGGTCCATTGTCTCTAGCACTGGTTCCCACAACTTGGTGAACCCATCCTATGGTATTGTGTAAGAGAAAAGTCAGTTTTTCCAGGGACGACATCCCTTCCTTGTACCAATCATCCAGTGTAGGGGTGTCTCTATGAATCCAGAGTTTGACTATAGATTTTAGTATAGTATAGTATAGTATAGTATAGTATAGTATAGTATAGTATAGTATAGTATAGTATAGTATAGTATAGTATAGTATAGTATAGTATAGTATTTTAGTATAAGAGAATTCCAGATCATTTGGAATTGTGTCTGGTCTGTGCACTGGATACCTTAGCTGCTCCGCCACATTGGAGAATGGAGAGGTGATAGTTTCAGATTATATCCCATCATGGAGTCCAGTGTATTCTTCACATCATTCCAAAACAACAGTATCTTTATCCATGTACATGTCCAAAGCACATAGGCATATGTACCAACTTCTGTGTCACATTTATTACTGTTAGGCGAGCTGAGACCGCTTGCTTCTAAAGTGTATAATGGAGTCTCTAAAAATTTGAATTGTCTTTCCCTATAATTATTGCAATTTAATATACTAAGTACTATAAAGATCTGTCGGTGGTCCCCCCCCCCCCCCCCCTCCCCTTCTGGGCTCTTAAGGGGGCGGGGCCCTGGTGTGTGGCACCACTCGGAAGACGATTTTCTTTTTTTTATTTAAACTCTTTTTATTGAAGTTTTTCCTCTTTAAAAAAATAAAATAACAAAAAGAAGGTCAGGTTAGGCGTCATAATGCATTATGTTATACTATAAATCGCATGTTACGGGTGACAATTCTCTGATTAAAAGTAATTCTACCCTATGGCTCCTTCAACTGAGATGTTCTTCAGTATAGAAAGGTGAACTGCAGTGACAGACTAATAGCAGAGAAGTCGGCCCAAAAGAAGATTTATTTGTGACGTGGTATCATCAGGTAAGGTTAATTTGACCAGACACCAACACACCAGAGTGTATGTCCAAATTGCCTTTGGGTTTGCTTCCAAAGCCAAGGAGACTTGACACCCACAGTCCCACTCTCTCTCTCCATTCTTTCCTTCACTCTATCTCTGTCTCTTTCTGTCTCTCTCTGTCTCTCTGTCTCCCTTTCACTTGCATGCATGCATGCACACACACACACACACACGCACACGCACACACACGCACGCACGCACGCAGACAGACACACACACACACACACACACACACACACACACACACACACACACACACACACACACACACACACACACACACACACACACACACTGTTACAGAATGTGTCCTCTTGATTACATCCCCAATCTCTATAGATTGGTGGGTGTTTTGACACACACACACACACACACACACACACACACACACACACACACACACACACACACACACACACACACACACACACACACACACACACACACACACACACACACACACCACACACACACACACTGACTCACTCATACGTCATGTTGACATAGCAGCTTGCAAACAGACAAAAGAACACATAAACCTCAACTGGTCACAAACCCACAAACCATTGCATTATGTTGCAATAAATATTTATTCTTTAGATTCTGAAATGACTCCATTATGGCTTTATTATATAGTTTAGCTGGTCCAGTAATGAACGAAAATTTTATTGACAAAAATGACCAACCCTAAGCCAACCCAGACTGTCAAAGTGGGCAGGGGTGAGGTGGGTTCGGGGTGTGAGGCCAAGTAACAGCCTGACCAGTTTGTTTTGGTAGGTCTGGTCTTGTTTTCAAGGTCATTTTATCAACGGAAAGATTTGATAATGTTGTCCCCCACTTTGACCGTGAAGCCATCTGCCTTACTGAGCTTAGCATTTGTACCAAAGAGTATGGATTCAGTTTTACCAAGGTGTAGTGATAGTTTGTTATCGACGACCCAGGTGCAGATTCAGAGATGATCGAGGACTTTTTTGACCTGCTGTTTGCTGAGACCAGCAGTGGTGAGTCATCTGCAAACAGAATAGACAAGCAACTATCAAAGACGCCCTGTAATACTTACTTACTGTAAATACTGTAATAGTTGCTGTACATGACGCTATTTGAGAGTTGCGAAAGTGGCAACTTCATAGCCTGGAGCAGAGAGCAGAGGATGGACAAACGGGTCAATAGATGCATCCTGGACAGAGCCATGCAGAAACCGGAGAGAAGAATATTCACTGGACAGATTTCTTATGATATATACAAGGATGATAAGAAATCTGGCAACAGAAGCAGATCCGTGGAAAAGGTAGAGGCAACAGTAACATTGTATTTTAGTACAGTCAATCCACAGTCTTACACTTACACTGTTACAGTAAAATAATTTAACTGAGAACTTAACTGAGAATTTAACTGATACAAATGTGCCATATTGATTTGTAATTCAAGGCTTAATTTGGTTAAATATGTATTCAAATACTCACAAGGTTCCCTTTGATTCTATTTGACCATGTGTGTTCTCTCTGATTCAGACTTGAGAATCCATACTGTACTGTACTGTACTTTCAGGGTCCCTTTTCACAAATCACAATAAATGGTGGGCTAGGTTTTCCACAGTACCGACTCATTATCCTGTGTCTCACACTGCTGGATTTCGTTCTCTTGCTGGCTGCTATCATTATTGGAGTGTACTGTGAGTAACTCTATCCACAACATGATCGATCCTACCTAATCACCTGCGAAACAGACCAGATTCGAATGTGTACCCCTTTTCTCCAGGTAGCACATTCAGTGATGCGAGTCCGACTCAACATTCAGCTGCAACACCCTTCGTCATTGAGCTGCATCATCTTAAAAACAACCACAGTGAGCTCCTCAAAGCTAAAGAGGAGGCTCAGAAGGCGTTGATGAGAGAGCTCAAAGAACAGGCGACTCTGCAGAAAGATGTGGAAAAGGAAAAGGCACAAAGTGACAAGCTACAGTTTCAAATTGAAAAATTACGAGCTGACAAAAAAAACCTGGAGGCCAATAAAACCGCCCTCGGTGAGGGACACAAAATGCTTTGTAACTTAATTACTTTTCTCATTTCAGTAATTCTTAATCTTTTTAATTTGAAGCTGGGACAATAAAAGTCAAACATTCTATTGTCAGAGATTATTTGGTCTGATACTGTATGTCGTATTTAGTTCAGAATGCCATTACTGCCTATGTAGCTTCTGGAATTTTAAACACTAGACGGGTGCCTGGCTGTAGAGCACCGGGTTGATAACGATGGAAGTTGGAGATCCCACCTGGCTATGCAATAGCCATTGTACCTGTGTGTACGAGGACCCACTCCACCTTTCTGTCTGTGTCCCTTTTATACAGTATATAAAAGGGCATTTTGTGGCTTTTTGTGCCTTTAATGGTACTTGAAGTACTTTGGGGGAGTATTTTGCGCAGACAGTTGAGCTAACCTGTATCCTTGTCCCTTTATTTTAACAATATATGGAATAATGTGTCAGGCCACCCAAATACGGAGTATGTGATTTCAGTACAGGCCAGGTCCATATAGTATATGGACACTGGGCAGATACCCTTTCCTGAGCTTTATGGCAGTTCCGGGCAA